>JAFMSR010000010.1:52196493-52223901 GCA_022818135.1 Saxidomus purpurata
GATTTCATTGGATGAAAAATAGTCATGAATATTCATGCATTACGAAGTTTTGCCAGTCTATTTTCCCACGGTATATGACGGAGAGAAGCGGCAGGAATTAACCGTGGGTTCCGACGATGCTTTATGCATGATAAATGTAGCCCTTTCTTGAATCTTTTAAGTACATAGTAGTTATAAACTTATTCAACTCATCAATTTATTCAATTGATTTGATATAAAGGACACACTATAGAACAAAAACTGGTTACATAAATGATAAATCTAATATCAACTTTATTATAATAGTAGGTGGCATTTAACTTTTTCAAATTGTAAGGTATACACAATTATCTGGTACTGTACTGAATATCTAATAGACCAATACGTATCGATACGTATTGCAATACGGAAATTGCATATTGGGATATATCATATATTGCAATACGCTTTTTGGGGGCAATACTCACCCATACCAGTTTTACTAGGCCTATAGTTAGCTCCCGCCAAGACGTAACGTCATATGTTGCGGATTTTTGGCAATTTCTAGCGTATACATGATTCATTCTGACTGCATAGTAGTAAATTGTAAGAACAATATGTGAAGCCGTATATAAAAATAAAGGAAAAATGTTATTGTACATTACTATGTAACAGAAATTACTTTTAAGCCTTTAATTTAAGTGAAGCGATATCAAACACACTGAGAACGACGTTAATTTATGCGCGTCACGTGTAACAAAATTACTTGATCCGCATGACTTCTGCTTAAAAACGAAATATGAAAATTACGTCAAACTTTCTCATTTTGCGTATACGATATGTTAAATGTCGTCGAAAGTTGCCATTAAAATCTAAAACATTTCCAAAGGCTCCTTCGAGCAGACATGTATAAAACTTCTGTTAGGAAGAAAGTGTCACATCTTTGAACAGACGTATTTTCATTTTGTTCAAATGAATGCAGAATAAAGAAAATCAAAGATATTTATATAAAAATTAAGTATAGCAATGCGTTTTTAATGAAGATTAATAAAATAATTTTACTTTTCGAATATTTTTGAATACTACGGCTAAAATTGCATTTATGATTGTCTAGCGAAAGTGTCCACATATTGAAAAATGTAAGAAAATGTGGAAATATACTCGAGTAAAACTGTAATTATAATTCAGTCGATGATTTATCGTAAATTTCTTCATCGTATCAAAAATGCGTTTTTTCTCTTCTTTCAAATGATACCATATGCCTGCCCAGTCTAACAAAATGATACTTTTATACAAAATAAGGCTTGTCTAGCGAAAATTTCCTCCGACGTCAAGTTTATTAAGATGCGCCGTTGCACAGCCCCCGAATTACGGTAATTTTGCCATTAATTGTCAAATGAAGAAACGCAAACGTTATATTTTTCAAAATGTTGTACATATATCAGTATTTTAATGCATATTTATTCATATTCTAAAACGTTCTATCGTTTCGAAGGTTATAACACAGTAGATTAAGTTACATGTCTTTGTGTGTAACGGTTTAAGCTAAATTCCGCATTTTAATGTAATAAACGGCAAATATTTCACTAAAATACTGTGGTAAAGAAATTGCTTGTATTTACAAAATGAGTCTTTCCTCTTTTTCAAATGGTATTAATTTTATATGCAGTTTAGAAAGATGGCAATTATTCAATGTTTGACGTCGTGTTACATAACGTCCCGCAACACCGGACGTTACGTTCAAGTATGTCACCATGTGGCTCTGAATATGTAAACAACGATGGCTGAAAGGTTGAGATTGGTCTTCAAACTGAGCATAAAAATTTGAGGTTAGCTGACATAGATTCCTGCTGATGATTTCAACATGGAATTTTTACGCCGAGCGTTGGTCCACCCACTCTAGACTAGGATAAATTTCATGACAATGAAACGAAATATCGGCATTTAATTTTTTTTTATAGTTATGAGAATTATCATTTGAAAAACTAAGTGAAATTTAGAAAATGTACGTACACACAGACTTTCCTATGCAATTGTCCTAAGGTACGTGTTGACTAAGGTACGAGGTGACTAAAGTACGAGGTGACCAGGTGACTGGTAGCCTTTTATAAAGATGTAGCTATGTCATCACTTGATTTATTCTGTTTTGCAAGACAGATGGAATATATTTGCCAGAGCACTTACCAATTCACAAAAGCATTTAGTTCGGCATACTTTGTCAAAAATAATCGTTGTCAGATATGTGTATCTGCCTAACATGTCCGACTATATCATCTCGATGTTGATTGGCTGCACGGTTAGTGTGCTTATTTGATTGGCTGCACGGTTATACCCGGTTCTGCACGATACACGTTTTATTCATAGTTGTGATTGGCTACACGGTTAATCGAGTGGAACCGTGAAGCGTGTGGCGTTCGTGTTGCACGCAAAGGAAACCGTGTGCGCGGGGAATCCACACGCAGGCGCCACTGTATGCTGTTTATTTTTCTTAGAGGAAACACATTGCTTACGTGACAGAATATGAATAATATGTTCATTATGATACTTTGGTTCCAAATAATGATCCTTTAGATGTTATATTTTATTTCCTCTTGAAGAATAGGCTGGCATTTTAGGAGTTGTTTAAGGTGTGACAGTAATAAAATGTCAAATATTTGAGAGGGGTCACACGGCAACACAAAAGAAAAATAGGCTAGTTGTGTACTTTAATTAATTAAGTTAATGTTCTTCATTCAAGTTTGTCTAGAATAAAAACAAACTGCGAGTGCGAAATGAAAGAATACTGTTCTGTTGTTGTTGACCAGAAAGCTCCTTTATTGGAACTATACAGGTAATTGGAAACTTTTCTGTGACAGCCTTACGCAACAGATTTATTTTATCCTTGGCACAATTGCTAGCTCTTTTAATGCCCTTCTTGTCTATACAAGCATCGTCTGTCATTTTTTGCATTTTTTTCTGTAAAATGACGTCATAGGAAACAGGTGCTGTGGACTTTGTTACGCTTTTCTTTACAAGTTACGCCAATATAATACCAGTGTGCTTTACGCCAATTTAAAATATGTTTCATGAAACACTTTACACAAAGCGTTAAATGCGTAAGTTTATATAAAGGTTTAGTGGCGTAAGTTACGCCAATGGTGATAAAACGGCCCCATGGTCGGTAGCAGGGCTCAAACTTATGGTCCTCAGTCTATGAAAGGTTACAGTAATTTCAAGTCAGCGACTGTAACCGATCGGCCACGGAGGCGGACACATTGATTGCAGTTTTACACAATGTCATGGGAACCTTTACCGCTAAAAGGACATTTGAATATTATCAGAATGTTCCAGCATAAGAAAGAATTACCGCCGTATATTTTTGTTGTTTTTGCCCACACTATTTCTCAGCACTCAGTGCTTTGATTTTTTGCAAACTGTCATGGGAATCTTTCCTACTAAAGATGTGTCCATTGTCAGCTTGATTTGTATATTTCCCTATCTTTTTGTTATTCGTTAAAACAATAGAAGAACCGGATGAAACAAGTCCAGCATTGAACAACTACACCTTTCCCATTCCTTACTCTTTAATGTCTCCTTTAATAACAGTGTCGTTTCTATAAATTATTTTATATAATAATTTTGCTTCCGTTCTTATATTGAGATGCTTCCATGAACACCCATTGTTTTGCAACGATACTGTTGTTTTATTTTTAAATGATAGTGGGGCAACGATATACCGGTCTTTCGCATATGGGTTGGCTGTATCGCAATATATCGCGATACGGGTTTGACCGTATCGTTGCACCCCTATAATAAATGACATTGGTACATTTATATGTTGCAGACTAGGCCATTACGATGGCCAAGGTATCTCGATTTTATAAACCTGAATCGTGACCAACACAATTTAAATTGGTATTTAACTTCAATTACACTTTTATTACATAATTCACAATATTAAATCTACCAAATCTCTAAGCTAAATGAAATTAACTAGTGAAATCGATTTGATACATTAGCTAAATGTTAAACAATTGGTTTTGTATTTAGAATACCAATGTTATGATGGCATAGCATTGATATATGTATAAAATTTGTGAACAAACTAATTTCTTAGCCTTGTCTTAAACAAATTTAAATAATTTACAAAATGATAAAAGGAAAATCTTATATTCGAATAACCAAGATGATCCATGATTAAATTTATTCTGCTACCTTAACAAACGGTGATAACCAAGTTCACAAATCATAATGGTATTAATGTATTTCATTAGTTTCGTTATCTTTAACGAAACTTAACAGCTCTTTTCATAAAAACAATCGATTAGAGAAAACTAGCTACTTCGCCTTTATTAGGGGTGTGTTTGTAACGCATTGATAAAAAATTTTATTTATAAAAGCTGATGTGTAATTTATTTTTCCGTTATAATTATTAACACATAACATTTCGCATCAATTATGTTAAAATACGCACAATCATTGAATCAAAAAGTGAATGTTGTTTTAATATCAAGCTCGACGTTATCAAATAAGCTCAAATGATTATATGTTTTAACAGCATTTACTTTGTTCTCATTATATGTAAACACCAATATATTATACAACAATATTACAAGAATTTCAAAATTCAATTGTCAATATAAAACTCATTTGTCTTCTTTTTTCAAAAACGCAATAATTATAATCTACCTAAAGCATTATAATATAAAAAGCATTAAAGTGTAGACAGATCATGCAATTAATACAATATTATGCTGAACATGAGAAGTTACTATATAGACGCACTGCTTTAACTGACGATGGACAAGTTTCAAATAAACCTTATGTATTTTTTAACTTATGAGTATGCACTTTTGTATACACCATTAAGACGAAATATCGAGATGAAACGAAAAATTAGGGGCTTAGTTTTGATCGATTGAACAAATTGGTGTTTACAGTTAGAAGGTTTTAAGTTTTATTTGTATTGACATTGTAATACAAAAGATTAATGTTATAGGGGAATGAAATATGATAACTGTTTTGCTCTCCCAAAAACACTATGATGACTTCCTCTCAGCAGAGGACCGAGAATGCCTTGAGCACAGAAATATCCGAAACGGTCTCTTACTCCCGAAATAGACCAGCCACTTCAATAATAATCCTACTTTTAAATATTCGCAAACAGTAACTTGATAAGTATTTAACAATTCGTGAACGTTAGGTTAACTTGGTACGTATTAGTAAATAGTAACATAGTATACATATTTACATACATAAACTGTTCACAATGACAATACTGTTCAGTCCTTGTGCTCTAGCTCATTGTGGTGGTTATCGGTCTAATATGGAGTGGCTTTATGTCGATTAAAACCGATCCGACTAAAACGTGTTTTGCTGTTCTTCGCCGACACAATGAATAAATGACATGCCTAAAATCTTGTCCGAAGATTGTATATAGAAAAACGTTGCAGCTAAATGTCACATAATAAAGCATGTTTGTAAGTTCTTTAAAGAAACGCAACAAAGCACTTACTTCTTGGCTGCCTGTTCTAGGAGCTAAAAATAAATCATACAATCTTAAAACATGCGAAGGGAAGTTTAAAACAAGGAATATTGTCGATACCAGCCAAATCCTTTTGGTAACTTCATTTCTTGAACTTTCCCTTTGATTGTCATTTATATTCAATAACAAGCGATCTTGTACTTTTCGAGTGTTTGCACCCTTGACCTCACTGTTGGAATTTATATTATGTTTGTTTCGATGTAAAGCTCGAGTTATTGCGATGTTCGTCGTTGTTATTAAGCAGTAAGGGATGAGCATTGTTAGAAATGTGTCTACCCATGCTATTGCCATGCGATCATTTAGACTATATCTTGTGTGAGAACATCTCAAGCGGTTTCCCGCAGTTACAACAGTGGTAGTCCAAAAAGTGTACGAGTACAAAATGCATGCCGCGCAAATGAAAATCAGAATTGTCACCTTTTCACGATACTTGCTGCATATGTATCGGCATTTCAATGGGAACGAAGTCACAAGAAAGCGTGCGCCTGTGACGGCAACGATACACCAGACGCTAACAAAATTTGTCACATGTGTAACAAAGGCATGAAATTGACATCCAAGTTTGTTGTGTAGCAATGGGTAAACTTCATCATCTAGCCACGTTGTCAGTACACAAAGCAAGAATACAATATCCACAATAGAAAGGGAAATGAGAAGAACGGTGCATGGCTTTTTCTTCATTTTGTTTGATAACAGTATGATACACAAAAAGATGTTTCCAATTATTCCAACGCCGACAATTGTAGGTATACAAATATTTTGCATTTCATTCACCGCGATATGCGACTTATTCATCATTAAAGGTCCCATTGATTTAAAAAAAATCTTTTTATCATTTGAATATTATTCGTCAGCAAATGCAAATTTGACAATTTTTAACGAAAAATACTGAGTGGTTACCTGTCCGTAAGTCCATAAAGTTCTCAAAAAACACACCTGTATGGAAAGTGACGATAATATTTCCGGAAACCTACGAGCGGCAGTTTCGGAATCGCTAGCCTGGAGTGACGTCACTTGCAGTACAATCGTGTCCGATAACAGGTACTCTAACAACAACGAAAGCGATAATTTCATCTTATTAGGCATCTTCAGAGAGTAGAGATGAAGATATTTTGAGCCCGTAACGTATAGAACGTCCGTGTATTTGATTAAAGTATAAAAATACAGCAGTTATGTCGAGTTTTTTTTATATGCAAATGACACCAACTTCTGTTTATGTTTGTTTCTATCAAAATGAAATCTATGTGTCATTCTTAAATGTGTAAGAAAAGTACCATGCAAATGTATCGAAACGATCTTAATGTACGCATGCACGTGAGTTACAAACTATACAAATATGGACGATATTATATTTCCATTGATGATGAAAATGAGAACACAAATGCTCGATCTAATTACAATATCTAAAATGATGAGCTTGATTTTCCATGACACGTTTTCTTGTGGGTAGTATAAATAATTAGATTTATAATTTAATTAAGAATGTAAATCAAAATAGGTTACACGATTTTGTTGGTTAAAAACAATTCTGACGCAAATCTATTTGAAAACTTTTTATAATTAAAATCGCAATATCTACCTAAATACGTGTCAAATTTCACTATAAGAAAAATATTTCACTCGAGTTCATAAAATGTGTCATCGGCAACCAAAAAGACATACTTTCTGAATATTTATAGGGTTGCTGGAAACTTTCTTTTGCTGAATTGCTTTTTATCAAGTTGTGTATAGCTCTATTTATGTTTTTTAAGATTGAAACTTAAAAACAAATATAATGGTTTCATAATTTTAATTGGGCACTTTGCAAGTTAATAAACTATATTGTTGTTGTTTTTGTTGTTGTATATAGTTGTGTAATTATCAAATGCAATTGACCAGTGTGCAATATGCAATAATGTGTGACCAGTTAGATTGCTGGCAGGGGGGCGCCAATTAACAACAAATCATATCGCATCCTTTGTTGTGACTTATGCCCTTGGGCTACATTAACTGTAATTCCTCCAATGCTTAGATCTACGTTAATTATTTACCATGGCAACGTTGTTAAAACGAGATATTGTTTAAGAATTTAAAACTTGTATGGATAACTGGAGTGTTCCGCAACGTGTAAGTTAAAGTTCTAGTAGAGTTACTGTTATATTCTATATAGGGCCTTTGTTCTACATTATTTTATTTTTTAATGATTTTAAATATAAATGCCAGCTTCGTTATAAAGACTAGATCTTAAAAACATGTGTCTTAAATATTATCATAATATTCTGTGATAAAATACATTTTGTAACAAAAGTTTCAACCTAACATCCTCGTATATGATGTAATTTGACATGATTTAAGTTATAGAAGTGAAGTTCTAGATTGGAAAAGTTTGTAACAAACAAAGTCTAAATCTTGTTATAAGAAACTTATTCCTTAAGAAAATACTTAAATTGAATAGATCGAGATCATTCTACAAAGGTCGAATTATAAATACATTTTCTGTCTTTATGTCGTGCATGACTTTCAACGCTTGGGCCGTTTCACGCAGTTGCTACTCTAGAATTTTGAAACGTTCGTCATACAGTCACATGAAGTTCGGACCCGATAAGTTATTTTTATAAAACACCCCGGGCCGACCATAAAAAACATATATAATTCGTATTATGTATGCTTGATAGTCGCGCATGGGTGTTTTATAAGAATGACTTTCGAGGGCCCGAACTTCATTTCGACTGCGGTTTGTCCCTATTGTCTTAGTCACTGACTTTTTATATTAGAGTCCCAAGGTTACTGTTGTAGGCTTATTCTCTCACTCCATTTGTTGCTGCATCCACCCAGAACACACCAGGCGCCTCCCATTTACAAAAATAATATAAATAGTAAGTTAATCGTGTTTTTACACGGAGTTTTGTGTGCTCGTTTACTATAATCAATGTAACGGGTCTTTGTCGAGTCCTGCAAGTGACGTCACACGGAAACTTTTCCGATATTTTACGGAAGTCGCCGAGGATCGTAATATTTGCGTTTCGGTGAAATACCGGCCAATTTGTATTGGTGATTTATGTCACAATAAACACGTTTCTTGTCGAAAATTTCCGCCCAACTGGGTTCAGTGCACTTAATTAACAAATGGCTTACAAAATATTAACAGGTGAAATTTTCAATCAATGGGACCTTTAATAAGGTCCAGCAGAAATTGTCTTAGACAATTTATTGTAAATTTTAGAGGAAAGGCTGAATGACTAATTGTGTTTCGCTGTGTGATCACGTACCAATGCGTCAACGAAACCCAACTTTAAACAGATAATTTTTTTCTTCGTTTTGTATAACGCCCACACAAACAAATTTGAAACATATGGTACATATTCTACTCAATACAACAACATTCACTTACCACGCCTTTTATAATAAATTCTGAAATCTTATAATCAAGTTTTTCAGCAGACCTTTCCTTGATTATGTAACTGAATCGATAAAGTTAAATAGTCAAGGACAAGTTCAACGATTTTAATGTGAAGGAAGTAAACAACAAAGGCAAAAAGCGACTAAAATAATAAATGATTATCAGATATATTTCAAAAAAATTGGTTCGGGCTCCATTGACGCCGCCCATAAAGCAATAATTTTAACACATTAAGTTGATATTTACTCACAGAAGGGAAGTACTTTCTAATAACAATGTACATAATAACTATGTCCATGTCATTAGTAAAATAAAGAAAATGCATGTATTATTATGATACATGTTCCGATCACACATCCTGGGGGTACAAACCGTCTATTAACAGGACATTTCAAGAGGGTTTGCTCACCCCAGAATGCATTGTAACGATGTAAATGCATTGAGTTATATTTATGTTGCAAAGTTAGATTTAGACACAATTATCAAGATGAACATACATTCTTTTGAAGATGACAAAGATGTAAAATCATGGTAACTGTGATTTTTAGGATAAAAATTATCATTATATGTAATTCTACCTCAACCATTTAAGGCTTACAGCACAAGACTCTGAACAACGTAATGGCTTGACTTACCAAATTTTTACCTGATTGGCATTTTGGACTGAAACATCAAAATGGAGGTAAAATTGGGTAAAGACTGTCATTTATTCATGATTTAAAGTTAATATTTTCTACTAAGTGTATACAAATAACTGGTGTTTTGTGTGGAAGTTTATATTTTTATGACAAATATGTTTAAGCAACCAACCAATTATTGACAAAGCTGGTATTGACTATTGATTTATTGATATGTTGATATTCTATAATGCAGTGGCAACATATCAGCATGTTATGACTGTGAAATAAGGTTTAGTTATAGCAGCATTGCCAGCTGGTATTCTAAAAACAATGTTTGACATGTCAGCTTAATGTGTGTTTTCTTTATTCATTGCAGTACAAGTTCTACAGAGCTTGAAGTTGTTTTCTGTCAGACTAGACTAGTGCAAACAGTCCATCTGAATGGGTTTTTGCTGTAAAAACCAGAATACAGGTCATCAGTAATGAAGTGACTTAATTACTGTCTAGAAATCAGACATAAACACTGAATGACAATATATATAATTTGTTAGGAAAAAAGTGATGCAGCACCATGTTACCTGATTTATTTTATTGTGAAAAACAAGTGTTTGAAGCTTTCAGTTTAGAAACAAGGAACTACCTCTTGGTTAAATTAAATAGCATAGAACAGTATAAGGATACATGTACTTAAACAATTCAAATCAATATATATATATATATATATATATATATATATATATATATATATATATATAACCATGATATAATTTATGTATATTTTTAACTTTTAATTTATATATACATGTTCATTTACACAGAGCTTCATGTAACTTCTACTTTGGTGTACTTATCAGTTTTGTTTTTAAAAACTAGACTGTTCAAGTAAACACCACTTTTGTATGATTTGAGACTGATTTTTGTATCATTTAAAGTTGCCTACAAATATATATAAATATATTTTTTAACACTGTAAAGTGACACCATATTTTACTTTTAATTAGTTTATCAGCACACAGATTCAAAAAATTTATTCTTTTCTAAAAGGGTTGTTTGTCAAAGAGACAGAAATTCGCATATGTACATGTACGTCTTCTAGCTCACCTGAGCACATAGTGCTCATGGTGAGTTTTGAAAATCATTGGGTATATGACATCCTCCTATCAACATTTGCTTCGAACAACAACTCCATAACCACTGAGTCAATTTCAACCAAACTTAACAACAGGAATGTACCTTGGGTTGGTCATAGGGGCCATAGGAGTATGTCAGTTAATATATGGATACTTGTGTGGTGTGTTAAATGAAGATATTCAAAACTGTACACCTGATTTTTTTTTTTCAGAACAAACTGAAACATTAGTTTAGTTTTATACCAGCTGTTCAAACGTGTAGCTTCATAATCCGTCATTAAACAATTTACAAATAATTGTTCCTCACTTTTAATGATTATATTATATATTGATATATTTTTTTTTTAAATTAAAAACAATAGAAAGATGAAACTGATCATCAGGAATATATTCAGACATAGTTGTGCCAGAAAATGCATTTTTTGTTGTGGTTAACATGCATATTCACCAATTTTGTGGATCAAGACAGGTTTTCGGTTACCATGGTAACCCTTTTTTCCAGTAAATGCATCAGCTGTTTTGCACAAGGTAGTATAGAGGATTTTCATAATCTTGAACAGTTTTTCTTCATTTATAACAACAACATAGTTTCAAGCAAGATTTCTTAATGTATGAAGATTGTTTCTGTAAATTCAAGGTTTTCATAGCAATATTTAACCATGATCCATGGTTGTAAGTTTGTGCTAATACAATTAAACAAAAATAAGACTTTTAGAAAATGACACTGAAAATCAGAAAATACTAAATTTATCATTAAAAAAACAAATTCGAACAAATAGTAGATTTCAATTCGTTTTTAGCAAATTCGGTTGCCATGGTAACCATTTCTTCTTGACAAATATTTTGTACCTTTTACGTGATACAGAATGTTTTTGTTGAGCTATTTGGTGTTTTTCGTTTTCTTTCATTTATGTTGTTTTATATGTTGTTCTTCTTCTTCCAATTAAGGGTCTTGACAGCAAAAGTTAAGGCATTTGCAACAAACAGTGGGTGTTTTGAAATTCATAAAATGACCCTAAATGATAGGCGGATTAAACTGAAACTCTAAGAAAATGTAAAAACATGAAAATGTGATTTTTCCTCAATAGACAGGATTTTCTCTTTCCATGCCTCGATGGATTTTACTGAAACTTTGTCGAAATGTTTAGTACCAAGTGCAGTTGTGCATATCGTCAGGATTTTTCGCTTCATAGATTTGTGTATCACTTATAGGACTTTGAAGATTTTGCATAAAAATATATAAATGCCGGAATAAGTAAGTCATAAATAAAATGAAAATAAATGACACTATATGGGTTTTAGTATGAAGTTTAGTTGTTCATATTGTAATTTGGGGTCACGTTATCAAAGGTCAATGTCACAGGGACCTGAAAACAATACATATTGTCCGCGCTCTCAAAAATCCCTTGATGGATTTTCATAAAACTTTGCACGAAGCATCATTATGAAGTATAGTTGTGCATATTATAATTTGGGGTCATTAGCTCAAAGGTAAATGTCATAGAGGTGGAGACATACGTTTATTAGTTTAAAACAATCTCTAGTTGTGTTTGTTATTTTAGCTCACTTTAGCAAAGATTGTTCACGGTGAGCTTTGGTGATCGCCTGATGTTCGTCCGTCAACAATAGGCTTGTTTACACTCTAGCATTTACATTACACTAATCCTTATAATATTTTTTTCAGTTAAGTTTCACAGCTAGATGTAGTTGAAATCTTCCGTAGATTCTTCAAATGCAAATTTGCACATACATTGTTGTACTTACAAATAATTCTTATTCATTCATTCAAATTGGCAATAATCAAACAGAAACAATATAACCTCAGTAAACAATGAAAAACGATTCATTTCGGAACACCGCTGACGGCAAACAAATTAGTAAAAAATATTTTTTCATTTCAATGAACGATGCACATTTTATGTTTGATAAGGAGAGTTGGGGTGAACATTTAAATTTTTTATACTGCAAAACATTGTTGTCATTGTTTAGCTATAGCAAAGTAAAAGCATATGGTATACAGAAAAATACTTGTGTTGAAAAGAACAAAATTCAATCAAAGTTTATGATTACTTGGTGTTTAAAAAAAAACCAGCGATGCGATAACTTATACAGGTACTACTTAAAAATGCATTCAGCAGAAAAAGTATATATGTATTTCTACGTTTTGACAAAATATTTACTAAGTACATGTACACTCTTTTCTCATTGTAATACCACTGCACATGAATTCTTATTACTTGCCACTGGTATAAAAAATATAAGTAGTTTTATATACCATATTGGTATAGGGTGCACTGGGAAAAAGCTAAAGATGTATTCAATAGCGAAAAGATACTTGTATTGTTGTTCTTCAAAACATTTTTTTGTATTACTGTTTGTGTATATGACATGTATGTTTTGCTTTTTAAAAATTAACTTTTATCATCATAATGACTTACAGTATCGCTTCGGTAAACGTTAATGGTTTTAGAGACAAGAAGAAAAGGTCACTAATTTTTCAGTGGTTATACAAGAAAAAGTACGATATTATTCTAGTTCAAGAAACGCATTGTAAAGATAACGGTGAATCTAACATATGGGGTAAGCAATGGGGCGGAGATTCAATATGGTGTAACGGTTATAACTCTACATGCGGTGTTGCTATTTTAATCAGGCCTAAATTGAACATTTCTATAAAACAAATATTACAAGATAGTGAAGGACGTTATATGTCTATTGAATTTCAAGTAGACGAGAAAATGTATACAATCATCAACATTTATGCGCCAAACGTAGGGAAATCTCGGAAAAGCTTTTTTAATACTATCGAGAATAAATTTCGGGAATGCAAATATTCGCTTATAATTGGGGGTGATTACAACTGTACTTTTAATCCAAAACTAGACAGAAAGTACGGCTTTTTTAATGATGGGTTTTATCGTACGGACGAGGGTATGTCAGAGTTGTTACAACTTATTCGATGTTTAGATCTCGAAGATATATGGAGAAGACGTAATCCGCTTGAAAAACAATATACGTTTGCGCGGTCTCAGTCAAAATCACGCATTGATTATTTCCTTACATCAAAATCTATTGACAGCGAAATAAGCAGAGTTAAAATCAGCAATTTTTTGTATTCAGATCATGATTTAATTTCTATGATTTTGGACACTGAATGCGTTGTTAGAGGTCCTGGTCTCTGGAAACTCAACGCGAGTATTTTAAACGATAATGAATATATTCAAATAATAGAATCTTTTTGGAAATTCTGGGTCTCTTGTAAAGACAAATTTGCCACAAACCGTGAGTGGTGGGATATGGCCAAGAACAAAATAAGAACATTATCTATAGATTTTACAAAGGGCAAAGCAAAACCACACAAACAAATTAATAGATTAGAAGAACAAATTCAAATACTAAAAAATAATGAAGGTCAAGCAGCGAGAGCAGAAATAAAAAGTATGACGGATAAATTAAATGTATATTACAAAAAGCAATTAGATGCGGCGAAAATACGATCGAAAGCTAAATATATAGACGAGGACGAAACATCATCAAAATATTTTTTCGATTTAGAAAAAAGGCGGGCAAAAGATAAATTGTGGGCAAAAATTCGTACCGACTCAGGGGAAATTAAAAATGGTATAGACTCTATTTTAAAAGAGCAACGGAATTTCTTTAAAAAACTGTTTACTTCGGAAGGAATCGATAAACGTTCTGCTGAAAATTTAGTCAGCTCCTTAAATACAAGCCTATGCACAGAGGAAGCTAGTAGTTTAGAGTTGGACATTAGCGAAGACGAGATAAAGAAAGTTATAATGGGTTTTAAAAAGTCTAAATCACCGGGCGAAGATGGTATTACAGCTGAATGGTATCAAAAATTTTGGTATTTAATCAAAAGTGATTTTTTACAGGTTTTAACAGAATCTCTGGAGTCATTCTGTCTACCTAAGTCTCAGTATAAGGGGGTTTTATCGCTTTTATATAAAAATGGTGAAAGAGAAAATTTAAAGAATTGGAGACCGATAACGCTTCTTAATGTTGACTATAAAATTGTTGCCAAATGTTTAGCAGTACGAATAAAACCGTTTTTGCCAAAGTTACTTCATAGTGATCAAAAAGGATTTATTAAGGGGCGCTACATATCAGACTCAAACAGGTTAATCCAAGATGTTATAGACTTCGTAGATTTTGAGGACATGGATGGTATTATAATCTTTTTAGATCAAACAAAAGCTTTCGACAGGGTTGAATGGGAATGGGTAGACATATGTTTGAATAAATTCGGATTTGGGGAAAAATTCAGAAACTGGGTACACATGTGTTTGGCAGGTTCTGAAACTGCTATTCAAACTAACGGTTTTATCTCAGAGAGCTTCTCAATTTCTCGTTCTATTAAACAGGGATGCCTTTTAGCCCCTCTACTTTACATTTTACAAGCAGAGCCAATGGCCTGTGCCATTAGAGAGGACAAAGATATTCGGGGTATCAAACTTCCGTCACACGACACTGTTACCAATAACAATCTCGTACTTAAGTTAAATCAATTTGTAGATGATACACAGTTCTTTTGTGACAATGAAGCCTCTACTCCAAAAATATTCAAAATTCTAAACATTTACGAATTAGCATCCGGTGCAAAAATGAACAAGGAAAAAACAACTGGGCTTTTTATTGGAAAATTGAAAAATAACGTTCCAAAGTTCAGATGTATAAACTGGACAAGAAACTACGTAAACACTCTAGGCATAAGTCACGGCTACAATATCGATAATAATGAAATCTGGATGAAAAAGATAAATAAAATAAAAAATTGTCTACAAGTCTGGAAATCTAGAGGGCTAACATTAAAAGGTAAAGTTCTCATTCTGAAGACTTTTGTAATTTCCCAAATCATGTTTGAAATTGAAACGCGAGGGATCCCAAAAATATTTATTGAAGAAATAGAAAGTGCAATGTACAACTAGATGGCGGTCTTGATATGTGTAATATAGCAAACATATACGCAGGCTTAAATGTTAAAATGATTTATAGACTCATACACTCTCCGCTAGAAAACTGGAACGCTATCGGTAAATATTTTCTTAAACACTATGATAAACAACTAGGACAAAACTTCTTTTTATGTAAATGCTCAACATTGAAATATTTTTCCTTGGTAGGAATAACCACACGTTTTTACATTACTGCGCTTGAACATTGGAGCCGATTTAGAAAATGCTTTAAACCAGAGACCAGCATGGATATTCAAAATACATTTATATTTTGCAATGAGCACATCCGATTTCGAAATAAACCAATATTCTTTAAATCATTTATAAAAAGTGATATAATATGCATAAAGGACATATGGGATACACACCGAGGAACATTTATCTCTTCAAACGAACTGTTTAAAAAGTTAAGATTTAGAAGAAACTGGATCTCCGAGTGGCAAACGATCAAAAGCAGCATTCCTGAGAAATATATTAACGCGCTCAATAGTCAAAAGCTCATAACGAATGTAAAGCTATTATGTCTCGAAGGAATCGATTTAAAAAGCAAGTTAGGAAAACGCTTTAAACCCGAAAATTTAAAACTTAAATATATTTCTGCAATGTGGTGTCAAAAGATGAGTAATCTTAAAGTTGAAATTAAATGGGAAATTACCCATGATACATCAATATGTTGGAATTTAGTTTGGGGTATAATTTCAAAGTCTTTTGCGTCAAATAAAGCTAAGCAATTTCAATGGAAATGCTTACACAACGTCATTTTTACAGAACATAAATTAAATTTAATGAAACAATCGGACGGAAATTGTATTCTATGTAGATCAAAAAGAGAAACTTTAGTTCACTTGATATGGGCATGTCCTTTTGCTTCTAACATCTGGAAAAATTTACAAACTAAACTAAGCACGATTCTCACAAAACTTGGTATAGAAATTTCAAACTTTAAAATGGCCGTTATTCTTGGGATATGTGAATTTCCATACGCAAGAAACTTATTAAACACAGTAATTTTTTAAACAAAATGGGCTATTTGGAAATATCGAAATGACTGTAAATATAATGGCAATAGACTTTCCACCTCAAGCTTTAACTACAAACTCTTTAACAGGATCAAGGACCAAATAATATTTAAAAACACCAATAAAGAAGTTCTAGAACTTGCAAACGCTTTATCAAATTTGTAATTATTTATGAATGATAATCTCATTTCGCTTTATCATGTTTGTTATTTTCGCTTTCGAATAAATATGATATAATAGTGAATGCATAATAGAATTTACTAGTACTTGGTAATGTAATCTTTTTAATCTTTATTGAACCATTGTTTATTTGTGTATACTGTTCCATTTAACATGTATTATAATTACATGTATTGTAAGGCTGGTAGGGGATGCTCCCCGACCCCTATCAAGCCTATGACGGGGAAAATAAACGGGAATACCTCTTTTAGAGGGCCTCAAACGAAAAAAAAAAAAAAAAAAAAAAAAACAATGAAAAACGAAGAAATTTTATTTACAAAATGTCGTTTTTGCCTTGACAGCTGATTAAAAACATGTTGTTTCCAAATAATAAATGTTATGGCAATGTTAGTAGTGTTCTAACAGTTAAGGCATTCAATCCATAACAAAGCACCTCTTACAAACTTCTATTGCCTACAATATTATAGTAGCTACAGTGGCGCCTGCGTGTAGGTTCCCCGTGTTTGCGTGAAAAAGCGTTTTGCACGCGTGTGGGACACGATCGTGTTGCACGGTATGTTACTGCGCATGCCCAGAGTGCAGCGTGCAGCGTGTAGAACCGTGCAATTGCTAGTGCGCATGCCCAGCGTGCAGCGCATAGGAAACCGTGCAATTGCTAGTGCGCATGCCCAACGTGTAGTCGCTGAGCGTGAAACGTGCAAGCGCATTTATCATTGGGCTACATGTATGTTTTGCTCTGGATAACACCTGGTCAATTCTAGCATATTTCAATCAATCACCTGCATTTTTCGCCAATAGTCGTACTTTTCCTATCATCCAATTAACCTCGCTGATGCTAAAGGAAGTCGGTAATCGGCATGTTTAGATTTTATCCAAAGAAGTATGGAAAATACCCCAATTTTATTAAAATGAAAACATCAGCCCAGATACTAGTTATTATACGCAAGACAAAGTCTCTGTGCCGGTGCCGACCCACTTCGGACCACATTTTACGGACACTTCGGACCAGATTTATAGACACTTCGGACCAGATTTATAGAAACTTCGGACCATGAATATATATTGTCGCAAACTCTGATATGACACTTCGGACCATGAAAATATTATAGCAAACTATTATGTGACACTTCGGACCACGAAATCGTAATGATTTTAATTATATTAATCATAATTTTCTCATTTTGGCACCGCCACTGACGATAAATATCCCAATGTTGATTAAAAACAATTTATTAAAAAAAACAACAACATCAAATCAAATACTAAATTAGAATTTAAGCCCGACGAATATTTCAAGAATAAGTCATGTTTAAAAGTCCCAGGATAACATTTACAAGTAGCTTTCATTTAATCAAGAAAGATGTCTTGCTGACAGAAAAGACCTTTATTTGTGCCAAAACCATTCCAAACTTTGCTTTTTAAATTGATAAGTACATATCAGAAACATAGTGCAGAATTTTTTTTCAATGCTTTTGCAAATGGCAACTCTTTTTCTGAAAGAAAAAACTTGAATACAAAAGAAAGGCATAATTATGTGAAGGCATAATTATGTCAACGTCATTGTTTTAGAGTGAATAGAACATGATTCTATCATTATACTATCAATAAATTTATGTGACTGTATCAGTACATTTTAAGTGATCCTGGGGCTTTAATATATATACAGAAATTACATATCCTTTGAACGCCTATAACGTAATAAACCGTATACGCGGGTTAAGACAGGTTTGGCCTTCCATAGAAGTGACAGTTACCGTATGGAACACGTTTTGTCTGTATGAATGTAAAGGCTATGCTGAAGCCCCTGAATGTTGAAATCTCAGACGTCCGAGGCAAATGCTGACACTTTAAGACAACCTTGAAAATGACCTTGGACTCAATTTTACCAGTTTTGAAAATTTTCATTTTACCAATGTTCCCTGTGGGATAGTGTTTTAAGCGCGTGCAAATATTTTTTCATAGACATAAAGCAGACATGTCGTACTCAAACCTAGGTATATTGACATCTTATGAGAACGCTTAAAATTGACCTCTTGTTAGCAAAAAAAAAAAAAGAAGTCCATGCGCAGGTTAGCAGACAGGGTGACCCCTGCGCGTGACCTCTGTAGGTGGGCCAATGGAAATTTTACTTTCATGTTACAGCTCAATCTATTTGCTGACGTATACAACACGCGCAGTAAACCGAAAGTAGCATAACGTGATGTACAGTGTTTACAAAAACACATGCATGTCTGTCAAGTTTGTAACAAAATATGTCGGTGTGCAAAGGTTATGGGTACAGTACATTGTATTTTAAAATTTATCAGAGCATTCATTGCAAATGGTAGTCTTCTTTCAAATTTACAAAATGTCCATTACATAAAGTTAGTAAGAGACAATATCATGGCTATTTTCCTTTTCATTTACCCATTAGGGCATAGAATACACATTAATTGGCATGGACCGCCACCTCTAAGCACTATAGTGTACAGAGGAATGAATTGGATAATACAGTGGGATATTTTCTAAGTGCCTAGCCTCAAAAGATGTGCAGGGGGGATTTGCCCTATCTCTGGTTTAAAGTTTTTTGCAGTGGAAAAATAACACTTCAAATCAATTAGTGTGATGTTAATAAAAATATTTAGAAAACAAGTCGTTAAAGCTGTCATTGGAAAGTAACAAATGCCCCAAAAGTAGTGTCTCCCAGTCTGTGACCTGGACCATCAAGATGTGGACCAAACTTTCAAAGTTCCTTCGGGAGCACTGAAATACATGTCGCAAAATCCCTTTTATTCATCACTGCGACAAGTACATGTATGTGGGATGCAAAATATTTTTGAGCCCTGGACCAAAGTCTATGAATAGCTTCGTGAAAACGAGTCAAAATTGTAAACTAGAGCTTTCACTAAATGTGATTAATACCCCCGAAAGACTGCTTTATAAACTGAGGAATTTCGTAGTAGAATACCTTGCAAACTAAAAAGAGATATTGTTCTTGGCAATAACTCTGTAATTTGTCAAAAAAGAGTTATGATTCTTGTACACTGCACTTCCTTCCTATGTGCTTGACCATTGTATGGAATCGTATTGAATTCCAACCAATAGTTTTCGAATAATGCTCCGGACAATAAATTATACAAAGGGCAACAACTCTGAAATGTGTTAAAATACAGTTATTGTTCTTTTGCACTGCACTTCCTCTCATTGTGCTTGACCTTTGTATGAAGTTGTATTGAATTCCAACCAGTAGCTTTCAAGTTATGCTCCAGACAAGCAAAAGTATCAAGGGTAAAAACTCTGTAATTAGTCAAGATGGAGTTTTGGTTCCTGTGCACTGCACTCCCTCTCATTGAGCTTGACCATTGAATGAAGTTGTATTGAATTCCAACTAGTAGTTTTCGAATTATGCTCTAGACAAGGAAAAGTAACAAAGGGCAGTAACTCTGTAATGAGTCAAAGTAGAGTTATGGTTCCTGTGCACTGCACTTCCTCTCAATGTACTTGACCATTGTATGAGGTTGTATTGAATTCCAACCTGTAGTTTTCAAGTTATGCTTCGGACAAGAAAGTAACAAAGGGCAATAACTCTGTAAATACTCAAGATAGAGTTATGGTTCTTGTACACTGCACTTCCTCTGACTGTGCTTGATCATTGTATGAAATTGTATTGAATTCCAACCAGTAGTTTTCAAGTTACGCTCCGGACAAGGAAAAGTAACAAAGGGCAATAACTCTGATATTAGTCAAGATGGAGTTATGGTTCTTGTGCACTGTACTTCCTCTCAATGTGCTTGACCATTGTACATGTTGTATGAAGTTGTATTGAATTCCAACCAGAAGTTTTCAAGTTGTGCTCCGGAAAGGAAAAGTAATAAAGGGCAATAACTCTGTAATTATTCAAGATGGAGTTATAATTCTTGTGCACTGCACTTTCTCTCAATGTGCTTGACCATTGTATGAAGTTGTATTGAATTCCAACTAGTAGTTTTCAAGTTATGCTCCGGACAAGGAAAATGCAACAGACCGCCCAACCGACTGACCAACCACCGGGTGACTCCTGTATATCCCCCTAAACTTTGTTTCAGGGGTATAATTAGTGCTTACAACTGAATATAGTCAATGAAAATAACAGTTGTTATATTTATGTAATATAATTTAATGTATTTAAGTCATATAAGTTATATTGATACTGAACACAATTTACTGTTCTAAACTTGTAATTTACAAAAAAGTGAATTGTCAATTTCCTTTTATATAAAAATAGGTTGGGAAGCACCTGTCTGAAAATCACCATAACCAGTCAGGGTTGTAACTTGTTTGTTATTTTGAAAATAACTTCTACCAGTTATATTTATCTTTTACTCATCACTCACTAAAATAACTTCTGCCACGACAAAACCTTCTGAAGTAGGACATTCTTCAGGTCATCTCTAAGACAAGTTTGCCAATAAATCCATTGTGTCTAACTGAAGTCATTACTGTCAGCTATAAAGAAAGAACTTGCATTTCTCTCTCTTATCTAAAGGTATTTGCATTATTATAAGACTGAGGTAATCTGCTTGTAATGAAGAAATTCAGGAAAAACTGAAATGTTGAATTGTTACCTGTACAAGTTGTTATCAGAAAGTCCCAATGACCCATTATTTTGGTCACCTCAACTTTCAAGGGAGTTATTTCTTTCAGCAAAGGGAAGCAATTTTATTGGCAAAATGTTTCAATTATCACTTACTGTAGTTATTTTCAAAATAACTTAAACAAGTTACAACTTACACCACTGGTTGGTAACAAAAAAATTATTTGAGCTCTTCAGAGGGTTTACTTCCTTTTACACTGAAAACCAACAATAAAATTAATACTGTGCCGTACTGTACAGACAAAACTTTGGTAACAGCTTGCCGTGAACTGCAAAAGTAAAAGAAACCGCAGCGTATCATGAACAGCGATGAATCATAACACCTCTAATAGTGACACAAAAAAACACTGTTCAGGATACATCCTTAACAATGCACACTGACAGAAGTTTCATATGGATTTCACCACCAGTTTGCAGTATGGCACATATTTTCATAAATATCAGCCTCTTTGCTTTCATGTGTTTCCATTCATTCAATCCAATTTCTTTGATCACTTTGATCAAGGTAATTTCTCATGTTTTTTCCCATCTTTGTGCTCTAAGATAATCATAATGTGCAGCTGAATTCATCTGTTGTTATTTAGGTGGCCTTTCACAATCATTCTCTAGTGTGGCTATCCGTTCATGACCTCCAACAATATATCTTTTACACCATTTTACTGTTTATTTTCTTTCAACACAAAAAGTCATAATATATCGACTACTTATTTTCATACACTCGAGCACATCATGTGACTAAAAATATTTTAGTTGCTCAAACACGACTGACTTTACAGTATTACAATGACATGTAATTTTCACATACATGTCATTTCTCTTTTAACCAATTTGCCTTCTGTTTATCTGTACCTATCAAAGGATGCAATCTTTGCTGGAAGTTAATCACGAAAGGCTCCATTATGTTTTCTCAAAAATATATCCAGTCAATACATCAGCAACGGTGTGATCTGTAGAAAAAAGAATTATCTGATGAAAGTAATTGTTCATACATTATGTACATGTATTTGTTAAAATACCGTATAATATATAACTACATGTATTTTCAAAATCTTAAGCAATCTGAAGGCCCTAATACATCTTTAAGTGTGATTTAATTAGTTGGCACAAAAATCTTATGGAAAATTGTTAATTCTTTTCACTAAAATTACTTAGAAGTATGTAGTTGTTTCACAATTGAAATGGCAATCAAATTACAAAACATTAAGAATTCTTCAATTTGTTTGAAATTTGATAAATCAAAAGTGACCTTATTTAGAGGGGGTGTTTTCTTTCTCATGGAAGGCAGCAGCTTATTCATTTTTGTTGTACATTGCCGTCTGTGACACAGGAATGCCACGCTTGTGACACATATCTATGGTCTGAAAACAAAAATGAAAAAAATATTAATCATTTCATATATATTTATAATCACTTTCATGGAACACATTCAACAAAGCTTAGAGTAGGCTAAAGAGTAATTAACAAATAAACTTGTATCCCAGTCTACCTAAATCAATGAAGGTTTGACATTTTCTCTCTACACTGTCTATATTATAGGCTTTATACTATTTCAGTCATGATAATTAACTAAATTAGATAATGATTTTGATAACTACTAATATAAACAGTTACACCCCTAACGACAAGTGAACTTTTCAAGAATAATGTAATCCCTAATTGTCTTAATGGTTAAGTTTTTAACTCATTTCTTACAGAGAAATGGAAAGATTGAATCAGTCATACAGTAAGGATTAAAGTACTTCTATCTTAATTTTGTTCTAAAGTCAAATTGAACATCATAACATTTAATGATTTTGTATGTGTCAGTATCTAAGTCATTGATATAACTTTTGATGACAGTAATACAATCTTGGATATAAAAGATCAGTATATCAGAAACCATTCAATAATAATATCTCATAATTATGATGTGCACATATACAAACTTAGTGACCCAAGCCAATCAGTGTAGTGTTTTATGACCCTAGTATATTGCCAAGGGCAATACTGTCCTGTAGAAAAATGTAGCTTATGAAAACATTGCATAATATTGCATAATATTATGTAATGTGACCACATGGGTCCTAAGAAATCAGTGATGGACTAGCTTTTGTCTCGGCTACTGTTACAACATGTACACTAAATTTATAAAAGTTTGTAACTGAACTTCGCCAAAATTTGCCAAAAAATTAAGATAAGTATTAATAATTAAACTAATACTTTAAAAATTTTAACATGAAGCCCAATAGTCTTTATAGATCCATGCCATGCATAGCTTTTAAAACTGAAATTTTAAAGGTCATGTAGGTAAATACTAGTACTTGATAGACAATAACTTAATCATGTTAATGGTATTAATTTATTGCAGTATATGCAATTAACCTACAGTTTTGAGTGATGTAAGCTAACAAATTTGCTACAGCCTGATAAAAAGGTATACCTGTGCACTTCTTATAATTAACTTTTTTTTTCATTTTAGACTTTTGTAGAGATACATACTCTTAACTAGTCATTAACCAAGAACTGTAACATTTATGTTATAGAAAGCAATTTTCAAAGAACTGATTTTTTTTTAAATTTCAACTGATTGGTAATGATAAAAATCTGCATTTTGTGTTATATTTTGGTAACAAATACATAATTCCCAACAACCTTCCTCAACTGTCACACAATTATCTAAATAAGAATTAGTTTTGCAAAGTCTGTTTGATATAATATAAATACATTAATTTGAATTGTTATTAAAACTTGCTGTATAATCAATTGTGAAATATTTAAGTAAATCCTAAATAAAGCGCTTTATTGTTGTCGCATGAAAAAAAATGTATTTAGACACACACCAGTAATTATGCAGGGTCTTATCAGACCTAGTGTTGTTAAATTGTATTCATGACATCTAAATGTTACAAAAAATGAAATTTACAATTATTTATACTTGCTGAGAAAGTATTTTTCTAAACCTGATTATGTCTTTGACAGTAGACTGGTTGACTGATTTTACAAAATGGGATGTGAAAAACTTAAGATAGTAATTATATATGGATCGATTAGTGTTTCAGTTTGTGACCTGTAGAATATTGAGGTAAAGTTTACAGACAGACAAACGGACAAACCACCATCATAACATGACCTCTGCTGGACAAAGGACTTTGTCCAGTGGAGCTACAAATGTTAGTGATATTTTCATTCTTTAGCAAAATTGTAAATTAACCCTTGCACTGCTGAGCAACAATTGATCCTGCATTTGCGACTGATCACCTTGCTTAATTGATCATGATCTGCACTCTTGGCTATTCAGTTCTTGTTATCCCTTTGAACAAATAATATTGTTGTCAACTAATCTCATAGATTTGCATGAAATCATTGTGCATGTTTTTGTTTTCAATAGTAAAGATATGGCCCTATACTGTTTGACTGGCTATCGCTACGGTCCACTGAAGACAATCATTAAAGAATTCATATAAAAACCTATGTAAAGTAAAGTGACCCCAATGCAGGGTCAATTTGGATCTGGGTTTCGCCATCTTCACAATCTTGGTAATTTAAGGTCCACAAGGCCATGAAGATTTTACCCTCCCAGTATATTAAGCTGATGTAAAATCATGGTCAATTTTGAAACAGGAGCCTTGATAAGAAATCAAATTTTAAAATATTTCCTACAAAAATAAGCTAGGTAAAATAAATTTAGTCCCTGGTCACGGTCAGTTTTGATGCAGGGTCATGATTTGAATTATCTTGGTAGAGCAAAGGTAAATTGTTAAACATAGAGCAATTATAAACAGCCAGGGGCATAACTTGTTTAAGTTATTTTGAATAACTTCTACAAGTTATATTTATCTTTTACTCATGATTCACTCACTAAAATAACTTCTGTAAGTTATTTTTCAGTCATAATAACTCATTCAAGATTTTTGGTTCAAATTAATAGTACAAAGATTTAACATAATTTTTCCACAAGAATATGAATTTTCTGGACAGTTATACAATTTGTTTCTATTTCTTTGATCATTGAAATATTAAGATAATCAAATAAAATCTATTACACCACAACAAAACCTTCTTGCACAAGGGCTTTGAAGTAGGACATTCTTCAGGTCTTCTTTACGACAATTTTGGCAATAAATTCATTTATATGTCTGATTGAAAATTCATAACTGTCAGCTATATTATTTCTCTCCCTTAACTAAACGTATTTGCAGAGGTAATCTGCTAGTAATGAAGAAATTCAGAAAAACTGAAATGTTGAAATGTAACCTGGATATGTTATTTTCAGAAATTCCCATTATTTTGGTAACCTCAACTTTCAAGGGAGTTAATTCTTTCAGGGAAGGGAAGTCATTTTATCAACAAAATTTTTCAAATATCACTTACTGAAGTTATTTTCAAAAATAACTGAAACAAGTTACACCTGTCTGATAAATAAATTATGATATGATAGTTATATTGACTGAAATAATAAATTGATCAGTTAAAAGTCAGGGCTTCAATTGTGAAAAATACATGGGTTTACAGTTTTGAGACTGTACAACGCAAATATCCGAAGTGTATCAAGTGAACTCGATAGATATCTCCCTTGAATTTCGAGTAAACTGAATGTTATACGCTTATAATCTATAGAAAATGAGCTATTTGTAAACTGTCCTCTGATAGGTAGATAGTTTCCAGACATAAAAGAACTCAACCAAAGTAGGGCACGAACCTACAGCGGTGAGGGACAAGTGATCATCAGTCAGTGACCTTAACCACTCGGCCACAGATCTATGCCATGATGTATGATCTATGTGATTTCTTAGTTATTCGTATCCAGGTACGAACCGACTCCGGCAATATGCGGACATTTTCGTACCATTTTCTAACCACGCATAAAATCTATACATACAATACAACAATTACAACATGTCTAAAGCATAAAAATATGTTATTATATTTCAAAAAGACATGTACAAGTGCCTCTGTAAAGTTCATTTGCTGATAAGTTTCAGTTTTATACTTAAATGCGTAAAGACGCATTTTAGACTAGTGTTTCAGGCGCTAGAGTGCGGAACATCTTCAAAGACACTAAATGAACTAGTCAGGCCGCACACTTTTGATGATCTATATAGGGGCGTTGGCAAGTTACCAAAAAATCTTTACGTTGAATTCCCAGTTTTGTAATTAAAAATTCAAGAGTACCTAGTCGTTCCATATCGTATTACAAATTTTTTACAATGTTCTGATAGTTTATGATCACAAAATCAATATCGGATAAAAGACTTTAAATTATTCGGCCTGTCTAGTTGTCTTTTAGTGTCTCCAGTCTGACTAGTTGTTATCAAAACCGGTTAGGAAATAGTTCTATACAGAACAGATATGCCAATATTCGGCCACTTCCCAATCCAAAAATATAGTATTCTTTCCCAACTCAGATGGCAGAGCAACTTCCCAAAATGCAAGTTAAGTTTTCCCGAAGTTTGTTCACATGATTTCAGCATTTCTGGAGGAAGCATTAATTTTGTGTGGTATCGATTTTTAGTCGCACTATAACATAACAGCGCACAGTACTGCGTGTTATGCATTACCAGTCTAATCCGATTCTGGGCCTGAATTTTAGTCCGTATCTCAGGGGTGGTAAATTTATTTCGACTTCCGGTTGACAATGTAGCATAATGGACTTTTATCTCGAATAAATTTCTCAATTGCAAGGCCAAGGCCTCTTCCCAATTTCCTGATGAAAATCCCTGTTGTTTTAAGTATTAGGTAGAGTACTGTTGGCGAGAATAATCATGTTATTTCGAGAAGGTTACAACTCTGAAAAATGACGTTATTATTAGAGCCAACAGTTACTCTATCTAATTTGTATCATGGCACGTTGATTGACAGTTCTCATGCCGTACAATAAATTGTGTGACG
This sequence comes from Saxidomus purpurata, assembly GCA_022818135.1. Classification (NCBI taxonomy): domain Eukaryota; kingdom Metazoa; phylum Mollusca; class Bivalvia; order Venerida; family Veneridae; genus Saxidomus; species Saxidomus purpurata. The sequence continues at coordinate 52,223,757 of JAFMSR010000010.1, forward strand.
TAAAATCATGTGACATAACAAAATTGTGTGGTAGGGACCTCAATCTTCTTTACCGAAACAAAATCAATACATGTACTTGTTTGCTGTTAAAAGTGTTCTGTAGCCTACAAAATTATATACCGAAGCAATTAAGTGTATTTGTTTT
>JAFMSR010000011.1:0-97506 GCA_022818135.1 Saxidomus purpurata
TACTATTATTTGTTAAAAAAAATACACTCCGAAAGTTATAAGTAGAAGCTCTTGGAAGTCTCATCATCATTTCTTTCCACGTTGCGTCTTGTTCTACTTGGGGAATTATAAACTCATCAGCATCAAGAACTACTACGTATAAACTGTATCCCTTTGTTCGGTAAAGACAGTCATTCAGGGCTGCAAGTTGTCCGCAATAGTGCAATTTGTTTTTAGTGGATGCACAGAGATATGACGGCAATGTCCAGTTCATGATGACAACATAACCTTTATTTTGGTAAGTTTGTAAAATTTGCGATACATTCCTTGTACAGCTATTTATATACACATAGAACCTTTCAACCCCTAGTAAGATATTCATTTCAAGCCACTCCAAAATGCGCTGTTCTTCTCTGTATAAAGAGTGAAGCGGAGACAGGCATACAGTGAAGGTACGTCTGGTGGTCTTTGCAAGGGTGAGCACACTGATAATTTAAATCAAGATTTAATTGTAGGTAAAATGCAAAACTAAGGACACTACCAACACGGCATTGATGGGGATAAAACTCGAGATACTCAAATCTTAAGGTTTATACAATATGTATAGGAAACTCTTCAAACATCTTGTCTAAAACCACAGAGCTTAGACATTTGGAATGTAGCATAGCCTAGTGTTTGTTCAATTCATACCGCGGGTTCCACTTCATCTTTAAATAGGTATATAGATAGGATCTTCCTGTTAAAACAACAAGTCATATAACTTTGATATTTGTAATGTATCATTGTGTAGTGGTCCTCTACAAAATCGTTCATATCATCCGGGTAAGAGTTGACCTCGCCCCGAGGAAAGTCGATTTTGCATAAAGTTTTATAGGCATGTCTCCTAATCAAAAGGTCTAAGAGCTTAGATATTTGGCAAGAAGCATGTTATTGTAGACCTCAAATAATGACCCCCGAATTAAATATTTTTTAGTTTTAAGATTGTTTTAAGCAAAACACTAGATGGGTGTTCAGTAGAACACTTGTGTCGCCCTCTTATGCTTTGTCAGAATAACCAACAATTTTGTGACAAAATCTAAGTGTAAAAAGGGGCATAACTCTGTCAAATATGACCTTGACCAACAAACTTTGGCGGCATCATGACCCTTATGTCATAAGCAATATAATTTGAAAGTTTGATAAAGAAATCTTAAGAAGTTGCAAAGTTATAGCAAAAATCTAAGTATATAAAGGGGCATAACTATATCTTATATGACCTTGACATACAAAATTTGGCGGCATCACAAATCTTTTGACATAAGCAATACAATTTGAAAGTTTGATAAAGAAATCTTAAGAAATGGCAACGTTATAGCAAAAATCTAAATATAAAAAGGGGCATAACTCTGTCAAATATGACCTTGACCTACACAATTTGGCGGCATCACGACCCTTATTTCATAAGCAATACAATTTGAAAGTTTGGTGAAGAAATCTTAAGAAATGGCAAAGTTATAGCCAACGTTAAGTTTTCATGACAAAATCCAAGTACAAAAAGGGGCATAACTCTGTCAAATATGACTTTGACCTACACAATTTGGTGGCATCATGACCCTATTGTCATAAGCAATACAATTTGAAAGTTTGATGAAGAAATCTTAAGAAATGGCAAAGATATAGCCAACGTTAAGTTTGTGTGACGGACGGACCAACGGACGGACGGACGGACAAAGCGATCCCTATGTATCGCCTTTTCTCCGAAAGGGCGACACAATAAAATTGGGGGTCAAAGTCACTAGGGTCAAGGTCAAGGTCACAGTTACTAAAAATAGATTTTTTTTTTTAGATTGTTTTAAGCCAAAAAAAAAATTGGGGGGTCAAAGTCACTAGGGTCAAGGTCAAAGTCACTGTAACTAAAATGTATTTTTTTTTTTAGCTTTTTAATTGAAGCAAAAAAAATTCCGGGGTCAAGGTCACAAGGGTCAAGGTCAAGGTCACTGTTACTAAAATACGGGGGAGTCAAGATGAATGTTTTTTTTAATCTACAATTTCTGCTGGCGCCGTTTAAACCTGCTTTAGCGGCATTGCCGCGTCTTCTTGTTCACGATTATATTGGTTGAAAACAAAATTCTGACGCAAATCTATTTAAAACTCATTATAATGCAAATCACGATATCTACCTAAATACGTGTTCAATTTCACTCGTAGAAAAAACATTCATCATTGTACATAAAATTTGTTATCAACAGCCAAACAAATGTATTTTCTGAACATTTATAGGGTTGTTTGAAACTTTAATTTGCTGAACTGCTTTATGCCAAGTTGTATATGTAAGATGACTAAAAAATATTTTTATGCAGACTTGATCATACATTATAAATGTAACTCGTTGTTAGTGACAAAAAAATGTATATATATATAAACGTTATATAGGCTTATCATTCATTAAATATATGGTTCGTTTTTATCACAGTGATTAATAATTTCATATGTTACCTCGATCGTTCACATAAAATTTGAATTGGGCACTATGCATATTGTTATGTTATTTTCAAATGCACTTGACCAGTGTGCAATATGCAATAATGTGTAACACGTTAGATTAGATTGCTGGCAAGGGGTTGCCAATTAACAACAAATCATATCGCATCCACTGATGTGACTTATGCGCTTGGGCTAGATCAACTGAAATTCCTTCAACGGTTAGATCTACGTTAATTATTTACCATTGCAACGTTGTTAAAATGAGATATTGTTTGTGTAATTTGATTTTATTGAAAGCGAGCATTAAAGTGTTTTGAAGGATAACTGAAGTGTTCCGCAACATGGAAGTAAAAACTCTTAAAGTAGAGTAATCTGTTTCATATATATTCTATATAGGGCCTTTACTGTAACTACATGATTTTTAAAAATTATTTTGAATATTAATGCCAGCCATTTATATAGACTAGATCTTAAAAACATATATGTGTCTTAAATGTTATCATATTGTCCTGTCATAAACAAAAAAATAACCTAACATTTTCGTGTAAGATGTGTTTCGGCATGCTTTAGGTTATACGAGAAAAGTTGCACTTGGAAGATCTAGATCTAGATTGGATAGGTTTGTAACAAATCAATTCTTAATCTTTATATAAGAAACTTATGCCTGATAGTACAGTCCCTAGAGGTTTTTGTGTGCATTTTTTGTCCTGAGAAATTCTTGGTATAATTGTGTAGAGGTATGGCTGATGTTTATTTTTTGCGAGGGTGGACAGTTAACATCATGTCAGTTTCCATGGAAACCAAGATGGCGTCCAAGATGGCCACCGTTTCATGAGGTAATGGTAAATGTTATTCTATCGATTACAGCTAATATGTATCAAATGATGCTGACTATGATGTGCATGGTAATTGTAGTATAGATATAGAACTCTGCAATTAAATGCTAGTCAAGGTCACTAAAGGTCACAAATCTGGGTCAATTACGGGTCAAATTGAAAAATCAATGCTAAAAAATGCGTTTTTCCTAGTATAGTTTTAATTTGCTTTTGTAAAATTTGCTCCAGGCTTATAAAAAGTGTATTGTTACAACCTCTGGTCATCATATTATTATATAAAAAACTTATTGCATGGTAAAATATTGATTTATAACACAATTAAGATTGAAAATGTGACAAACGTCAATCGGTAATGTTGCGTAAAATGTGAGCATATATCTCATAAACACATACTTTGCGTGTTCCGGCCTGTATTATATTCGTATATTTTCTTTGTATTTCTAAACGTTTCTGAATATTATAGGCTTTAGTTAAATCATACCACTGATGAAGGTCACACAAGGTCAATGTCAAGGTCATAAAGAGGTAAAAATGTGCAATTATTGTTTGACAACAATTTTATCTATATAGTTTTAACTTTCCTTCTTAGGTTAGGTCACAGCTGATACATACCAAAATAGTGTATATTTACCTGTGGCCAAAGCGATTAAAAGCAAACTTATATTATGGTCATATAGCGAGTACTAAAGTGATACAGTTACTAAGAGTTAAGAGATACCTCCTCGATCTGAATTGATTGTACAGAATAATCTGAGAACAGCCTATAAATGCCTCTTCTGCATTTGGTAAATATTTGTATTTATTATTTATAATGCAGATCTTATATTATTAAATTAATAGCCCATTCGTTTAAATAATCAAGGCTGCAAGTTTATAACACACATGTCTCAGTATTTACATATCAAAACACTTAGTACTCATACATATGGTGATTCATTATCGATGTCCAAGCCAGCTCTTAACAATGTAAGTTGGTTACAAGTATCTTTGTGCTTCTTAGCATGGATTATCAGCAGAAGGCAATGTATGTCAAAGTTAGGTCAGGCATAGCTCCAGATTATTTTGGATAATATTATAATCATGTAATCTCATTACACTATCATTTTGCAAGGTTTAGGGTAACTTCTTGTCCCCATCCTGATGATCAAGGTTAAATTTCAATGACAGTGGATGTTTCTGTATTCTCAAGGTTAAGTGATTTGGTAAACATACGTTTGTTTATCAGGGATGTATCCTTTGGAATAACGTGCCACAGTTGATACGTAATATTACAGTTTTAAAGCATTTTAAGGAGTTCGTCAAACATGCTGTCCCAGTTTTAACATTGTGTCTTATCACTCTTGCATTTTCAGTGTAATGTTTGTATAGTTACACTTAATTCATTAGTTTTTAATCCAGTCAGTGCTTTTATTAAGACTGCTTGATGTTCAATTCACTCAAATGTTTAGTTTTACCGTACTTTGATCTCGTGTATACAATGTTGTAATAACTTAGTTCTGTGATACTATACAAATGTGATACCATTGATACATTTGAAGTAAATAATCATACCTTTCCGTGGTGTGACATCAATGTCAAGGACCATAATGGAAATAAGGGAGAAACACGTTTCCCTTTTTGTGTTATCTTTTGTATTGATGTGCATATCATGATTTATAAACTTGGGAATACATACAATTATCTGTATATGTTTATCTGTGATATACTGAACTAAATTATCTATCTATATATTTTGTCATTTACTTTCATACTGATGGAGTAATAGCGGTCTTCATCTTGAGACATATTAATTTCTTTGACCCATGTATTCTTACCGAATGTGAAAACGCGCAAAAGCACGTTAACTTTCTGCCTGTTGACGTGATGACAAGTAACGATGACAATGAATTCTATATAAGGGGCTAAACCTCTGTACGGAGACGTCTATCTCCATTTCAAATTGCGATTCAAATGTTTTCGTACATAATTTAGGCATCGATTTTGGGAGCTTGTATACAAAGGATTATATATTAGCAGAGGCGCCAGCTATTTGTATAAAGGAATGTTAACTCTTTGCCTTCTTGCCTGGTGTGGAGCCACCATGTCACTTTGATAGGGCGTCTACCAAAGGGTAAGGGGTCAAGGAGTCAAATCCTGAGTCATTATTACAGTGTCCTTCGGCAAGACACTTTATTGCCTCCCTCTATTAAAAGATGCTTCCATTTGGAATGAGTCTCTATAATAAATAAATGTGTATGAAATACTGGTATTGTGTCTGGGATTTTAGTATAGGAGTAGGCATACAACTGTGCTTGGAAAAATACACTATCGCTGAATGGCTTCCATAACCAATATTGTAGAACATATATTCTGATTATTCAAGGTGTATGTCACACATAGGTTCTTATGGATGTACTTTGTATCATTCATTGCAGAGTATCTTATCCTAAGCTAATATGATATATTATGTTGTATGCATGCTTTCAGTAAGCGTAGAAGATCGGTGCGTACAGTGAATTCAGAAATGTCCTACACATTGTTAAAACTAATGCCCGAAACTAGCAATCCTTACTTGGGAAGATACATCTGCCACCAACGGGGGAGCAAATGATAATATGACAAAATATATCATGGAACAGGCAGTTTCCATCTGAATCGTTGATCTTCTGCGTGGAAGACCACTGTGAAATAAATAAAAAGCCCAATCTGAAGATGCTTTAATAAACTTAAAATCCATTAATTGAGCCATTGGAGAAATCACTGCCATTCCTGCACCGAGTTAGAAGGTCCATTAAGGCATCCATATAATCCAACAAGTACATGAACCAGTTGTCAGACCACAAAATGGAAACAAAGCTTGAAGTCATGACACAGGGAGCTCTGTAAATGCATCCCAGAAATAAATAAGAGCAAATGTTTACAATTTTGGACCACCTGTCCAATGGCTCCTCTGAATCTATCTGAACTTTCAGACCATGGAGATTCTGTCTGTCAGACATCTGCTCTACTGTGCCTGGACATCTGCCAAATTTGGAAATTGACGGTATCAAATTTCAGTGACTCGAGTCATGATGTGAGCAGTCTATCTATCAGAGACACAAAGACATTTGATCTACGTCAATACAACAGTTGCTTTGCAACACATCAGTGGTAATAGTTTTATTATGCACACGTGTGGTATTTGCGAAGCAGTGAGCATACCAAATGTCAAATTCTTTACCAACTACATGGCAAATGTAAAAACTTTTATTTTTTAATCAAAATTCATTAAAAAGTAGAAAGAGAAAGGACTATCATTCTGACATATGATCAGTTCTTGATACCATTGTCTAACATGTACAAAATAATTAAACAGATTTAGTGAGAAGCGGAAAGTGTTTTTTTCCAGTGGATAGCCCCGTATTGAGGTGTTTTAGGCACAGGGATGTAGGACAAATTAGCCGAACATGGTAATCAACTGCTCCAAAATTTTATTTAATATAACCAGAAAAAGTTATGGCAAGCCACTACCGTCTTGAAAAATAAGTTTGACAGGAAATGGAACGAGATGATTGTTGCCTTTACTGCTGTTACGAGGGTAAAGGGTAAGGCTGTTTAAACAAATCTTAAGCTGCGTACATAATAATGATCTAAGTATTGCCAATCAAGCAAATACCACACATTGGACTATAGTGTACAGAAAACTTGTTTAAGACATTTTGAGATCAACTGTTTTTCACTTCAACTATTGTATCTCCACAGAATAATTGCAGAACAAAATGTGTTGAACTAGGAAATGTTTCATTAAAAGCTGATATTTTAACTCATGGTCTCTAATAACATCTTATTGTGTACGTCTGTCTGTGTGTGTCATAAGTAACCTACTTTTATGCCCCGAAGGGCGGCATATTAAAATCGCACCGTCCGTCTGTCCGTCTGCCCGTCCGTCTGTCCGTATATCTGTCCGTCCGTCCGTCTGTGCGTCCCCACTTACAAATTCGTGTCTGGACCGTAACTCTGTCATGCATTGAAGGATTTTAAAAAAACTTGGCACACATGTCTAGCACATCAAGACGACGTGTCGCTTGCAAGACCCACATCCCTACCTCAATGGTCAAGGTCACACTTGGAGTATGAAGGTTATGGAATCCTCTATATATGCACACATTCGTGTCTGGACTATAACTTTGTCATGCATTGAAGGATTTTAAAATAACGTGGCACAAATGTCTAGCACATTAAGACGACGTGTCGCGTGCAAGACCAACGTCCCTAGCTCAAAGGTCAAGGTCATACTTAGAGTTTGAAGGTAATGGATTCCTCTATATATGCATATATGCACACATTCGTGTCCGGACTGTAACTTTGTCATGCATTGAAGGATTTGAAAATAATTTGGCACAAATGTCTAGCACATCAAGACGACGTGTCGCGTGCAAGACACACGTCCCTAGCTCAAAGGTCAAGGTCATAGTTAGAGTTTGAAGGTAATGGATTCCTCTATACATGCATATATACACACATTCGTGTCCGGATTGTAACTTTGTCATGCATTGAAGGATTTTAAAATAACTTGGCACAAATGTCTAGCACATCAAGACAACGTGTCGCGTGCAAGACCCACGTCCCTAGCTTAAAGGTCAAGGTCACACTTAGAGTTTGAAGGTAATGGATTCCTCTATATATGCATATATGCACACATTCGTGTCCGGACTCCAACTTTGTCATGCATTGAAGGATTTTAAGATAATTTGGCACAAATGTCTAGCACATCAAGACGACGTGTCGCGTGCAAGACCAACATCCCTACCACAAAGGTCAAGGTCACACTTAGAGTTTATAGGTAATGGAATCCTGTATATATGCATACATTTGTGTCCGGACTATAACTTTATCAGGCTTCGAAGGATTTTAAAATAACTTTGCACAAATGTCTAGCACATCAAGCGGATGTGTTGCGTCCAAGACCAAAGTCCCTATGCATGGAAGGATTTTAAACTGACATAGCACATTTATTGAGTACAGGGAGAGGACACAGACTGAGGCACCTCTTTCGGGGGCATTCGTCACTTGTGAGGGACAGCTCTTGTTTATCATATAATGTTAAGTTTTTGAAATCCTTAATAACGTAAGAAACGATAATTACAATGTATTTCATCAATTATTTAGTAAAACATCAGTTTAACATAAATGTCCTGATACCATCTTATTTGAAATAAAAATGAACAACAGTTATTATTATTTTACTTATCTTACCATAAGGTAGCACCAGACAAAGTGTAAATGTCATAAGTGGCAGATACATATATGGAAATAAAAACAAAACAGTTGAATTATTTTTATTATGCCCCCGAAGGGCGGCATATTAAAATCACACCGTCCGTCTGTCCGTCCGTCCGTCCGTCCGCCCGTCATGCATTGAAGGATTTAAAAAAAAACTTGGCACACATGTCTAGCACATCAAGACGACGTGTCGCGTGCAAGACCCACATCCCTACCTCAATGGTCAAGGTCACACTTGGAGTATGAAGGTTATGGAATCCTCTATATATGCACACATTCGTGTCTGGACTGTAACTTTGTCATGCATTGAAGGATTTTAAAATATTTTGGCACAAATGTCTAGCACATTAAGACGACGTGTCGTGTGCAAGACCCACGTCCCTAGCTCAAAGGTCATGGTCATACTTAGAGTTTGAAGGTAACGGATTCCTCTATACATGCATATATGCACACACTCGTGTCCGGACTGTAACTTTGTCATGCATTGAAGGATTTTAAAATAACTTGGCACAAATGTCTAGCACATCAAGACGACGTGTCGCGTGCAAGACCCACGTCCCTAGCTCAAAAGTCAAGATCAAACTTAGAATTTGAAGGTAATGGATTCCTCTATATATGCATATATGCATACATTCGTGTCCGGACTGTAACTTTGTCATGCATTGAAGGATTTTAAAATAATTTGGCACACATGTCTAGCACATCAAGACGACGTGTCGTGTGCAAGACCCACGTCCCTAGCTCAAAGGTCAAGGTCACACTTAGAGTTTATAGGTAATGGAATCCTGTATATATGCATACATTTGTGTCCGGACTATAACTTTATCATGCTTCGAAGGATTTTAAAATAACTTTGCACAAACGTCTAGCACATCATGACGACGTGTCGCGTGCAAGACCGACATCCCTACCACAAAGGTCAAGGTCACATTTAGAGTTTATAGGTAATTGAATCCTGTTTATATGCATACATTTGTGTCCGGACTATAACTTTATCAGGCTTCGAAGGATTTTAAAATAACTTTGCACAAACGTCTAGCACATCAAGCAAATGTGTTGCGTGCAAGACCCAAGTAATGGAATACTGTATGCATGGTTACTCTGTCATGCATGGAAGGATTTTAAAATGACATAGCACATTTATTGAGTACATGGAGAGGACACAGACTGAGGCACCTCTTTCGGGGGCATTCGTCACTTGTGAGGGACAGCTCTTGTTGATCTGACCATAAAGTAGCACCTGTTATATATGCAAACAATTTCAACAGTTTTATATTTTTGAAAAGTAGGTAAATCAATACATTTGTATATCTTTGGAGTCAGTTGTTACACTATTATGACCACTATTTTGTGCTTGGGGGGGGGGGGGTACAACCTTCTGTAATAGTAAACACATGAGCATACAATTTATTTGAAGACAGATAGCAGAAATACGCAGAACGGCTCCGTCAATGACTAATAGCCCATACAATGCAATAAAACATTTTGGTACAAGGGGCTTACCCCTATCTGCAAGCCTTACTCAAAACCGATGATATGAAAGACACTTTATTACCATCACTGCACTGTTTCTTTTTGTAAATATGGGCATCACCATTTGTTTTGACTTTGAAATGACATTTCTTAATGTGTATGTATTAAAATACTATCTACATACAAGAAAAAAGATAAAAACCTTTGACGATCTTGGCGAATGAAATGTAGTCGTTGTCAGGCGCTTCTTTAAATAACCTTGACTCATTCCTATAGTGACATTGATTTTATTTCAACCAATGAAAATGCAAATATTTGTAGAGTATTTTTAAGAAAAAGTGCTGAAATATATTATACAGAATATCACATAAAAGACACATGCATTATTTGTTATCATAAAGTATAAAGTTAAAAGTGGTGACATGACCCATCATTACTTCCAATTATATCAATACATAATTTATAAAATAGAATAATCAACAATAACGAATGAAGTAACTGTCGCATAGATCAAGACAAAGTACTTAATAAGTAGCATGGTGCCGAACCTTGGCAGAGAAAGTATCGAAATCGACTCATATCAGTAGATTAAATACATTTTGTCACATTTTCGTGATGCTGACCTTGACCTTTTCTTGACCTACGGAACATTGGATCTGGTGACCTTGATTGTCATGTAGTTTTCTAGATACAAAGACATTCATAAATATATAGAAAATGTGTCTGCATGGTTATTGTGTCAAACCATTAAGTACGTGTTTATGATGTAAATTTTCATTTTATATCCATATTTGCAGATTGGTGTTGTCACACAATTCATTATAGTTGTATGAGTATTCAATTTATGAACATGAACTAAGTTTTGTTTACACTTATATTGAATGGACAAAGTAACAAACTACTTTTTATATGCCTGTAATGAAAAATGAACAAATAAATAAAAACATTTTAGGGCAGAAGAGAGTTTTTAAAACAGTATTCTACATTTTGACCTTTAAATGACCTTGACCTTGAAATATAACGGCATTTAAAAGAAGGTCATTTGAAAGCTTTGTATCTGGACGTAAATAACCACTTTAATTAAAATCAATATTGTGTAGCATTTAAAAGTTATGATCGTTATATCTATACGAGTCATAAGCTAATGAAATGGCGGCCATCTTGGACGCCATCTTGGTTTCCATGAAAACTGACATGAGGTCAACTGTCCACCCTCGATAAAATTAAACTTTAATCATCCTTCTACACAAATATACCAAGAAACACTCAGGACAAAAAGTTCAAAATTTTCTTTTGATGTCCTCTACAATATGTGAATCGTAAAGTCAGTCCTGTTAAAGATTTTCAAGTTACGTTTCGAATATGTACATTTAGATATAACAGAGAAAAATAATTCAACATTTGACTAAATGTCTTCTACCATTGTGTTAAATAACAACTCAATCCATTGAATAGTTATGGAGTTATATCCCGGACAAGCATAATTTCATATGAAAAAGTGGGTGTTTCCCTTCAGTGCTTGTAGAGTAATTTCCCGGACAAAAATGTTTGATCATTAAAATGCCAGGCAATGTAATGGTATTGTTTTTGTACATTGCACTTTATAATACTGTCAGTTTTCAACAACATATCTGAGAGAGTTTTGGCTATGGACAAGATTGCTTGACAGGTAGACGGACAAACGGATGGAAGGTTTTACAATCGTGTAAAACTTTACGTACACTGTAATCGTATGTCTATATTGCTTAAATAAGAACGTATATGGCTACACAAATGTGATCAGGTCACTTGAAAATACATAATTATAATCCATACAAATATGGTTCAACTTTTAAAAAAATATAAAGTTGGAGACATGGATCTCTGCATTGCCAGTATTTCTTGTTTATAGAACAATGACAGGCCATTCATATTCATTTCAATCACTGCAAAGCGATTAAAGCAAAAATAAATTTCAGTGCATCTTAACACTCCTTAAACTCTGCTTAAACATGCGCCACCAACTTGCTCCTTCTTTCATGAACAAAATATACATTTCCTTGAACATTGGACTAGGCCGGCGGAAAGACAGCTATATCCCCCGCCAGGTGAGAAATTTCACAAGAGTCACTTTTGTTCCTTAAGGGTGACCTTAACCTTGAGTAGGCATGAATTCTGCAAATAATCTCGGACATATGAACATTCGACCCAAGTTTCATGCATAATCCTTCAATTGTGAAAAGAAATATGGAGAGGACACAAAAAGCCATAACTCTTCGTATAACCTTTACACAATGCGGTTGGAACATATGTTCTGCACGTCGTATTGATGACATATTTATTAGATCTAAGTTTCAGGAAAGTCCTTCCAGTTATAAAGTAGACACGAAAAGCCAATGAAACCTTCATGTGGCCTCGAACTCGAACACGCGGAGTTGAATCATGGGTTGATCACACCGATTTGATGAGATGAATATTTGACAAAAATTGTATGAAAATCCATTAAGGGGTTTACGAATTATGAAGCGGACACGAAAATCCAATGACCCTTAAGTGTGGCACTGACCTCGGCCGGGCTGTGTCGGACCATAGTTGCTGCACATCGTGCTAATGAGCTGGACATTTTACCAAATATACAAAATGTATATGAAAATACTGTAGATCGGGAGCAATGGTAAAACAACATAATTTTAACTGCTAAATACATGTTCCAAAGCGTTTGAAGGCCTTCGATTATAAAACACATCAGAAAGAAACGCATTGTAAGATCTTAAATATTCCAATACACAAACAACGCTGGAAGAAAAGTAATCGAAAGCTTCATTATTTCCTTTTGCTCTGTATCGATTCCATTTATCATAAAACTCGCAAACAATCAAACGACAGATGTTCTTTCATTGTCCTAAAACGTATGTTGGCGCCAATATATAGATTCTGAATCTACGCTATTATAGCACGATATTCAAACAAAATCCTCAAATTACCTTCAATAAATGGTTACTCAAATAATATTTCGTCAAAAACCTTAACATAATGTTCAGTTATGTATGGCTATATGAATTTTACGTAATACAAGCTTATTTCACTTGTGAAACTTGCATTAGCTCCCACCTTCGTTATTTACCTTTAATCTTTTATCACGTAAAATGTGTCAGAAATTGTATAAATTACCCTACAGTCTTAGATGGTTTACAATATACAAATCATCTACTATTGAGAGCATACAATAAAATATTAAATACAGCATGGTAAAACTAAACATGTCAAATTAAAAATAATTGTCTTTTTATGATGTGACAATATTCAAATTTCAACCACTTAACATTATTTTGATCATTCTGCTGAAGATCTTGGTTATTTCTTACCAATAAGGATCTTATGAGGATAGGGTTTTAAGTAAGCTCTGAGCTTTATACTCGATCCATGCAGTTATTTTACAGAAATTTTATGTCAATGAATACATACTAATTTAACAAAGTCCTTCTTGAGTAGCTGAACAATGCAAGAGAAATTTCATCAAATCAAATTATTTGTAAACTGTAAAAGCATTCCGAGTCTCATCTCTTTAGCTTTAAAAATAAAACTATGACAATGGGCGAGGTCTAGGTCAGCCAAGGTAGGAGTTGATATCTGCATTCAAAACTGTACATCTGGTTCAAATTTCACTTTTGTAGTTTCATATACAGTAAACTATGTTTAGGCCAAGGTCAGCAAATGTACATGCAAAACTAAATGCATGGTCAAAATTCATTGACGTAACTTAAAAAAAAAATAGGTCAATGACAAGGTTAATCAAGCTAGGAGTTGAAATCTGTATGCAAAACTATCTATAAAGCTCAAATTTAATTTCGGTTGCTTAAAAAAGCAAGAAGGTAAGTAAGTAGGACAAGTGGCCAAGGACGGACGCAACTTACACCCAAGGGGTAAAATTTGAACAATCTTGGTACAAATTCATTAAGCAATGCCACAAATCAAGTATGTAAGCTTTGTTTGTGGTCTGATACAAGAAAAGTGTTAAACATGTCAATGTAAAATTGAGTGAGCACCTGGACGGGGTCGATTTTGACCGAGATTTCATTATTTGACTTATCGTGGTAGAGAAGCTTAGACAATGCCATTTGCCAAATATCTTTAATCTATGTGATGTGGTTTTGAGTCAAGAAGTTTTTCTTTGATAAGCGGCGTGATAAATATTCAATCCGGGGGTCATTATTTGAAAAATCATTCTAGAGGTATACAAGAACATGCTTCTTGCCAAATATCTAAGTTCTTGGACTTTTTGTTAGGAGAAAGAGACATGCCTATATAACTTTATATAAAATCGACTTTCCCCGGGGCGAGGTCAACTCTTGATGATATAAACGATTTTTGTAGAGGACCACTTCACAATGAAACATTACAAATATCGAAGTTCTGTGACTTGTGGTTTGAACAAGAAGAGCCTATATGTATATATATATATACCTATTTATCCGCGGTTTGAATTGAACAAACTTAGTAGAGGTCCACTAGGCTATGCTACATTCCAAATGTCTAAGCTCTGTGGTTTTAGACAGAATATTTGAAGAGTTTCCTATACATTTTGTATAAGCCTTGAGATTTTAGTATCTCGAGTTTTATCAATGCCGTGTTGGTAGTGTCCTTAATTTTGCATTTTACATACAATTAAATCTTGAATTAAATCATCAGTGTGCGCACCCTTGCAGTCTTGCTATTCTGTCATATATATTAGCAGTTATCATCTCTGGTACCATTTGAATTTGATAATAGACAAGTTCATTTTAGAAATTTAAAAGTGCAAAAGTCATTGATACCAAAAGTCAAAAGCCCTTATCTCAACCGTCATGTAATTATTGTAAGAAACCTGGTCACCTTATTTCAGACTGCTCTACCTTATAAAGGAAGCAACAGCAACGTGATGGGGCAAAACCTACACGTCTCACCACTTTAAGGTCAACACCTCAGTCTTGTATTGAGAACCAAACAGTTGTTAAGGTTACGGAACCCAGGTCTTATTATGTTATGGAGATTTCTGAACCATTCATTTCATATGGTTTTGTGTCAATTACGGGTGATACTTGTAAACCTTCCCCTATCAAGATATTAAGAGACACAGTAGCTTTGCAATCCTTTATTTTAGCAAATACCCTGCCTTTTTCTGAGAAGACTTATTTTCGGAACTAGTGTTCTTATTCAGGGATTAGAGTGTGAATATCTTAATCTCCTCGCCATAACATTCATTTAGTCTCAGATTTTGTTAATTGACCTGTGGCTGTTGGTATTACCCCTTTCTTACCTTTCAAGGGTGTCCATTAATGGCTAAGCAATGACTTAGCTAGAAATATGGCTGTTGTTAATCCACTTGTAACTTATACACCAAATATGGATCAAACCCCTGACCCCATTGAGCAGGAAATTCCTAACCTTCACCCTTCTTGTGTCGTTACTCGAGCTATGGCTCAGAAAGCCATTCATAATGACTATTATACAGATGTTGACTTATCTGATTCTTTCATATTGTCAAGGCTAATACACCTCCTACCCCTAGTGTGCGCGAATCTTAGTCAGACTTGTCAATGTCTGATCAATAACAAGAATCAAAAGACCAAGGTCATGACTTACTGTCAAGGTCACAGTTTATCCAGGAACAACATAATGATCCTGAAATTTTGAAATTTTTTCAGACGGCTTTGAATGAAGATTCGCAACTTCGCAAGACCCAGTCTGTTATTGTAGCAAGAATGGGATTTAAATGCCACGATGTTTCAACTAATGATGAGTGGGCTGTGTACTACCAAATTGTAATCCCAAAGACATATCGCAATGAAATATTCAGTTTAGCCCATGAAACACCCATGTCAGGTCATTTAGTTATTGACAAGACCTATCACAATATTTTTAATCATTTCTTCTAGCCTGGTATTAAAGCAGATGTCTCTAGGTTTTGCCTATACAAAGTTTTGCAAAACTTGCCATACTTATCACATGGTAGGGCAACCTAATCAAACAATACCAAAAGCTCACTTGGAGCCCATCCCTACTTTTGATAAACCTTTTAGTAGGATCGTAATAGACTGTGTTTGGCCTTTACCTAGAACTTAGTCAGGTTCTGGGTACCTTTTGACAATCATGTGTGCTTCAACCCGATTCGAAGAAGCCATTCCTTTAAGGAATATCAAGACCAAAACAATTGATAAGGCCCTTGTGAAATGTTTCACATTTGTTGGTCTACCAACGTCAGTTCAGTCTAACCAAGGATCCAATTTCATGTCTGGCATTCTCCAGCAAGTAATATTTGAACTAGGAATTAAGTAGTATAGGTCTTTATCTTATCATCAAGAAAGTCAAGGTGCACTGGAAAGGTTTCACCAAACATTGAAAAATATAATAAGGTCATACGGTTTTGACACTGAAAAGGACTGGGGTGAGGGCATTCATTTACTGTTATTTGCTGTAAGAGAATTTGTGCAAGAATACCTTGGTTTCAGTCCATTTGAACTAGTATTTGGACACACTGTTCGTGGACCACTGACATTATTAAAAGAGAAAATTCTTTCTGACGATGAAATGTCACTGTATTTACTTTAGTACGTTTCTGACTTCAGATATAAATTGTCAAAGGCATGTGAACTTGCTCGTTCAAATCTAAAAGTAACACAAAGCAAAATTAAATCAAAATATGATGAAAATGCAATAGAAAGAAGTTTCAGCCCTGGTAATAAGGTTATTGCTCTTTTGCCTATTTCAGAAAATCCTTAACAAGCTCGATAATTTGGTCCATATACAATTGACAAAAAAGTCAGTGACTTAAACTATGTTATAAACACTCCTGGGAGGCGTAAGCTGAAACAAATGTGTCATATAAATATTTTGAAAGAATATATATTGATAGAGATAGCTCTATTTCAAAACCTGTAACAGTGGCAAAATCTGTTCAACAAGAAAATTGTATTCAATTTGTTCAATTGTATTCGTTTTTGGTACGTGGCATTCCCTGTTTGATATTATTTTTGGTTTTAAATATTTTGTGAAAATTTTAGAAATTCTGATCCTGGTTCAGCGAAACTTCAAAGCTCGGACATTAAGGAATATGAGCACTTATTCCCTGACATACCACTGACATCCCCACAATAATTTATATGATTCATCATGATGTCATCATTGAAGACTCCACACCAATCAAACAACATCCTTACAGAATGACTCCAGCAAAGCAGGAATATCTCCGAAATTAAGTGAAACATCTTTTAGACAAATGGTTTCATTGCATCTAGCAAGAGTAATAACAGCTCTCCATGTTTATTGGTGCCGAAACCAGACGGAACTTAGAGAATGTGAAGATATTATCGTAAAGTGAATTGTGTCACCAAATCAGATTCTTTTCCAATTTCTAATTCTATAATTTCTGTAAATGATCATCCCACTCGTCCGTGTGGGTTGATCATTTACAGAAAATTATAGAAACTGATAGAAGGTTAAGGAATGATATGGAAACTGCTAGAATATTTAGAAAATTGAAGATTATTTAAGTAAATACAAGTTTATTCCGTATCCTTCTAGAAAGATGATACTTGAAAAGTATATATATAGGATTGAAGATTTGTATGGTTACCTTTGATCTTTTGTCAGTCTACAGTCAATATATGGAGTTACTTTGTGAAGATTCTGCATTATTCTTTGGATATTATTTAGTGACAAAATCGTTGTAGACTATTGAGTTGTAGTGTGTAAGATTTAATTTCAAAGTGCTCAAGAACATTCAACAACCGAATTTAGACTTTCAAAAGGAGATTAAACAGGATCAGACTAATTTAGGATATTTGGAACTGTGAATTAGGTATTTAGAATTCATCTCAACTTTGTAATTTTTATTAAATAAATTTTGTAAAGTTTGTTGCTGGCTTTGTCTTTCTCGTTACGCCTGGCTCGTAACAATGTATGTCTGAAAATAGCATCTACCATTAGAAAACTGAATTCCTCCGTCGTTTGTTAGTTTTATTAATAAAGTAAACAAGCACTAGCCTTGATCATCTCCATTGCTATTCAGTAAATTTTAAGTAATATGATCACATTTATTTACACGATTTATGCGTATACTTTTTGAAATATTCTAATGGAAACATCTTACTCAATAGACAGTTAGGGTTGTAGCGACAGAAGAGTAGCATTTGTCGAGATATATATGTGATTTTTCTGATTCAAGGTACCAAACAAGGTACAGCCGTGTCCATCACGCTTGGCATTTAAAATGGTATAATCATTATTGACATATGTAAAGGCTCATATATTTCCGTTTTATTTCTATTGAAACCTCATACTTCACATTCATAGTGAAGAATTGGAGCTATCAGAGCGTTATTTTTTTCAGATTTATCACGTAGGTATTATGGTCTGTGACATATAAGCAACAATTCATTAATTGTCTCGGATATTTAAATGGAACATCCATAATGTAGAATTGTAGCTATTGTTGGTTAATATTTATTTAGTAACATCAAGTGATAAAACGTCAAATTATATGATATGGAAATGTATACGTTCACTTTCAGCTTTGATACTAGTATTGATTTCTCTGCTTGATGATAACACCCCAATACAATACAACCTTTCTTTAAGGTATATAATGCTGTGATAACAGATAATGTTTCTTTGCTTGTTGCTCATTGCCAATGACATTTAATTTGTATGGCCATTTTCTTCTATAAAACATGTTTATAGTTATCT
Source organism: Saxidomus purpurata (assembly GCA_022818135.1). Taxonomy (NCBI): domain Eukaryota; kingdom Metazoa; phylum Mollusca; class Bivalvia; order Venerida; family Veneridae; genus Saxidomus; species Saxidomus purpurata. The sequence continues at coordinate 18,696 of JAFMSR010000011.1, forward strand.
GTAAAATTTTAATGGAAACCCAATTCTTCGCCTCTATACTTAAGATTTGGAGAGATGGCAGTTTCATTATTTTGAGATATACCATGTGTCTACACGTCAAACTAAAGTTACGTCTCGCCTTATAGACCACTCGATAGACCACCCTCGAAATTAAGACCAAACCTTAATTTGAATCAAAATAGTTAGTTTAAAAGTAAAGTATGTATTGATAGAATGTCCGGCTAAGTTTAAAGATCACGTCTAAATGATCTAAAAGTTGACGTTAAAAAAATAAATTACTTTGTTATAGGAAACAATGTTTTCATTGTCGTCTTTGATAAAGATGTCTTTGCCTGACGACAGAATAACACTATAGAGTATATACAATATTTTGAAAATAAGACATGTACAAACATGCACAGAAATTGATAAAATTTTAGTAATATCATAATGGAAACTTCATACTTCACAATCAAAGATTAAAATTGGAGCGGTCATTGAGTCATTTGTTTGGATACATCAGATAACAAAAAATCAAATCATTATTTATGGAAATAAATGCTTTAAGCTCATGTTTGAGAGAGCTTTATTTGCCTGATTATACTAGCATAAATAACCAGACAGCATTTCTTTGAGGTATCTTAAATTTGTAATATAGGCAACAATGAGTCGTATGGTTTAAAACTTCGATATTCAGAACATTTAAACATAATGAAAATTGACATATATTTAACATGTTCTAATTTTTTCGATTTAAACCCAATACCCCACATCCAAACCATACAATGACAACTATTAAAGAGTCATATTTTATGACATAAAAAGATTGAAACAACGTCAAATTATATGTTCTGGGAAATAATACTTCCTATGTCTGCTTCATTATATTAGAATCTGTTCTGTGCCTGATAACATATCAGCCTTTAGAAGACATTTTTCTCCATGGTTTGTTGATTTTGTTAATAGAGTTAACAAATACTCGACTCGATAATCTCTATTGCCATGCAGGGATTTCTCTGTATAACGGCCAATGGCATGTACCGACTAATTCATAAGATTTCTGTAATGTTGTAATGGAATCCCTATAAATTAATTCATATGCTTTCACTGAATGTTGTGTTAAAGATACATGTCGCTGATTTTAGTATGTATTACAAGACTGAGTTGTCACAAGTGTATTAACTTTATTATTGTAGTCCTACAAAATTGTCTAAAGATTTCTATTTTCTCTAGAATCCCTTATCAGCATGCTTGATTATTAGGACTAACCTTGCTTGTGACATTACAGATAGCATCTTTGGATTGTTTCTAATAGGCATATCATATTATCAGTGAGGCATATTTCTCTGGATTCAGCAGAGGTTTTGTTAAAATGTATATTCAAGATTCAATGAATAAAATATGGTAAAGATAACAAAATGTATTTTGAAATGTCCATAATATTACAGAATTGAAATTTCACAGTGAGGGTGAAAATAATCTTTTATTGTCCCCAAATATCAACAAAGTTAACTGAGAAACAAACGTGGAGGAAATAGTAGCATTAATGTCGTTACTTGAATTAGCAGAGTCCAGTTTTAATACTTGATATACCTATATGAGATAGACAGTGAACCAACATCAAAATATAGTTTTATATTTTTTTATACAAAAATAGATGTAAGCTTGTTTAGTTATATTGCACCGCTATTTTTAAATCCATAGCAGCTTGGGTTGAACATGGATATTTCATGATGTATCCATGAGATGAACATTTGGACAAAGTGTAAAAACTCCTTCCAGGGATAAAGATGTAGTCTTATGACCTTTGACCCTGAAATTTGACATTGACCTTTAGCAATCAAGGTACGAAAACAACTGAGAAGGTATTTCAAACCCTTCTATGGATGTAGAATTTACAGCCCAGTCAAACAATACTAGAACATAACCATCCGTTTACAGTTTCAATATAAGTTTAACCTTTAACTCTAACTTAAATGTAGCCACTAAGGGTGCTCTGCCTGACACATTTTTGTGACATGGACCACAACCGTGTGAAGTTTTTTCAAAATCAGTCGCATGTAGAAGTTACAGCCCAGATACAGAGTACTGGTTTTTACATTTGTAACCCTACATTACATTGGCCTTGCTGCACTGGTGTGACATATGCCACATCATTTCGGTATGGGTAAAACATGAGTATGAAATTATCCTGCATTACCAGTTTTGAGCTATGATTGTGTTATTGGCCTTCAAAGTAGTAGGTCTGAAGCATGACACACCCTTGAGTTATGAGCATCTGACTTATATGAAAATATGTCCATCCATATAGAAGTAACAGCCTGGACAAGAAGTGTGGACAGACGAACAGATTATGGAGCACACCTAGTAACTCCACCTATCTTAGACTGGTCATGGATTATCGACTAATAAAACGGTCATACAAATGCATATTGTTCAGTTTTAACTTCGGATATACTTATTTGCTGAAAGAAAGACATATTCTAATATGCTTACGGTATATTTCTATAGCAGAATACCGTCAACTTGTTCCCTTTAAAAAGGCCAAGACAATTCAGGATTAACAGTCACGCAATGTTTTGATTCCGGGTGACAAAACAATGAATGAAACCTTTAACGTCATCACACTGACGTCATTACTCTACGTTACAACGTTGTACAGCTCAGATTAGCGATACGCATTTAAATCGATTGTCTGCTTTGTTAAGTTCTGAATCTGACGTCTTCTGCATAGTGTCACAGTCGGGTATTTTTTATATTTTATGTATTAATTTTTTCTGATTAAACTAAAATAAGTTTGTATAATATAGTTATGTATGATATCTTGATTGGTTGCCCGAATAGGGGAGTGAATTCCAACAGCCACTATTTCTGCTATTTTACACATAACCGCCGAACTGAAAAAGGTCCGTAGTAGTTACGATAGTTTTCATAAATTCGGCTCATAAGAATCGAAATAATCTATGGCTTGGACTGCTTTATCGAAATTGAAGGATTTCCCGTCGGTTATATGCTTGCGTAATAATTATTCCGCCACGCATATCACATCCGGGGAATGCTTCAATTCCGATAAAGGACTTAAAACCATAGATTATTTCTTTATTCGTCAGTTTTTCAAACGCTCTTCCTATCTTGAATTTATCTTTCATAGTGTCTTAAATATGGCAATTGGTGTGTTAACGATTGGTATAGTAACATAAATAAACAAGAGCTGTCATGAGGACAGGGCGCTCGACTTTTCTCAGTGCTTGTCAATAAAACGAAACCTTTTGCAATAAAAGGTAAACCCAAAATCTGTGTATTTTCAACCTGTAAACAAGGGCCATACATTAAACAGCATGACAGTGTCAGTTGAGCAGAGTTATCTACTCCTGCTTAAGGAAGAGTGTCATGATGGTACATAACTATTATAAGTTTTAAAGAAATATTTCAAATGATTAAGTCAATAAATGGATAAGTATGATTCTAAGTAGAACAAAGCCACAATTATAAAAAGATCATTGACAGAGTTACCTTCTCCTGCATACATGTGGGGGTCATGATGGTTAAACAAGTATTCCAACTTTCAAAGTAATATTTCAAATGGTTCAGTCAATAAAGTGACTGGTACAAAACGCTTTACCGAGATTCTACGTCTTACAAGGGGGTCATGATGCAAACAAGTCGTCCAAGCTTCACAGCAATATCTCAAAGGGTAAAATTATCAAGAGGATTTACCCATATTCAATTTATTATCTAAGTTGAGAAAGAGTCATAATTCTGGCAGAAACCTTCACAGATCTACAAGTATGTGCTCTTGTCAGTCAACTAAGGTACTGACAATTAAAAAAGCATTGTAAATTTCAAAGCAATACATGTAATGTTTTTCAAAAAGGTGGATAGGGCGGAAAACTTAAACAAGTTCAATGTACTTTCTTCATGTAAATCGAAAAAGGGCCATACATCTAACAAAATATTTCACAGAGTAGTAATGATGGTAAATAAGTATTGTAAGTTTCGAAAAGTTATATCTCTAATGGTTTTGAAAATATGTGGGTAAAACTTAACCAATGTGTGACACCGACGTTGACGGCGAGGCGAGTAGGATAGCTCTATTTTCTTCAAATATTTGAGTTAAAAATAAACTTACCTACATGATGAAAAACTTCATTTTGATATATCACACTTGCATGTAAAATAACCAAAAACTGTTTTTAACAAAGTACAAGCATTTAAAAAATGTATAATGCAATCTGTGAAATACAGTGCTCATGTATAACACCTGTGAAATACTCTGTTGTTGTAACATGGTATTGCTTACTCTAGGATTGACATAACGCCGTTACATTTCCCGAGTTTTATGTGACATTAACAGTTATGAATGAATTGCCTTGCTGATAAAACCTTGCTGAAATCCATCAACCTCACTAGACAATTATGTAAGACTTAATACAGTTAACTAGGTTTCGCCTTGCTAATTTATCTCGGTATTAAAAAATATAGGTTATTATGATCATTGACATTTGTACCGCAAGTTCATATTTTCCGTAATATTGCTTTTTAATCCCCAAACTTCACGTCCATAGTGAAGAATGTTGGCTATCATAGCGTTATATTTTTTCAGATACATCAAGTGATAAAAGTTCAAATGATTAGTTTAACTTTAGTTTGCTTGATACTGTCTATGTGTCAGTCAGTCTCTTCGGCCGCTCTTCGTGTCCTATGTGTAACTTGTATATACATAGACATATTTTAAATAACTTTACAAATGACACATGGATTTGTTATATAGGGTTAAATACACGTTTGCAGTATATATGTAACTGTTGATCAAATTATAAGGGTATGTCATGTTTTTTACCCAGGTGGGGGCTACTTTGAAAGACAATGTCAACTTTTGTGCTGACAACCTGCAATTAAGGGTTATGCACTATTTTATGTGTTCGGGCTGTAACTTCTACATGTTTATAATTGATGAAATAACTGAGATATGATAATGAGATATATTGAAGGTCAAGGTCAAATCAAGGGTTCAAACTTGTAATTAAAGGCAGTATTATAGTATTTTGTGGCTTGCATGTAACATATACATGTATAAAACTATTCTGAAATAACTTCTCAGACTTAACATTGAGCAGCACGGTCGATATCATACTACTACTACTAATAATAATAATAATTAATTCTTTATTTCATGAAGGTAGCATATTAAGACAATGAATAAAATTCAACCTTATTTACAATATGGCCTTCAAAGAAAATAAAAAAGTAAGCAAATAATCAAGAAAAATATACAAAAATCACATGAAATATATAATTTACGAAAACTATCGTACTACAAAATCAGTTCATATTCAGTCTTCTCATATACTTGGCAGGCACTCTGGCTGCTATAAACTAAACTGTAGATTAAGTAGGTATTTTTTCAAAGTTGATTTGAATGTATAAACTGTGAATTTATTTTTTACAATATCTGGAAACTCATTCCAAACTTCCATGGCCGTTTGTATGAATGTCTGTTTCAGAAAGTTTGTGTTTGGCCTAGGATGTACTAAATATTTTTTTTGTCGATGATCTCAAACTTTAATGTTTGTTGTTTGAAAATGTGATTAAGTTGTTTATATATGTTGGAGTGAGTCCTTGGGTTGATTTGTAAACCACAAATGCAATATGATATGTACATCTATTTGAAAAAGATACCCAGTTTAATTCCTGCATGCAGTAATTGTATTGTAGGAGTTTGAATCGGTTTATTAAGAATGATTTTGGCAGCCCTTTTCTGTAATTTATCTAATTTGTTAAATTCTTTCTGACTACATTTATTCCAAATAATGCATCCATAATCAAAGGAAGACAGTATATATGCATTGTAAAACATTTGTTTTATTTCTGCGGCGAGAAAGACCGATATGCGTTTAAATAAAGCAATTTTATTTTGAAGCTTTCTGCAAACGTATTTGATTTGTTCAGTCAATTTTAAGTTTTCGTCAATGTAAACACCGAGCAATTTTTGAGTTTTGACTTGTTTTACATCATTATGATCAATTTTAAGGTTTATTTGATTTGCCTGGCTGTTCTTTCGAGAATTGCTTATTAACATGGACGTAGTTTTCAAAGGATTGATTGCCGTATAATTATTCTTACACCATACATTTATATTAACAATATTACTTTGCAGTATTGTTTCAACACTTGAGACATTTTTGTTTGATGCATACATTGTCGTATCATCAGCATACATGTCTATATTTGCCATATTTGTGCAAAGGGGAATATCATTAACGTAGAATATAAAACGTAGCTGACCTAGTATAGACCCTTGAGGTACAATAGATACAATTGTTTGGCTCATGGAAACAATATTTCCATATTTTACGATCTGTGTTCTCTATTCTCTAGATATGATTTGAACAACGATACAGATGATTTTGAGAAATTATAAAGTTCAAGTTTATGGATTAAAATTTTATGGTCTACTAAATCAGAAACTTTCTTTAGATCCAAGAAAATCATCCCAACCACATTTCCATCGTCAAGCTCCTTTAACCAACTGTCTACCAGACGAATAAGAGCTGTTTGGCAAGAATGGTGCTTTCTAAAACCTGACTGACATTCATGCATGATGTTTGTTTTATAGATGAAGTCATGTAACTGAATGGCAATTTGCGTTTCGAAGATTTTTGAAATTGTAGGTAAAATAGAAATTGGTCTATAATTGTTCATATTTTCCCTAGGACCTTTTTTGTGTATTGGGAGAACAAATGCTTCCTTCATTCTATCTATTATACTGATATTTATTATTGACGAAATAGCAACAGTTATGTAATCCCCACAAGATTTCAATATACGTGGCCCAATACAATCAATTCCTGTTGATTTATTTACATTAAGATTATCTATGTACTTCCGTACTTGATACGGTGTTATAGGCTCAATATTAAAAACAATTCCTTTTAGTTTTCTCGATAAATGGTTCTTAAGTTTTAGGAAGTTGTTTGATTTAAAATCTGTTTTTTTTTCAATGGTATTTGTAATATTAATAAAATGATCATTTAATTGTTCAACTACATTTTTTACCCTTCGATGACATTTTCTCCATCTTGAATCATACTAGGTAGATTGATTTTTTGACAACTGTTTTTCATTTGTATTTGATACTTGAGAGAAATGTTCACCTGATTAAAATTGCATGCAATAACTATGTTACAATCAAGCCTGTCAGAGGTAAAGATCATATTTAGGATTGATCAAAGGTCATGTTTCTATAACTCCAAAATCCTTTGAATGATATTCTTGATATTGTGGGTAAAATTTGGTCTCGTGGAGTGAATCAGGTGACACTTACGGTCAAATGTCCAGGTCAAGATAAAATCATGGCATTATAGTCTTTTCCTGTGGAGGATTATCATCACATTTGTGTAAAATGTAAATCCTATTGTGATTCAAAAGGTCAAGATCAATGTTGTGATCAAATGTCAAAAGTCACGTAACAATATCTCCCAAACCCAAACTTTAGTAATTTTCTTGTCTCATCAAGTAATATTTCGATTTGGCAATTTGTATTGCATGGCGTTTCTCCATCCACTTGTTTCTTAGGGAGAGGTTATCACGTCATTAATTAAACAATAAAAATGTTTCTGGTTACGCTGGCTTGCCTCCCTCAATCACTATGCATTCAGATAATTTACGACATTATTATAGCCGCTTGCATGTAAACAACGTGATTATATAATTTCTGTAATATTTTGATGGAAACCCCATTCACATTGGAATGTAGGAAGAGTAAAATATCAAATTAATTGTTAAGGAAAGTAAAATATCCTCTTTCATCTATAACACATATTTCCTGATAATAACATCTAGTATTTAAAGACGGATTTTCTCCAACGTTTGTACATTTGGTTATATATTATGACTATCGGCATGTAAACAAAATATGTTCATAAATTTCCTGTTATATTTAAATGGAAAGTCCAAACATAACACCAATTGTGAAGAATTTGAGATGTCAAAGAGTCTTATTTGTTCTGATATATCAAGTGATAAAACGTCCAATATATAGTTATGAAAAGTAATACTTTCATTTCATGTTGTGATAGACATTTATTTGTCTGATGGTAGCATCAGTACCAATATAAGTTTATTCCAGGTATGTAGAAGAACTATATATATACTTAAAAAATAACTTCAACCATTAAAGAGTAAAATTGTTTACTATTTGTTTTTAAAGAGAATGTTTTTATTCCTTGGAGTGATAAAGATTTTGGGTCTGATCATTCCAACAATTAGAAAACAAAGTTACATCGTGTATGTATAATTTTGAATATTATCTTAAGAAATCACATACAACAAGCAATAAAATAACACATTATTTGTTAGAAATACTAATGCTTTCTTTCTAGGAAAAGTTCGGATCTAAGTAAAATGGTGTCAAGAACTAGGTCACATAGTCAAATCAAAGAAAACTTTGTTAACAGTAAAGATGCCACATTTATAAACACACTATTGCGAACACTGGTCGGAATGCTTGACTTATTGATTTCTAGGCCTATGTCGAATCTGTGTGACAGAGGGTCAAACCTAGGGCATACTGACAAATAAAAGAAATGCCCCTAAACCAACGATATGTCACATTCACTAACCAACCATCAATAGAATTTGTCAAAATATTTATCCAAATGAGTTCTAGACCGACTTTGAACTTAGGAAACCTGGAGCATAAAACTGGGTCACACAGAAAAAATAAAAGAAAAACCTTGTCAAGACTTTAGAAACTACATTAACTCATCAATCATCATTACAGTATGATATAATTGTTTACTTAGTCACTCGGTCCAATAAAAGAAAAACCTTGCTAACACTCCGAGACCATCATGCAGAATTCAGAATGTTTGTCATAAGGAATTGTGGTTAAGTCAGAATGTGAATCAGGTGGGATCAAAACCTAAGTAGCATGGTTAAATCATAGAACAAATGTTAGCATTCGTGTGGTTACTTTAGCTCACTAATCATCATGAAGGTTTGTCGGAATGTTTCTTTTAATGATACCTAGGTCGAATTGAATGCCTGTATTACCTGGGCTCAAATACAAAATGAAATAAAACAGTCCTACTGAAAATATGTCAGAGAGTTTGTTGTAATGCTTTTTAAGTCCTGTTTGCATCTGTGTCACAAAACTACGCCATACAATAAAATCAAAGAAAAACTTTTTTGATACACTGTATGTCATACGTACTATCCAATCAACATGAAAATTGGTCAGAATGTTATCTCAGTGATATCTATTTCAATATCAATTTCTAATCTGGATTAGTTGGGTTAAAATCTTGGCAAGTATAAGATGTTTAACATTATAGATGCCAGATTTATTAACCATTCACCATGAAAATTAGTCAGAATGTTTGTCCTAATAGTTTATTGATCATGGACGAATCTGTAGTACATGTGTTTAAGAACTATGTCATTACGCCAACACAAAGAAAATTATTATTAACATTATATAGGTCACATTCACTATCAAATTATCATTTACTTTGGTCAAAATGTTTGTATCTATAAAACATATGCCGAGTTCGAACTTAAGTCACCTGAGGTGACAACATAGGTCCTATATCAAATCAAAGATAATCTTGTTAACAGACTTGAAGCCACATGTGTTGACCAGTCATCATGTACACTGGTACGAGTGTTTGCTGTAATATTTTTTCGCTCAATTTCAAAATTAAATAACTTGGTATCAACAACTACCTCACACAGTCAACTCAAAGAAAAGGTTTAACACACTAGATGTCACATTTACTATGCAATCATCATCAAAGTTGGTCAGAATATTACCCACAATTATTTCTAACTCAATGTTGAATCTGGATTACCTGGTGTGAAAAACTAGGACACACGGTCAAATCAAATAAAAATCTTGTTAGCGTTCTATGGGACACATTTACTATCAAATCATCATATAAATCGGTCAGAATGTTAGCCAACTTTTTCATGGAAAAGTTCGAATCTTCGTCTCATGATGGCAACAAATCTGTCTCAAGTCAGAGACGAACTTGTTAATACTCTTAAAACCGCCTTTATTATCCAACCATTATGAACATTAGTCAGAGTGTTTAACTTAATGATTTCAAGGTCAAGGTAGACTGAAGAAAAAGCTTGTATGTCTCATTGACTTCTAAGCGATCTTAAAGATTAGTCAGATTGTTTATCTCAATGACTATTAGGTCAATCAGAATTAAGGTCAATTGTGGCCAAATTCTTTTAAATGGTCAAATCAAAGAATAACCTTGTAAACATATTATATGACACACTTACTATCTAATCATAAAAGAACTTGGTCAGACTTGTAATTTTAATGACTTCAATGAGAAGTTTTAATCTGAGACACCTGAGATTAAAAAAAGTTGTCACATCAAATGAAAGAATTGAAAACATTCTAGATGTCACATTTACTATCCAATCATCATAACAGTTTGTGACAGTGTAAATCACAGTTAGTTCTAGATCAATTCTGAATCTGGATGACTAAGGTCTAAAGACCAGGACACACGGTCAAATCAATTTAAGCTCTTGTTAACGCTCTAGACGAAACATTTACTATCCAATCAAAATAAAAATAGATCAGAATGTCAAAATATCTTTCGTTTGTTCAAGTAAAAAAAAGGAAACACTTTTAAAAGCTCTAAAAGCCCTACGTATTAACTTATCATTATGAAAATTGGTCAGAAAGTTTAACTTAATTATTTCTATGCCAAGGGAGAATCTGAATCACCTGGGATGAAAATCTAGGTCATACAGTTAAATCAAAGACAGCATGAAAATTCGTTATATTGTTATTTAAGGAATATTTGGTCAAATTTTCGAATTAAGGTCCTCTGTGGTCAACAACAAATGAAAGCATAACGTTGTCAGCACATTAGATGCCAGAAAAAGGTCTAAGTCATCATGGAAATTGATCAAAATGGTAACCGCATTGACTTCTATGAGAAATTAGTATCTGAATCACCTGTGACTAAATTAAAGGTCACACAGTCAAATGAAATTAAAATATTTACTTTCCAATCATCATGAAGATTGGTAGCAATATCTAATTTAATGATTCCTATGCAATGTTCATATCTGGGTCACTTTGGGTAAAAAGCTAGGTCACATTGTCAAATGAAAGAGAACAAAGTTAACACTGTAGAAGCCAAATATATCAATCATCATGAAAATCTGACAAAATGTTTGGCAAACTGTTTGGCACAATTTTTTTTTTTTTGGTAAGGTTCGAGTTAAGTAAATTTAGGATGAAAAAAGGTCGCACGGTCAAATCGACGAACACATTATTAACAGTCTCTATATGACATATGTATTAACAAATCATAATGAAATTGGTGAGAATGTTTGTCTAAATGTTTTCTAGGTCACATTTGAATGTAAGTTACCACTAGGTCAACGTGTCAAAGTACAGGAATGCCTTGTGAAAACTCTAGAGACCACATTTTAAGCCAAAACATACTGAAAAAAGGTCAGAGTGTTCGTCTCTGGTCTATCTAGTCTCTATCTGCTTCATGTGGTCACCAACTAGGTCATGCGCTCAAGTAAGCGATATAGGGCCATCTTTGTCTGCTTGTTTCTTTTCCATAATATTCCAATTATCCTTCCGTCCAGGTTAATAAATGATATTATGCTCACAGACCTGGCATTCCAAATCATTCGGAACGCCGGAAAGTCACTTATGACAATATAATTTCATTCCATAAATTGTTTGTTATGATTATTCAATACGTGTTTTCTAGAGAAATGCTCAAATAAAGCAAGATTGACCAGATTTAACTTGTATTTTACCGCAATTTGCTAGATAACATGTCTACTGTTGCCTTAGTAGATCTTAAACATGCTCGATCTGCCATTCACATGCTGTGAAGCTATTAACTTAACAAACTAAAGACTTAAAGCTGCATAATGGTAACAAGTTTGTGTCGCATTTCTGATTTATAAACTGGTATGTTCTGTCCCATATTCGTAAGTGAACGATATTTTGTAACAATATGCATTTCATCATAGTTCAGAATCCCCAGAATCTTTAATAGTATAGAAAGGTTTTAATTAAAGCCCGCAATACAAATTATCACACTGTAGGATATTCGTTTATACGGAGTTTTAATTGCACATGACACTGTCTCTGTTTTACGCTATATTCATGTTTTAAGTGGCGTTTCATAGAACGTGAGTCAACTATTCGAGAAAGCCTGCATTTTTGGCCGTTTCTATATCTTTATTTCTTTTATATGAAAGTTTCTACAAATGTTAACGTAATGTTGCATATTTGCTTAAATGTAAGACCTTCTTAAGTATGTGCCTTTATGATGAAAGATAAGCTTTGCTGAAATAACTTTTTTTCTTATTGTACCGGATGAAAATGTTTAGATAACTGGTGTTATATTTTACTTATGATCTTATCAATAGTATTTTCTCTCCTAAACGTTTTACTGGTATACAAAAATACACGTGTGAAAACGTGAAGGGAAAAATACGTATGATTGACTTGAAACCAAGTTCACCTCCAATAGCAGATCTATTGTAATTATAACTACTAAAGATTTAAGACGAGAAAACCTTGCATTAGATACGTTTGTCTGCAATAATTTTTTCTCAGACGTTGCTATATCATTTGCTGACCTGTTGAACATATTGTCACAGACTTCAATGTACCTATAGAAACATTTAACTATTAAGAATGTCATTGTACAGTAAGTCATTTATAATTCATGTTTGTTAACAATGAGAAAGTAAATGACTTCACAAGTACGTACATCTAGTACAAGTACCGTGAATCTATTATCAAATATAGGCGGTTATTTGTAGCATGTGAATGAATATATTCAATTTATTGATATATGTGCAAACTCTGCATATTACGAACTTGTTTGGATCATTTCAATTTGTGCTTATATCCGGAGTATGTTATATTCATTAAGTTTATGCGTGTTTAATAAAGAAGAAAAATCGGGTCCAGAAAATTGAATCCCTACATCCGAATTTCGCTTCATCCAGTGTCGAGTAGTTCTATGCGCAATTAACTGTAATAGTACTGAAAATTATCTATTACGTCGACAATCATAAGAAACTTTATACTTACTCATTCAAATCAAAATTATGTCCGAGTTGAAGTTTTGAGCCTTAAAATTTCCGTTTTCCATTCAGTCATATAAGTGCATGCCTTTACATAACTTATCATGCAGTTCAGACAAAAATGCTGGTCCGAAAACAAAGTTTGGCTTATGACACCGAATGGGTAAATATAACTGAAAAGTTTTCAAAGAATAAAGCGATTTGCTTTAAGATCTTAGCAACATTAAAACCTCATAAAAGTGTTTCCAGCTGTTAATTTATTTCTTCCTCAAGGAATGATTTTCGCGTAGGTTCGATAACTTTTCATATTACGGCACCATGTGTTTTAACGGTATAACAAAGAATTTGTTGCTTTTATACATTTATGAAATTGATCATTCGGTATTATGAGAGGATAGAGCACTAAAATAAAGAACTTAGACATGGGATATGTCCAGTTTCTCACTTCACTATTGATATTTTTGATACTTAGAAGTAAGCGTAATCGTTTGAGATTAAGCGCCCTTTCAGATATTCATAGTGTAGAAATTGTCTTATGGGAGTTTACAGGCGATAATTGGAACCTCGCATTATGTCGGTGATTTCGATTGTTTATAGTCCCAACTTAAGCTACGGGTTTTCTCATGTAAAAATGTCAAGACCCACATTCTCTCGGATTGTATTCCTTAGCTTAATCACTGGAAAAGTCCTTTAGATTCTTTATGTTTTTGAAAATACATTTTAATAATCAATTAAAACAGTAATTACCAAAACGTAATAATATGGCAACACTTAGCAGTATGTTAGCTGGCCAGCTATAAACAAGAAGTTCCTATGATCTGTCAATGAAATAGTAAAACAACACTTGAAAGTGAAAGTCGGCCTGTTGAATCTCTCAACATTCCGCAGTGCGCGCAAGTGACAATTCTGGCCACATATATGACATGTGTCGTGGTGATCGCATCTGTTTGTCTAAATAATTAGTCAATGTCATAGAAGAGCTTCATAGCGTACTTCGTGTATAGTCCTTTTTAATCTTAGCACGATACATTCTTGATAACAGGGTGAAATTGCATCAGTTGATATGTAATATTCCAAGATAATGGTAGTTGACTCAAAATACAATAATTACAACGCCCGTACTTTTGCAGTAATGACCATTAACTTTCGTCGTGAAATGCTTAATTCAATAATACGTAGTTTGATGACATCACATAGATGTGTATTTCAGTAATTTACTTTTTGGCTGGCACACACAGTCTAAAAACTCTCAGAAAAGGATCTTTCTGACACAATGGATACATATAGTCCTATTAGAAAAACAATCGTTGTGTCGTGCATTTTAAGTTCCATCGCTTAGATATATCGAACCCTATACTTATGTAGTTGTTGGCAGGTGACCTTTAATTAGCTTCTTGTATGTTATGCAAATCAGAGTACTTTAAGAATGTCTAGGTATTGTCTTCTTATATTATCTGCTTTTCACTTTTAACAAGCTCACCTCAAAACCAAAACTCAATTATATAAATGAAATATGCCGTTACTCCCAGAAAGTCCTTAATGTGACATTAACTCACTATCCATTGACCATGGTACACGCATTGCACATTTAACGGTTTGTTTCAATGATTTGTTCGAACCTTCTGGTTGCATCGCAAGCAAACGAGGCAAATAATGTTGTTGTTTTTTTTGTAAAACTGTGTAGGGCGTAGAAAGTATATATATAGTAAAAGATAAAAACACAGTCCATGAGTTAATTAATTCATTATTTGCCAACCGGTTTCACTTTTTCTGCTCATCGGGGCAAATATGGCGTCAACATTCTTTATTTCCACATCTATCTAAATGTTCACCGTAACGAATTTGTCTTGTTGAAGGGTCCTTTATTCGTTGTGGATGGATTGTTCTACGTGTTCTTACTTTTTCTCTAGCTTGGCCAATAAAGTATTCCCTACACCCGGTACATGTAACATGGGACCCTTCAACAAGACAAGTTTCTTTAAGTGAACATTTATAAAGATTTTGAAAAAAGGAATTGCAAATGTTTCCTTTCTTTAAATTAAAAAAATAAATGTGTTTCCGCTAGGTTTGCAAAAGAAAACTATTTTATTAACAAATTCAAACAAAGGCTGAACGCCATCAATTTACACTAATTATCTGCCTTTTTACAACAGTAATCTTCCTTGCAGGAAGTCATGACGTCAACGTCATGGAAACAACGTCATTCACAACAATTGCGCTGATGAATTGTATTAAACGCGTAGGGTATTTTGTTTATTAAATCGTTATTGTAAAGCCATGTCAAGTCATTTTTATTTAATTCATTATATATGTTGCCTGTTCCGCTATTTTAAGGGTTTTAAACCTTAAAACTATATATTTATTCGGATAAAAGGACCATATATGGCATCAAAGCGGAAAAAGGGAGATTGTAGCAGTACTGAAGGATCTCCATCTACTTCAGCTGTGGAAATCAACAGTGACATTAATAACAGTGAACAACTTTTGAAAAAAATCAACTCAAAACTATCATATATTGTGGACCACAATTAGAACTAAGTATTATTACAAGAGATAAGTGAAAAACTTTCTAGTATGCTTTTAGGAATGAAAAATTTAAATGATAAAATAGACATTATTTCAAGCAATAGACATATTTCTGCTGATAATTTTCAAACATTTAGACCTACACAAGTCCAAGCCGTATAATTAAGACATGTGGAGCAGGCAGATACTATTGAATCTAGAGCTGAAATAATAGAAACAAGTATTGCACAAGTTTGGGAATTCAAACTTAAGCTAAGAAGGGTATCGTACTGGGGTGTAGTAAAGAATGGTGGTCACAAAGAAAGATATTCCCAATGGATACACTGTAATCCAATTGTGATACCACAGTACCTCCAGAAAAAAACATTTAAGAAATGAGAAATCAGATCGAAAGGCTGTAAGAGAAAGAGCTGTAATCAATGAGTTTAGATCTGTGTTTGAACTGCAAACACGAAGAGACGCATCCAACAAAGAAAAGTTACATAAAATAGATAATGAAATCGAAAATACAATTAATCAAAACTGTTCTGGAGAAACTGCAGCCTACTTAATAAATATGTGAAAAAAATCAAGTTACATACAATGAAAGTATATCTAACAAACGTTGTTAAAAAATGAGAACTGGTTTAATAAATTTGAGAAGGAGTTCAAAGACAAACATAATTATTGTACTCCTTTCTGTAAAGCAAGTGATGCTTTAGATAAAATCCAGAGCAATGAAAACACACAAAGAACATATGCACAAGTTATAAAAGGCGGAAGACAAAATCATCATAAAGAAAACGGAGACACATTACAGAGGAGAAAGGGGCAGATAAAGAGATAACAGAAGGAATGTTTAACATCAAGACAGAAGAGATGTTGCAAATACAGGTAGAAGAAATTACAATAACAGACCACAAAATACAAGAAGAACTATTACATATACAGACAACCAAATAATTTCAGCAGTGTAGGCAGAAATGGAATGCTCTCATTTCAAGGAATAACAGAAAAAGTAAACAGAAACATAGATAGAATCAGTAATGAAATGAAAATAACACAACAAAACTCACCAAACAGTCCATACATAAATATTGTACACACAAATGAGATGCAATACATTCAAGAGAAGGGAAAAAGTTGTTTTACCAGATTGCAGATTTGTTTTGCAAAACAACAGAATAAAAACATGACCTGATAATTCAAGTTAAACTAGCTAAAAACCCATCACTAATCAAAATACAGAAAACTTTTAATCTTTCTAATCGTAAACTATCTTCAGATGAGATCAATCTATTGTTGAAGGGTCTTAAATTTACCCCTACACCCGAGCACGAAAAACACAAGAATTAGACAATGACTTATCTGAGTTTAACAGAAAATGCGTTAAAACATAATTTTATCAAGAATTAGAAGGTGATTGTTCAAAAGAAATATTAAACATTTTAAGAGATTTACTAAAATGTAAACATCACATAACTAAAAATTAAATTGATTATATTCTTGATTTTGTTCAAAACCAAGCTCATTTTATGGCTTACCAAAAATACATAAAAGTGGTGAAATTAGTGAAAAATGTAGATACTTACATTCTGAACATGTTGAAATCCTAGATCCAAAATATTTAAGTTTCAGACCTATAGTGGCATGCCGTATTTGTGAAACACACAGACTAAGCAACTTATTTGATATTCTTTTAAAACCACTTGCAACATGTCAGAGATGACATAGATTTCCTCTCCCATCTACAAAAGTCTGTTAAAGAAAATACATATTTGGTTTCTTTTGATGTAAAACACTATACACAAACATTTGTCATCAGTTGTGTTTAGAAGCAATGCAATTTTTGGTTAGACAAACACCCTGAGCTCATACATGAAAGGTTTTCATGAGACTTTATTTTCACTGGAATTAAAACCATTTTGGAGAGCAATACTTCTGCGTTTAATGATACATGCAACAAGCAGCTTAAAGGAACAGCAATGGGTACTAAATTCGCCCCCGACGTATGCTGCTTTGGTTTCAGCATATTTGGAAGAAAAATTATACACATTATTAGAAAATAGTCATGGTGCAGAGTTGTGTAATTTTAGCAAAGAATACTGGAAAAGATTTCCTGAAAATTGTTTTATTTTGTCGCCACATGCATTTCATGATTTGCAACAATTTCACATAGTTTTCAATCAATTACATCCTGACATTCAATTTACTATAGAATACAGCAACGCCAGTCTACCATTCTTGGATATATAAATTACCAAACAAAACACTGTAATTGAAACAGATATATACTACAAACCAACAAATTCTAAGCAGTATCTCAGGTTCAATTTTTGTATTATGCCTTGGCCAGAAGAATTTGCACTATAGATTCAAACCACAGACTCTGAATGAAAACAAGCATGTCGCTTCGAAAAAGTCGTTTCCGTTCTACAAGAGAAAATGCCAAAGCTGTAGAGTAATTTTCCCTCAACCTAGAAAAATGTCACACATTTTCCAGACGGTGATTTTCACTCTATTCTCAAATTATATTGCGGTACTGCGACATGAAACAATCAAAACATGCAATATATATTTTTAGACTACAAATCATGTCGTAGATCGTACTTAAAATGGGTTCGATGCTACGGTGGATTTTTCATATTTTGTTGATAAGATGCTTTTACTTTTACTATCAATCGCCTTCGGACATGTTTTGATAATGTCCTTGAATAGCTGTTACAAAGTACTGCGCAACCCCTCGGACCTTCATGGCCGCTTATACTTTTTGACAATTACAAAAACTGAAAAATCCGCTGAAGCATCGAACACATTGGTTTAAAGGTACGATCTACGACATAATTCATAGTCTAGTAATACATATTTCTTGTTTTGATGGTTGCCTTTCGCAGAACCGCTGTATTAGTGGAGAATTTAGCGAAAATCACTGTCGGTATTTTTCTGGGTTGAGCGAAAATCGCTATATCAGCGTGAGTATTTTCCTTGTAGAATGAAAACGGCTTGGAATTTCCCATTGAAGTAAACTTTTTTTTAAGCTCTATACTTTCCCTTTAAAATTCGTTCAAATTTGTTTAATGTAACTCAAATTTGAAAGAAATGGAAGAGATTTTCGGAGCGACATGCTTGTTTTCATGCATAATATGTTGGGAACCTTGTCTTTAATAAAGAGCTATGAAGAAAAAATTATGTTCATTTTTTTATGTATTCTGATATCAATTTTAAAATGCATAGAAAATGGCATTAGCTTAAGAAAAAAAGTCAAAGGTATGTTCCTTCAGCCTGTGATAACTGTAAAACTATTAGCAATAAAAGACAAGCACTTACTTTAAAAAAGTTACTTACAAAAGCAAAATTCACAGAAACTAAAAATAAATCATTTAAAGTAAAAAAATGCCACAAACCCAACTGTTCGCTCTGCCAACATATTGTTGAAAATACTTTTTAGAATATCAAAGGAAAACAAAACACGATATGTAATGCGATGTACAGAATGTTTTGTATGTTATAGCATGTACCTGGTGTAGGAAATACTATATTGACCAAACTGGAGAAAAACTAAGAACACGTAGAACAATCAATTCACAACAAATAAGGGACACCGTTCAACAAGACACATTTCTTTAAGAGAACATTGAGAAAGATGTGGAAATAAAGAATTTGAAATGTTTCCTTTCTTTAGATTAAAAATATAATTTTCAATTACTATTAGCATGTTTGTTTAAGTAATGAATTGTTAAAAAATAACAAAATAATGACATATGATTAAATAAGTTATAGTAGAAAATAACTGGGTAGAAGTTTAAGTATAATTTTGCTTAGTAACAGTCATCCAGGAAGAAAGCATAGTTGTTTTTTTTGCAAATGCAAATCTTACGTGGTAATAAAATATGAAATGATAAAAGTGAACATTTGATTTAAATTAAAAATAAAATAATAGTTAATTTGTTTATGTTGTTACAATACTTTTAGTCTCTACTTTATATATATAAAACATGATGAGCAATTGATATAAAATTTTCTTTCAAATGAAAAAGTTACAATTTAGATATGACAAAATTGGTATTGCATGCTGGTTTGTGATCCCTTCCTTGAAAAAGCCCCCAAAAATTGTCAGAATGTGAATACAATCGCTTTAACTGAACCTTTGCTGCTTTATATGTCAAACTGGAGTGAATGAGATGAAATCAAAATGTCAACAATAACTCACCTGGGTTTGAGTATGGGGTGAGAAGGAATTGTCTACAAGGGTAGCCACTATCTCCTAACAGCACACCTTTTATTAAAAATCTGCAAAGATATGTTTTTTAAATCTCAAGTGTTATGTAAAACACCACAGACTGATACAGTAAAACATGTTATTAAGCCAACTCCAAATAAAGACCTTACTTTGAATAAAGAACAGCAGTAAGAAAAGAGTACATCATTAATCTAGAATAGGAACACATAAATTAACATCACCTGTCAAGTAAGGCCACTCCAGCTTCGTTCGGTCAGTGGTATTTGTTCACAGGTTTGACTGTGCATGTGTAATGCATCATGGCATGACCCTGGCCAACAATCGTTTATGCTGGTTATCTTTCCTATAACAAATTAAATTAATTATAATCAGTAATTGATAAAAAGACAAGGGAGTAACTCTTACACAGGTCTTCAAGTCATACTGAGTGAAAGAAGTTAGCCCCTAATACTTTTAAAATTCTAACTTCCATACTTCATGCTGAGAGCATACTATACATTTTTGTAAATATTCGAGTACTTATCATTTGAACAATTCCCCCTATGCAGCCGATCGCAATTATATTTCATCACTCATGAATATTGAATACTTAATTATTTTATTAAAGTAAAATCAACTTCCTTAAAGGTGCCCAGTGACGTTTCAGTTGATAATGACGTCATTTCGGTTACCTGTTTCGGTAACATGTAGTAGACCATAGACATAGGCAGAGGGATTTAATAACGTGGATTGTTTTCAAAGACAGTTTTTCGATGTTTTAAAGGTAAGATTATTTTGAAATATGATTATGAAAAAAAAAATTGCCGTCACATGTAGCCTGCACATTGATGCTGTGCTGTCTTTTCCTATTCAAGTATGCCGGCTCATCGGGTTGACCAGGGGCGATGACTTTAACATGGGTTCCATCTATGCACCCAACAACACAAGGAAACCCCCACAGTTTTAAAGAAGTGACCAGTTGTTGAATGAAAATGAATTGCACATAAATAAAGACACCTAGTCATAAATAAAGATAAAAAAAAAATGAAAAACTTGAAAGCCACGTTACCATTTGAAGAACTGCAGAACAGTGATTTTGAACTTTACACTGAAATTACAGTGAGCATGTTCATTTACTGGCAATCAAATAGTAACTAGGGACTGAAAATACAAAGAAGAAATGTCAACGGTGTCTTTACAACAATGAAACGGAAATAAAAGTATTTAAACATGGTATACAGGTTTGGTATGTAAATACTGGCACTGTGTCTATGGGTTCAAAATAAGTGAATTGTACTGCCAACCGTAAAGTGAATGTATAAATGACACTTGTTTTCGCAAAATATTTTCTATATGCATATACATTTTATGATATTTGTGTTTTAATTGCAATAAATTCTGTATATATCTGTAAGTTCCTATTTGTTTACAAACATAATTGATGTTAACTTTAGAGAGATCATCTGATCTGCAACAGACATTTTTTACATCTGAATGTTCGTTCTTAAGAATTGTGTATCACGTGATACCCTAATCAGCTATTGATGACATATCTGTAAATCCCTCCGATAGAACTATATACAAAACAAGTGACAAACTGAAGCTAATTTTTTAAATCAGGAGCATGATTTAAACAACTTTGGTAGCGGACTCCCAGATAATGTTGTTTACCAAATATCTTAACACTTTGATTTGTGGTTTTGGAGAAGAAATTTTCAGAGATTGCTCTACTTTTAGCTCTGGTGGCAATGTTGTTCAGTCAACAGAAACCAAAATGCTTCTAGTCATGTTTGATGATATTTCATGTAGTAATTTATGAGAAGAAGTCACATGAAGCAATTAAAGTGTCGTACGGACAACGGACATTCATGGATCCTAAAAGTTCCCCATACACCGGTAGTGCATTTAAACTTTTTTTATCATTCATTTCAACATAATTGATTTATGAGATATGCATACACTTATTTTCATACGAATACAATTCCCTTGGTAATAATGCTTAACAATTCAAAACAGTATTGTCTTTTATTTCAAAATACATTTTTTTAAATATATAAAGAAAAGGGGGAAATATGAATTTTTTTGTTTCGTCTCCAGTGCAGATTTGTTCTTTCTGATATTCAGTCTTGAACAAACATATATGATAATCATGCTAAAAAAAAGTTTCGTACGAGGTTTTTTTGTGTAAAACTTTTAATAAAATAAATATTTATAGTTCCCAATTTCAAATTGTTTTATTGAATTTTGAAATTCATTTCAGTTTTCTTTTTCTATCCCGATTCTGTATTTTCAGATAATTTACGTAAATGTCAAAATGTCGTATCTTTTTTCTGTATTTCATTTGAAATATAAAATACTTCATCAAAATTATAAGAAAGTTTACAACATTACTTTTCATGTTATTTTGTAATATTCAAAAGTTTAAGTTTTCTAAATAAAAAGAATACCAAAGTTATTGCTTTTTAAAAACTCACTAAATCTATTCCATAAAACTTGAGCATAAGTGCATGTCCACAATAAATGTTCTTGACTTTCAGGATGCATATTACAGAAGTCGCATATAATTGTGTTAGCTATGTTCATTTTTAATAAGGTCGTGTTTGTGAGTAAAATTCGTATGATATATTTATACTGAACGTTTTTGTTTTTTATTTCTGTCAGTTGTTACTTTAAAGGTCTGAGAAGATACCCTTTTCCAGTTTATGTCGATTTTATTTTATAGTGTTTTTTGCCATTTTATTTCCGATTTTAGTAACCTTGAGTTGAAGTTAACATAAAACTGTTTTGAGTACAATAATTTGTTTTGTGTTTTCGATTGTTTTAGTACATCCAATAACTTTGGTTTAATGATATAATTAAAATCTTGTTCACACAGTGTACATTTAGCAAATTCTACTAGTGATTCTTTACAGAACCAGCGCATGTCTAACACAGCACAGCATATCTCACAGTCTTCATTGTCACAGGAAATATGTCGTACTAAAGGCACTGTGCCTGATACAATTCAAGGTGCAAAGTAGCCTTCAATGTTTCATCATGACTCTCGGTATGAGAACCAACATATTACATCGCAAGACAATTCATTTACTTCTCCAGTCCCTCAATTATCAGATGCATTTAATAGCCACAAGATTCAGAATAATAAGCAGTATATTAATTCCTCTTTAGACCACCAACTCTACAACATGTCGTAGGGTCGTTTTCACTCTCTTTGTTTTATATATATGTGTACGTGTTAGTTGTATTGTCATGTCATGTATTCCCCACCATACTTTGTTTTCGTCCTGTTTGTGTTGTTAACGTTACATGATTTATTATTTTTTATTTTGTTATATCCAGTAACCACATGAACCATTTAGACATCATTACACACAACCCATATACACAATCATAGAGCTACTAACCTGTACTAACAATTGTAGATGACAATGACGTGTATATTTCTGCCTAACCGGTCGTCACTGTCACGCTTGCGCAGACTTGAATACACCGTCTTGGTGCTTCTCATTTATTTTGTATATATAAATGCTATTTGCTGTGCCTTCACAGACTAGTCCCAGGCCAGTCGTTACACAAACGTTGCAGAGTTTACTAACCGTATAGCAACGGTTACACCAGGTGCTCTACACAACACATTTAGTCCAAATAAGTCCAAATCATATTTATATATTAGAAGTTTGTCAGAGGGTGTACTAGGCGATCAATTCACTTTGCTAGGAAATGACAATACATATGATAATACTGTAGAGCAGGGTGACTCTCAAACTTTAAGGCATCCAAATACTTCTCATTTTAGAATTGTAATCAGCCTAATATGTACAAGGTACAGGTTGGTGAACATTTTTACCATATTTTTCTTCTACACTTGGACAAAATCTTGATACATTACAGGGTATTGAATAAACTGTAAAACCCCAAGACAGTTGTTCTCTAAGTGAAGTGTCTACCAAACCCAACGTACAGGGTGATGCACAAGTCTCAGTATCACCTTATAATTCTAAAAATTACATCCACCACAATAACAGATTACATGATTTTTCGAAAGGTTCACCATCATTTGAAATTTCCCAAAGTTTATGTGAACCATATAATATGCTAATGGAAAAAGGTGGTACACACAACAGTCTAACTGGGAATGTACAGAACATTTCACAGAATACTTGCACACATGACAGCCATTACACAAGAAACAATAATGGCCAATTACAGAACATAGAGAATGTTTCACAAACTTCAGAACATCCTGATATTGTTTGCTCGAAAGGCACCAAGCCTGAAACAATTTTCATACAGAACCATTCATGTTGTCCACATAATCTAATTTCCAATTGTATAAAGTACAGGGTGTCCCACAAAACGTGTTACGCCATAACAATTCTCGCTTTTGTATACAGGGTACTAATTCAAACTTACAGTCCCCTAAGTTTGAACAATAAAGGGATGATCAACACAGAAGCATGCCATTTAAATACACAGCATTAAAATACAACCAAAACTTCATGTCAAACAGGAATCGAAAGGTAGATACACCTGATAACTAATCTGATTTCTAATCCACACACTTGTCATGGTCAAAAGTCTGTAAACGGTGATGACCAAACCTCGGTACATCAACAGCTTAAATGCACACAACAAACCTTTGTCAGGTTAACATGGGTCATAATCCTTGTGACACAGCAAACCTCATTCATGGCAATACAGATGGTAGTCAAAGGCAGTCTGAAGTGCCTACAACTAGAAATCAACGGCACTCTGAGGTGCCTACAAACAACAGTTCACATAATTATAACACTTCCATCAGTTCTCAAGTAAAGCATTAAAGAAGGAACATGATAAGTTTGATGGCAAAAATGCAGAATGCCGAGATTACATCTTTCATTTTGAAAACGTAGCTGAATGGAATGGATGGAATAATCGTAAAAAGGTCCAACAATAAATAATTTGTGTGTGTTGGTAGTGTATGTGTGTGTGTGTACATTATTGTGTGTGTGTGTGTGTGTTTGTTGTGTGTTTGTGTGTGTGTTGGTGGTGTGCACTTCTGGGTGCTGTGGGGCTCGTTTTGGGGAGGCTGCGTTTTTGGTACGTGGCATTCCCTGTTTGATATTATTTTTGTTTTTAAAATCAGAAAGTCTCTCTAATCACGAGTCTGTAAACAAAATGTTAAGTAGATGATTTAATCATGTAGAACGTGAAACTGAATACAGATTTGAGTTCAGAAACCGAAAACAGAAAAGGTAGGAATCTTTCTCAGCATTTGCTAAAGCTCTGCAAAGACTTTGTTTACAATCTTTTCCAGGGGTCAATCCAGAGGACGAGTGAATATACGTCATTGATCAATACATCAATGGTCTTACTCGTCCCGAAGTAAGGAGTCCAGGTTAGTACAGACATTATCTAACAATAGATAGTGGAATTGCGCTGGCAGTTGAATTTGAGGCTTTTGTGGGATCTCAGGGTATATTGAGAAAACCTCGTTTTGAGGATGAAAGCAATATACATGCTATTTCTGAAGCTACTTCATCGTCCTATGGTCATACAAGTAGATCAGACTCTGTAACATTAAATGACATTGCAAAACTAATTGAAAGTGTGACAAACACAATCAAGCGCACCAATAGTAGAAGCAAAAAGTACATGCTTTTCGCAATAAGAATACTAAAATTAGATGGAATAGTGTCAGATGACCGAATAACAAAACAACCTGCATGTAAGTTGGATAACACTAGGTCACAAAATAGGAATATTTGAACATTGGTATTTAAAAGATGTTGATAAGAAATGACTGTTAAAATAAGCATTCCTGCTACAAAGATAAACATTCCGGTCTTTTTTCATGAAGATGTACACATGAACATCAGAGGCTCATACTTCAGATATATATCAAATTTAAACTTTTTGTGAGTGGCTGAGCAATCCATACTGGTAAAATACTAATATAATCAAGATATATAAACAAGGAAGTGATGAATGGGTAACTTCGGAGTCCAAGCTCATACAATACATAAAAAATATCGTCAATGTATTTCCTCAACTAAGTTAGAATAGAATGATGAGCAATCTAAGGCGACAAATGACCAAAAATACACTCATCAACATTTATGCTTAACAAAGTCATCATTGCTTGTCTGAAAACCTCGAGCATGTTTTTGAGTCTTATTATTTAAGTAGCAAAGCCATTCTTGAACATGTGAGCTATCTAAGCCGACACACATCTACGAGCATTGTTGTCAAAATGAATGCTTAAAGCAATATATTTATAAATTGATAAACAATCCAAGGCGTCAAATATATGCTTAAGGCTGTGTAATTAACGTCGACACATCACTGCAGTATTTTGATTTAAGAATTTGCTTAACGTAAACATACTTGGCGATCGCATGCGGCAAATGAAAATCATAACAAATATGCCTACGTAAGTCATGATAATGATTACAGAATAACATAACTAAAAGGTTCATGTTTCGATTACATTATCTTTCCAATCTGGGAGGCAGAATTGGCTTATCGAAGTGATTATGGTTAGTTCTTATTTGGTGTCAGTAGACGGTAATGCGGAATGGGTAAATATTTTTTCACCGTCTGTTTTAGGAGTATCAGTCAGTGAAAGTGTCAAAGAAGTGAACAGTCAAGTAGTAATATTTGAAATCTTGTTTTGCATGATATGATGTCTGATGATTTAATTTTTAGGGTTTTCCAGAATACAGTTGATTCAAACACCAGACCTTGCTAAACTGAACTTAATTACCTATCAGCAAACTTATTAAACACTGTAACAAATATAACCATATGTGGCGAGAACAAAAATAACTACTTTTACCTGTATATCTTAGGGTAACAGGTAGATTGAAATAGTCCCTTTTCATTTAAAGGTTGGGGATGAAATTTCCTTTTGAAATTACAATGTATTATATATAACACCCATTACAATTTGCCAATGACATTAAAAAGTTATGATGCATTATTATATTCAAAACTTTTGATAAAGTTAATATCAAAATGAAATAACGTTTCATGTTTCCCGTGCAATCGTTAACTGAATATGCCGCATATCTCGGTTACATTTGTTTAAAAGATAGATGGTTGTATCTGATTGATGAATGTTCATTTACAACGTGTGTTATGTAAGTATATAATGTTAATGGCGCCATTAATATTGTGCGAGATATTGAACCTTTTGACGAGTAAAATATCATGTTACTTGTTGAAGACATTTTGTCGTCGATCTTCACACTGTAAATGATAAACAAACATAGCAAAATAAGTATATAATGCAAATGGCGCCATAAATGCTGCGTCTTTTCACGAATGATTAAATAACTTTAGTTGCTGAAGACATGTTGGCATCGAGAATTGACCAAAAGAAATATCATCAAAATATATGCTTAAATAAAACATTCTCGAGTAGCTGAGAATTCATCTATGTGTGATGTTGACACAAGTCTTCGAGAAAGACCATCGAACTATACTATAAGAATTTATCTATAAGTGGCTGAGATGCAATCCGATATATATTCTAGATAATTAACATCCAAATATTAGCTTAACTAACTCATCCTTAAGTAGCTGAACAATTTAAGCAGGCATATGTCAAAAGGAATTGTCGTCATATTTGTTATATATTTGCGGAATATATCTCCTTTAGCTTTCTTTAGAATCGCTAGCTTAGTATATATATTAAAATATGAATTCGACTTATATTCATAATATATCCTTACAGTACTGTAATACAAATAACATTTTAATCAAATGTGTATTGATGATAATAAATAAAAGGATAAAATAAATAAATAAAAAATAATGATAGTTATTTTTGGACCGTTTGACCGTAGATATCAATATTTCTTTAAATCAAATTTCCATGTCACAGAAACAATAGCAAAACTATTTCATGCCATTGTACGATCAAAATCAGGATACACATTTGAACTGAACTCCTGTAGAAATGTGTTTATTGTTTACATCGCCATATATATGCATGTTGTTCTCTGTGTATTATTTTAAAGCCACCTACTCTGCTACATTTTGCTCTAACATTACTTTGCGTCAATGAAAAGATGATTATAACGCTCTAGCAAAATATAACTGTCATGTAAATGATTATCCTTTCAGGTAACATGCGTTATTCATCTGATTCGTTGTTTTAATCACGCCTCCTATAATTTATGAATCTTTGAGATGTAACTGTAGCCATCAGCATGTATCGGGGAAGTATGTATATCATATGAAGCAATTAACATACGCAAAATTTAAAGTAATATGGACTTTGTTTTCATCTCATTCACAACTCGTTTTAAAAATTATATTATTCCTAAATGAAAATGTAGCATTTTTCAATTTCATATATAACTATTTTCCAGCGTTTAGAAATAAAGAAACGAATTTTTTTCATTTGAGCAAAATATCTGTTGCAATTGGAATAGTGTGATGTTTAGAGTATTCTGCTACCAAGAGTGAGAAACATATTAACAGTGTGCTGGATTTTAAAAAATGAAGTTTAAATCACATGTTCTTATGACCGTTGGTTGATTCTGTATTACACTGGCAGTATATCAGTCTGATACCAGTATACAGTTTTACGGGACTTGGATATTTAGAGCGATATATAATACAAGTACATACATATTCGAACATTATTTGTGCTTGTTTGATCATCGTTGAATGTTACTGCTGAAAATATAAATATATGGTAAAAATATTTAAATCGCTTTTAGGTTTCATGTGTGATTGACAATGTAAAGTAGAATTTAGTGCCACCAGCAAGTAAAATCTTGGAATAAGTTCTAACATCACAAGGAGTGTTTGTTATTTACAATGTAGTCAGGAGTAATTGTTCATGTGCCATGTTCGCTATTTGCAAGAAGTTTATCAAAACGTCAAAACGTACATGGTTTCAATGCCTTTTCACACATCATGTGAACATTGGAAACCTCTTTTTAATTTCAAAGGAATAACATCGGACATACGGACTATTGTTGAAAATGTTTAGTTTTACGAATATTTAAACAGGTATCTTTATAACGAATTTAGTAAATTTGAAGACGGTATTACTCTATCAAATTTAAAAAAGATTTAGAATGTATCACTGCATAACGGCATACATGTCTTTACATGCACTGAATGAACTATCACGTGTACATAACTGTTTATGCTGCCTTAGTGTGTATACAAATTCATGTTATTCAGTCACATGTCTTTCAGACGTATAATCAATTGTTTTGACTCCTATTCCGAGTGTTTGAAGATATGCATGATTGACCTTATAATTACTTAAGAAGAGGTTTTATTCATGAATGTTGAAGAACTTAATTTTACCATGAATGTTTGACCCTCATTTGGAGTGTCTGAAAAATACATGTTTGACTCTTAATTGGAGTGACTGGATGAGGTGATGGACTACATCACGTGCACCGAATGAGACCGAAAGAAATTTCTAAATATATTGAAAATACTCAAAACATACATATTGGAACAAAAAAACAAAAATAATATCAAACAGGGAATGCCACGTACCAAAAACGCAGCCTCCCCAAAACGAGCCCCACAGCACCCAGAAGTGCACACCACCAACACACACACACACACACACATACACACACAACACACACACACACACACACAATCATGTACACACACACACACATATACTACCGACACACACTAGCATACAAAGCAAACACACGAGGACAAAACGAACAATTAAAGGAACACAGTGGGGCACCGCCTTGGAACGGTCAGTGGCAAAAACACCACTGGGGAGCTTAAACCGGTTTATGGTGCGCACCCAACCTCACTCTTACCCCCACCATGTTCCAAAGTCACAGGACAGTGTAAATAAAAGTAATCCCTGCTAGGTGAATCTCTAACACACGCAATGGAAACAAAAGGCATGGTATGTAAAACACAAAAATGCTCGTGTATAAATATATAAAAAGCAAACCTTGAGAACCAAAAAAACGTATGTACTCAATGCCTTTGCAGAAGGCAGAGCACCAAGAGAAACACCCTTAAGGGCCCGACGAAACAGGCCAGAGGACAGAAATCAAAACAGTTTCGTCCCAGTGGGATTTAAAAACTGCCCATCACAGAGTCCTCCCCCTTTTCCGTCAGACACAATCAAAGAGGGAAGCATAGCGTCCAACTGTAAACGGGTTGAACACCAAACATGCGGTGTGTCTCAAAACAGTTGGGTCGTAACCTCTTTTAACAAAACGTTTTATAATTTTAGCAAATACAGTTGGAAAATTGCCATGACCCAAAATCTTACGAAGTTTGTAAACCACATCCCCATAAAAATCGGGTTTTGAAATACCTTCTCGCAGAAGAGTCTTTAGATTACTATTGAATTTCAAAACCAAATCAGAATTACGATAGTAAAATTTAGCAAAATATTTACGCAATTTGTAATAACGGTAGCCCTGTTGAAGAAGTTTATTTGTAATATATTGATTACGTTCATTGAAATCCTCAACATGACTACACAGAATTCAGTAACAACACTTTGTTCAATGGACTGCGTAAATGTTAGTTGTTTGCAACACAGTATTATAAACGAAAGGATTTGTTGTAGTTTATATTCTCAAGAAAAACGATTTGTGCCATTTCGAATGAAAGCGTCTGGGAAGACATATTTGAATCTCAGTTTGAGTGACTGAATCAAAATACTCCTTTGACACTGAATTGGAGCAAGTGGCTGAAATACTGTTTGACTCTTATTTAGATATCCTGGAGGAAAATACATATTTGACTATGAATTTGAGAGACTGCATGAAATACATGTTTGACTCGAAATTGGAGAGCCTGTCTATCTCTCAGTTCGAGTGTTTGGGTGAAAATGCATGTTTCATACCTCATTGCAAAGCTTTGATCATATACATGTTTGACTTGAATTCGAGAGAAACTGGAACAAAATACAGGATTGACTCTAAATTGGAGTGTTTGGATTTACATACATGTTTGACAATTAATTGGAGTTACTGAATTGAAATACTGTTTGACTATAAATGGTTAAGACTGGATCAAAATATATGTTTGACTGTAAATTATGGTGATTGTTTACTTTCAATTCCAGGAATTAGATGAAAACACATGTTTGACACTATATTGGAGACACTGAATGATTAAACAAGTTTGATATAGTCGTTCAAATGAAAAAAAATGAAATCACTCGTACTATGTACTATGTACTCATTTTCTAAAAATTGCTACGCACTTGAACTCCTGACTGTGTTTTATTCAACAACAAATACAGGGACACATTTATTACTTCGTAAATAAGATTTACTTTGAAGTATTCACACTTCCTTTGGCAAAGTCATTAAAGTCTATTTGTTAACGACTGAATTATATACTGACAGTTATAAGTTACTGTCTGTCATTGCCGTCACAGAAAAAGCACGCGGCTACGAAATGACAGAGAAATTGCAGCTTTTCACTTACTTGAAAGTACCAGAGTACAGGGTGTAACCATACCGGTATGTATCGAATCTCAAGGGAATTGCAATATACCGGTCTTATCGCACACCCCTACTCATTACGCATGTTACAGATGGACTCAACCCCGAAAAGAGATGTGCATTGTTGCATGTAGAAGTATCTAAAATGTCTTGCCTAACTTGCCATAAGGATACTTCTTCCTTAATTTGGCACTGAAGTGATCAAACCCATGACTCTTATATTGATGCAAACACGCAATTACTGCCCCATAGCAGCTCTACCATTTAGCTAAAACTAGAATTAAGGCATGTATTACTTTTAACTTTGGATTTAATCTCAAGGCATTTAAACGAAGGCAGTGGTCAGGTAGCCGGATACGGCTTCATAGACTTTTGTTCTAGGTAGCCGGCACTGTATCTCATATGGAGTTACACAGGGTCATTCTTGAAAACATAATTTGTTTTTATAATTATGTGAGTTTCACTAAAATCAGATAAATGTATTTCTTGTAAGGCAACACTTGTACTTAAAATGCTACCATTGTTGTTAAAAAGCTTGCATCACTTATTATCTACAATAACTCGCTCACTTATGCAGTAAAACAAATAAAAAAATAAAGGGAGTTTATTCATAACCATACTGGGGCATGCTGATTATATGTGCATCTTCTTTAAATATTGAACTTTCCTACTAAATACTGATAAATTTCAATCATTGACTGTTGAGAAATGGAGCTGACAAAGATTTTCTCAATGATTTACAGGCAAAAAAGCACTAAAGATCCATAAGTCTATGGAAAATAATCACTTTGGAAATTGCCGACATTCCACAAATCTTCTATTTGAACTTGCTGAGAAAAAGGGTGGAAACCAACGGAGGTCTATCTATTCAATACAGTATATTGTATAACTCTGTGAAAAATAATCGATCAAGTGGAACACGCCAGTAGTTGCTGTGAAATAGGTCTGGAACAAATGAGGGACAAAAGCATGGATGAACACACCATACTGACACAGTATTCTTAATTTATATCACATTTGATGCTTATAATTGGACTATGCACAACGACTGTAGGCATGTTACTTATCTCTTCTGTGTAACATTATTTTGACCAGAGGATTTGGAAAATCAGTCAGAGTGCACAATATCTAATTATCTTAAACACCTGTGACCTTGACGTAGTGACCCAAAACATTGACCAAGTCCAACTAGGCATGGTATTTATTACTTTGTGAAATATCATTAAATTGTGATAAGGGATTTTGGAGATATATATAAAGCTGAATCCAGTCTACCCCATTACACTTTGTGCAACTGGGATATAGAAACATTTCCGCAGGCCGAGACATTGGTAAATTGTTTTGAAGGCGACTGTATAAAAATTAGCCACTACAATCAACAGTCCTGTTCTTTCAGTTTTTCCTATTTCTTATTTTTCATACACAAGAAGATTATGACTGAAAGCTGCAATGTAGATTCATTCTTCAAGAGAACTGAGTTCCATTTAAGTTGCTCATCTGAGCAACCAATAACATTGTTATTAATGTCACTGTAGTACTCTAGTTCTGTATTAACCAATACTGTATGTACTGCAGTACTAAACAGTATTCTGTATTGCTGAAGTACTGCATTAATTTTCTGTATTGTCCCAATCAATTCAAAATCTCTCAATGCATTAAAAAGTTACAACCTGAAAAAATTGAAAAATGTTCTCATGTGTCCATTTGTTTTCCAACTGCGACCTTGATATTTGAACTTGCATTCACCATGCTGTGATTACAATCATATATATAAATTACTAAGGTTATCTCGCATGCTTAAATCTTCATCATCAGCTACTGTTCTAGAGTTTCAATGACTTCTCTCATAGAAACAAACATTCACAGCTAGCGTAGCATTATCACTTCAGCTGCAACTTGGGAATTTATCCAATATGAATGTTCAACAGTCTGGCCAAATGGTGTTTCTTGTTAGCTATTAATTTGCTGATTTAACTATTGTTCTTTCCTTATCTTCAAAAAATCTAAAAAAAATGTACATGAATTCCAAATTTAAGTAAACTCAACAAAGTTTTTCTTTAATGTTAATGCATGTTGTCAATACATCAAGTGTCTCATTGTTTCACCTCAATTATCAATTCTTTTCATTTGATGCTTTTGTTTTTCTGTTTTGTTTTTTCCATTGAAACTGAAAAATCTACTATTAAGCATATGATGTCAAGTCTCATCACCAAGGTAATTTGATGAATCAAAAAAGAACTTCATCTTCTAAACTGATACAGCCATCTCCACAGAATCCTTCAGTTAATAACTTTTGTTTTCATATCTTGGTCTATTGAACTTCCCTCTTCACTGTACGTACATGACGCTTTTTTTCTACAACAAATTAAAAAGAAAAATTAGCAATTGCATTTTGTTTTAAATATTACAATTAATAAATGATACACATACTGAAAATTTACTGACTGAATAGTTAACAGTGCAGGTTATGATCAGGCTACATGGTTTTGATCTGCATAAGAGGCAAAAGTGTAAGCAAATTGCTAAAAATTAAACTAGATGCCCACGTGCAACATGTCGACCCCGCCAGCTGTCAAAAGGACTAACTCCTTACCAAATAGAGATAGGCCAAAATACACCTAAATATTCCATGTAACATGCATGTTGTACCACATAAAAGTAGTCTTGATTTTTCTCTACGGCGAGTAATTAAACAGTTACAATATACACCCTTTCAATTAATCGATAATATACCGACCAAGAGTTGCGTCCCTTACCGGCTGTGACGTCATACGATGATAAATTGCACAAATGAAACCATCGCTGACACTTACTTCTTAATAGTTTGTAAAATCAACCAGGTTAAACAAGTTTATACGCCATAATTGGTTATGATTTTGTCATTTTATACATCATTTCTACGTAATTATCATAATCATAATATATATAGATATGTTAACTGTGAAAAAAGTCGGCGATTATTTAGAAATATTTTAGAAAAAAAACTGGTGTATTTTCGAATAAATTTACGGATGCTGTAAGTGTTCTGCTTTGAAATAAACAATTTATTTTTTTAGACAAACAATAAACAGTAAATGAAAGTAAAATGCTTAAAACTTTAAAAGATTCTACACGAGCGTTTCGTGCTTACTGGCATCTCGTGTAATGGGTTTATTTAACGGATCGCACAAATGGGATTCGAAATTCAAAGATAATTTTGTTA
The DNA here is from genome assembly GCA_022818135.1 of Saxidomus purpurata. Lineage (NCBI taxonomy): Eukaryota > Metazoa > Mollusca > Bivalvia > Venerida > Veneridae > Saxidomus > Saxidomus purpurata. The sequence continues at coordinate 53,149 of JAFMSR010000011.1, forward strand.
ACAATATTGATATCTCAGATTTAGATCAATCAATTAATTAATGTACCAGATACAATGGAAAACATAAACTTAATTAATGATGCAATTGCGAAGACGTTTAATGTTTCAGCGCAACGCTCATTCCAATTCTGTTCGAACGTACCGCGTAGGTCACATGATAAGGTGTGGTTTGGAAATCAATGTCGATTAGCGCAGAAAAAGTATTTAAAAGCTAAAAAATATTATGACAAACACAAAAATGAAGTCAGCCGTCTGAGACTTAAAGCTGCTAGTAAATTTTATAAACATACGATGAATAAATATATCACAGAACACAAACTTAAGAAAGAAGTAAATATCCGTAAACTCTGATCTAATGAACCAAAAGCATACTGGAAAATAATAAATGGCTCAAAAACAAAATCCAAAATCAATATGCCAAGTATTGATGAATTCTATAATTATTTTAAGAATAAAAAGGCTAATGAGAGTAACGAAGAAGATCTTAATTTTGATATGAATGAAATATTGGCCGGGGACGATATTCTAAACTCTCCCATATCAGAGGATGAAATTTCAAAACATATAAGTATCTTGAAACACTCAAAGGCACCCAGTCCAGCAGATGGCGTTGTTAATGAATATATCAATATACAGAAAATGTTATGATGCCCTATTACCTTATTCTCTTTAATCGAATTCTTGATACAGGTATTATGCGGGAATCTAGGTTAAAAGGTTACATTATTCCTATATACAAAAAGGGAAGCTCAACAAATGCTTCTAATTTTAGACCAATCACTTTGCTAAGTTGTCTTTCTAAGCTTTTCACTTCAATTTTGAACACTAAAGTTACAAATTTCTTGAACGAGCTAGAACTTCTAAATGAAAATCAGGCAGGTTTCCGTCGGGGCTACTCGACAACTGATCACATGTTTTTATTGCATAGTCTTGTTGAAATTCTGAAATAGTCGAAGAAAAAGCTCTTTTGCGCTTTCATCGATTTTGCTGCAGCATTTGATTCTGTCTGGAGGGCAGGAGTATGGCAAAAGCTACTAGCATCTTCTATTAATGGCAAATTGTTAAAGGTCGTCTATAATATGTATAGTAACATCAAATCTTGTATTTTCACAAATCGAGAATTTTCTAACTTTTTCCCATGCGAACGTGGATTGCGTCAAGGTGAAAATCTTTGACCGATTATTTTTTCCCTGTTTTTAAACGACCTAGAGGCTGCCATGACAATATCTGGCGCCAAAGGTATCAATTTGCAATTTGGGAATGGACAACGATGGTTAAAATTACTCGTTATTGTGTATGCTGACGACACGGTCATAGTTTCGGATAACGAGCATGACTTCCAAAATGAATTGAACTATTTTTCCCGAATATTGTAGAACGTGGAAACTTTCTGTTAATTTAGAAAAAAGCAAGGTTATTGTATTTGGGGCACGTGTTACAAGTATATTTCATTTTCTTTTAAACGATGAAGTAATTCAAATTGTTGATAAATACAAATACTTAGGAATGTATTTCACAAGTAGTGGCTCTTTTTCAACCGCAAGGAAACACCTCGCAGAACAAGCCAAAAAGGCAATGAATCTTTTGTATATACGTATATATAACTTAGAACTCCCGATTGACCTCCAAATTAAGTTATTTGAACTCCCGATTGACCTCCAAATTAAGTTATTTGAACACACAATCATACCAATTCTCACATACAAATGTGAGATTTGGGGATTCGAAAGTATAGAACTGCTTAACACAATTTACAAAACCTTCTTAAGGAAGATTTGTAAAGCTCGAAAAGGCACACCCACGTATATGTTATTCGGGGAATTAGGAATAACACCGTTAGATATAGTTTTTTTGTTTGTTTTTGTTTTCTTTTATTTCTGATATTCATGTACACAAAATCAAATAATATGGAGATATCAAAATAATTTATACAGTTGTCAATATTCAAATTTTTTTTTTTGAAGTACATTTTTTATAAAGTCAAGTGATGTTTTTGTCAAAGAGGCCACACAGATATAGTTATTAAAACGCGCATGATCGGATTTTGGAATAGAGTTTTAACTAGTTCGGATAAAAAGTATTCCTTCCAAATATATAGTTTTATGTCAAACCATAACAGATACACGTTTAAATGGCTTACATACATTAAATCTATTTTTGTAGACATTGGACGGCCTGACATGTGGCTAAACCAAGCACAACTACGTTCCAAGGACATTAAATATACTGTAAAGCGTGTTCTATTGGACCAATTTCAGCAAAACTGGCATTCAAATATGCAAAACTCTAATAAAGGCATCGCTTATTCGCACTTTAAATCATTATACCAGCAAGAACACTACTGGTCTGTATTACCTAGGTGTTACGCTCTTACTATGTTCCGTTACCCCACTTCAAACTCACGACTACCCGTCGAAACGTGTTTACCCAATAACAGTAGACTCTTCTGTTGCATCATTGTAAAATTATCTAACCGGACAGTATATGCTGATGATAGTGCAATGTTATTTGCCAACAAATTATAAACATATTATAAAACTACGAAATATTTGTGCCCTGCCCTTATGAAAAATGCAACCTCTGTTGCATACGCAATGTGTTTCTATGATTTGACCAATTGTGTGGTGATTTTTCTTGTTGTTTTTAACATCGATTAATTTTAAACCACATTGGAATTAAATTAAAACTAAATCTGTTTCTTTTACATCATTTTATTTTTTGTCAAGCAAAACACTTATCCAATAGAATCTAAATTACTAAAAAGCCCCTGTGCCCTTGTAACAATCCTTTTTATCCTACATTTTACCGCTCAAATTCATGCATGAACATCGTGAAAAACATGATGTTCGTTTACGTAAGTTCCGGCGGAGAAGATTCCGAATGATAACTCCGTCGGAGAAACAAACAAACAATAAACAAGTTTTCTCTTCATTATTTGACACAATGCTCCGCCGGATTGCTCTAACGAGGTTTTTAAAATAATACTTTCGCTAACTTTGCGACATTCCCGCCTTAAAGTCAAATACTCAAATGAAAACAATATTTTTGAACATAACATACATTTTAGTGGTTATCATTCAATGTTTATATTGACAACGTTATGGTATTTCTATTTGAAATAAGCAAAATAGTCTTGTTCTACAGACGTACTTGAACCCACAATGTTGTCGTCAAGATACTGTGTTTCCTTAGTGAAAGTCAATGTCACAATTTCTATCTTGTTGATTAATCTTGAAGGTTCTATGGTTCCGTCCGGGATGTCTTCGGCGGAACTCTCCGGCATCTCCGACATCTCCGACTCGGAACTTATGACTATTGTCTCATTATTTTCCCCGTAGAAATAGTCGTACACGTCATCATCATCATTACGATTTTCACTGTCTGTGTGATCAACATAAGAATTTTCATCCGAAGACTCACCAGTATCATAAGAAGATACTCTTCCAGACTGAATTTCACAGATGTTAATGTCCGAATCAGAACTTATGTTGGAACCGTATTCATTAGTAACACTTACACTTATCCCAGTAGCACTAACAGCACTTGCACTTACAGAGTTATTTCCCCCTTTTCCAACGGAAACGTCAGAACAGTCATACATAGAACGTACATCATCATTGACACAAGGTACATCATCATTGACACAAGGTACATCATCATTGACACAAGGTACATCCTCATTGACACAAGGTACATCATCATTGACAATGAAATCAATAGTTCCACCCGCAGAAACTAGATCATTATCATTATTTTTGTTAAACACATTTTTAATAAACACATCGTTTAAATTATCATCAATGTGTTGTTCGTTCGTTTGTTGGTCATGTAATTCATTGAGTTCATCAAGTTCTGAAATAAGATCTAGAATACTGTCGTCTTCCGAGATATCTTCTATTTCAGGAACGTATAGTTTCCTAACAGTATTATCACTTCCTACTTGTTTTCGTCCTTGTTTAGCTTGCACAGCCTTTGTTGTGGCATCAAATTTGTTATATCCGTGATGAATAATAAGATGTTTAGATAAATAACTTCTACGGATGAATTGTGATGTACACTTGTCTTCTGTACATTTCCAATGCTCTATTTCCATATGTTTTTCTTTAACATGTCTTTTCAAATTTCTTTTCAGGGTATATCCCTTTCCACATGTATCACAGGTATGCATATTCAAATAGTTTTGTTAAACTCTTTTTCGATGTTCCTCCTCTGGTAACTTATTCAAAATAAAGGTTGACAAGTGGCCTGAGAAAAGTCCGTGCATTTCATGGAATCTTTATTCTGTATCTTTGCTCCGCTTGCTACACATCGAAAAAATCGTGCCCAGGACGCGGGAAAATTATGCTCCGCCCACTATATTTCTCGAAAACATCGTGCACATGACGCGGGAAATTTTTCACACGTTTACTAATGTTTAAACTGTTTTGCTCCGCCAATTTAGTGTGTTGAATACACGTGTATGTTGTGTATATTTGAAATAATTACTGCATTAAATAATCTGCTCCGCCCACAGTTAACTTAATTTCAAATCCTTGAATATTTACATGTTAAGAATATCTTGTATCTTATTTCTCGCTTCTTTAGCTGCTGTTCTAATCGGTCTGTTACTGTGGTCATCAACCTCAGTTGTTGTTTTGTTGCTTGACTTGTCTCTCCCAAATGACATATCGTCCGTTGTTTCTAAAGGATATAACAACTTAAGAGGTCGGCCTAAAATTCGACCTGATGATAGTTGTAGTTTCACAGAACGTATTTCATCATCATTGCTCTTGATCAGTTCTTTTATTCTGCCAATTTTCTATTGACCTCTTGGGACAGCATCTTTGATAAGCACGGTTTGACCAACTTTTGGGATAATCTCAGATTTCAATTTGCCCGATTTGAGTTTAGATTGAGTCCTTTCGCGTAAGTTCAGCAAATATTCATCACGCCAGATTTGCCAAAATTTATCCACGAGTTTTGTACCTTTTTTCCAGATGGATAAAAGTTTATCGGCAGAACTGTCCTGTGGAACATAGTCAGAATCTGTTTCGTTATTTTCTTGTACAGGAATTCCTGTTTTTGGATTGAGTGAGAGAAAATGTCCAGGAGACAATGCTATATTGGAATATATGTCATCTCCAACATAAACAAGCGGACGCGAATTAATTACAGCTTCAATTTCTTTGATAACCGTCTGTAACTGGACACTTGTCAACAAAGTATGTCCTATCGTTTTCCGCAATGACCTTTTTACCAATCCAACCAATCGTTCATAAAAACCGCCCATCCATGGCGCCAGTTCGACAATAAACTTCCATTTAATTCCTTTGTTGGACACATAAGACTGAGTTGTGTCGTCTTCTAACACAGTTTTCCAAATACGTGACAATGTTTCATTTGCTAACTTAAAGTGTTGGGCGTTATCACTGATGATTCCTATAGGAGTACCACGTTGAGACACAAATCTTCTAAAACCTAACAAGAATTCTTCAGTTGTCATATTGTTCATAACTTCTAAGTGAATAGCACGAGTCACCATGCATGTGAATAAGCATATCCACACTCTGCTATGACCTTCTGACGTTTTAATGTTCAACGGACCGAGATAATCGACTCCAGTATGCTCAAATGGAGTAGACTCCGTTACACGGAATTTTGGAATTTGAGGCATCTGAGGTACTCCGAAAGGAGCTCCTTCATGTTGCCGACATACCAAACAACCTCGCAATACTTTTCGTACTATAGCCCGTCCACTGGGTATCCAATATGTGTGTCGAATTTGACTCAGTGTTTGTGAAACTCCACAGTGTAGTATTTGTCGATGTATCCTTTCTATAAGTAATTGTGTCAGCTTTTCTTGTTTCGGCAACAGAATTGTATATCTTGCAGCTTCGCTTAAATTAGCATGTTCTAACCGTCCTCTGCATCTTATCAATCCAATAGAATCAACAAATAATCCTAGCTGCATCTGTTAATTAGTTGGTTTTTTATATCCTGTTTTTACGAGAACATCACTGAAACACTTTTTCTGAATATATTTTACCCACCGGAGTTCAGCCTCGTATATTTCATGGCTTTTGAGAGTACCATGTTCACTATTTCTTTTTTGAAGTTTCCGAACAAATCTCAAGGCGTAAGCGGTCACACGAAATAATCTACCTGCTGAAGAATATGCTCCGCTTTCTATATTGAATGGGGTTTCACTCTGATCTGTTTGTTCAGAAGTTTCAAGGTTGGTTTCTAGAGGTTCTTCATTCGTCACTAATTCCGAAACAAAATCACTTGAGATGCTTTGATCTGGTAGACAATTTGTCAACTGTTTCCATTCAATATCGTTTTTCGTTAACCATGTTGGTCCAAACCACCATAAATGATTGTTTTGTAAACCATTTGCTGTTGATCCACGACTAGCTATATCAGCTGGATTCTCACTAGACTTCACATATCCAAATTTAATATCGCTGTTAGCTTTAATATCCTTGATTCTATTTTTGACGAAGACTGAAAGTGGTTTTTCAGTTTTGAGCCATTCTAATGCATATTGTGAATCTGTCCACAGATACCGATCTTGTATTTGAATACCAATCTGATCTCTGACAAAGTTCAAGCAACGAACACCAATCACAATGGCCATTAATTCTAAGCGTGGTATAGTTATAGTTTTGAGAGGTGTTAATCGTGTTTTAGAAAACACAAGATTAACAGTTTCTGTGTTTACCACTGACTGGTGAAGGTATATAGATGCCGCATAAGCATTTGAAGACGCATCAGTAAAGCACAGAAGTCTAAACGTCGAAGACTGTGATATGTCGAGATTTGTAACACATCTTGGCAAGCAAATTCTACTGCATGCTGACAATTCCTTCTTGATTGACAACCAAGCTTTTTCATCTTCTGTATCAAGAGTACTATCCCAGTCTAAATGTTTGCTCCACATTCTCTGAAGGAGCAGCTTCCCTTTAAGGACAATGGGGGAACATAAGCCTAGTGGATCAAACACCGATGCAACTTGTTTCAACACGTTTCTTTTTGACAGAAGTAAATCCTGTTCATCTAGTACTTTTGAGTGTTTTACTGATATTGTATCAGATTCCACGTTCCAGTGATGACCAAGTACTTTGACATTCTGGGCATTTGCTTTGTCCGTTTCTGAAATTATTTCATTCAACTGACTACTGTTTGAAATCCATTCTCGAAGGTTCATGGACGCTTCTTTGAACATGTGCTTTGCTCCGTTGTAAAGCATCACTGCTTCTCCTATTGTTTCTGTTCCTGTGATAACATTATCAACATAAATGTTGTTCTTTAACACATTTGCTAACTCTGATTTGTATGTTTCTAAATGTGTTTCAATTGTTGCGGCTAATAGAAATGGACTTGATACCATACCAAAAGGTACACGACAGAAACGGAATTCTTGGATATTGTCAACACATACCGGTTTTGTAATGTCTTTTAGCCAAAAGAACCTAGTGACATCCCTCTCGTTTGATTGTAAACCAACCTGAAGGAACGCCTTTTCTATGTCGGCTACAATTCCTATTTTGTATGTCCGAAATCGCAGGAAAAGTCCACATAAATCTTTTAACATTACTGGCCCTCTATACAAACAGTCGTTCAAGCTGTTTTCATCTCGTTTTGATTTTGCCGAAGCATCGTAAACTATTCGTAGTTTTGTTGTTGGTCTCAAAGGATTGATAACGGCTTGGTGTGGTATATAATGTTTTAAATCACTTGTAATATCGTCATCAATTTTTTCAATGATGTCGTTTTTGAACTGTCCCTGTATTACTGTGTCATAGCTTTTCATTAGTTCGGGATGTTTTTGCATTCTTTTGACCGACGATTTCAGTCGTCCTAAAGCCAGTTCTCGATTAACTGGCAACTCCAGATCTTCCTCTTTCCATGGCCATGTCACTTGATATCTCCCATTTTCAAATTTCACGGTTTCCTTGAAGTGCTTTAATGCCTTTCCATCATCTTCAGGCATATTGGGATCGTCCATTATCCCGATTGAGTCAATTTTCCAGAAATCTTCAAGAACAGGTTTCGGATTGATTACACTGTCTGTACATGTAAACACATTTTCTTCTGTCCCCATACAGCCTTGCGACAATATCAACATGTTTACATCACTTCGGTCAGTATCAATAGTATTTGAACGTCCAGTCAACAACCAACCCAATTTTGATCCAAGGAGATACAGACTCGGTTGTACTTCGATCTTTTGTGGCATGATAACATCCAGGTAATAATCGTTACCTAGCAGTAACTCTACTGTCGAGTATTCTCTTTTTAATGGTACAGAATCTGCCATATCTAGTGTTTCCACTAAATCTCTCAAGTTCTCAATTGATGAAATGTCTATTGGATTTCTCTGTATCGTACCTGTAATGCTAGGCACAACATTCGCACTCACTTGAAGGTAACTACCATTTTTCAGCTTTATGTCTATTTTTGCTGTCGGTGTTTTGATTAACTTTGGTTTATTGCTACCGAAAGTGACTAACTTGATTTCTTGATCATCACCTTTTTGAAGCTTGAGTTTTTCTGCTAGGTTTTTTGTTATGTATGTTCGCTGTGATCCACAGTCAAGCAGAATTCTTGCTGACGTAGACATGTATGTACTCGGATTTTTCACGTCGGTTTTGGCGGTTTGCATCAAAACCATTTCACCTGTTGATACCATAGTACTAGCTCTGTTGGCGAAGCCTTGACCAAGTACACTGTGTACGCCTTCTTGAACAATATTTTCTGAATTATCACACATTGCACTTACTTCATCAATACAATGAATACTTTCGGCCGTAACATGTAACTTAAACTTCTTCGGACACAGACTTCGGTGGTGTGTATTTTTCTCTCCACAGTGGACACACAACTTATCTTTTTTACAATTCGTTGATGTGTGTCCCACTTGTAGACATTTGAAGCAAATGTTTTTCAATTGCTTTTTGCGCTCATGTATTGTTGGATACTTCGGACACTCATCGCTCCAGTGTTTCAAATTACAATATCTGCATTGGTCCGAATATCTTTTCCTTTCACTTTCCTTTGAGTTTACAACCAGTGCCTCCGCCGAACCTACTGTTCTACCGGCTGATCTCGCAAATCTTGAAGGAGTTTTCGCAAAGCTGAAGGAAGGACCTTTGTTCTGTGACGAAACTCCTTTATGATTGTAACTTTGTTGATTTTCAGTTTTTGCATCATGTTCAGTACGTTCACGTGCCGATACATATTCTTTTAGTTCTTTTCGTAAATTTGTAACTGTCCATGTGTCCAAAGAGCCCTTCCTTAGTTCCATCTGCATCAACACATCTTTTGGTATCTTCGATTTAATAATAGAAACAAAAATATCTTGGTCAACATTCTGATCTAGAACCTCAAGACTCCGTAGATGTTTTTCAATCTCGTCAATGTATTGTCGAAGACTTTCAGTTTTGTTTGTAGGCTGCGATAACTTAATCATTTTACTATAATGCATATCAATAACCTCTTGTTTGTTTCCATATCTGTCTCGTAAAATTGAAAGGGCTACTTTGTAATTGGTGTTCGTGAGTGCCAATCCAGTCACTGCAGTTTTGGCCTCACCTTTCAACTTACTCTGTAAGTAACTAAATTTCTCCACATCAGATAAACTTTTGTTGTCATGGACTGAACACACAAAGGAATCCCAGAACTCAGTCCACTTTAACTTATCGCCAGAGAACGTCACTAAATCCAGTTTTGGCAGTTTCACCGATTTGTATGATTTTACCTTTGATTCCTGACGATTAATGAACTCTTGTTGTTGTTCGTTTTGACTTTTCATGAAGTCAATGATTGTTTGTTGCAATTCCACAATTTCTCTATCCGGCTTTACCGGAGCAGCGTCAGTGATTTGTTTTTTGATTTTTGTTAGCATTTTTTGTTTTACATGCTTTAAAGTTACGTTCATTTCACCTACATCACACATCAATTTCCAATCTTCATTTAGCACTTCATCAAGAAATTCTTGGTCATCTTCCGTAAGTTCATCAATTAATTTTTCACTTTGAATTTGAAGTTTTTCGCCGTAGGTGTTCAGTATTTCCATACATCTATTTATATTTTCAATGGATTGTTCTATATCAAATTCTTCTCTTACTGACTTTCGCCATAAATCCTCAGCGACTTGCAACTCCATTTGTAGCGTGTCACGGCATCTCGTTCTCCACCCTTTTAGTCCAGTGACCTTGGATGCCATTTTTACTGAATCACTAATTCACAAATTCCAAGTATTTATTTTCACGGTTTTACTCCCGGGTTCCGGCACCATAACAATGTGGTGATTTTTCTTGTTGTTTTTAACATCGATTAATTTTAAACCACATTGGAATTAAATTGAAACTAAATCTGTTTCTTTTACATCATTTTATTTTTTGTCAAGCAAAACACTTATCCAATAGAATCTAAATTACTAAAAAGCCCCTGTGCCCTTGTAACAATCCTTTTTATCCTACATTTTACCGCTCAAATCTATGCATGAACATCGTGAAAAACATGATGTTCGTTTACGTAAGTTCCGGCGGAGAAGATTCCGAATGATAACTCCGTCGGAGAAACAAACAAACAATAAACAAGTTTTCTCTTCATTATTTGACACAATGCTCCGCCGGATTGCTCTAACGAGGTTTTTAAAATAATACTTTCGCTAACTTTGCGACAAATTGTTTTATTTGTTTGACCCCAAATAACCCATATTAATACAAAAGAAATAACAGACGATTTAAAGACGACGGACATCAGGCGATCACAATAGCTCACATTTAAATTTTGTGCTCAGGAGATATATAGGTCAAAAGTAAACAATTACATTCTGACCGTGAACTTGTATTTCTGGATACACATTGTAGACAAATTTTCATAATAGTTGATGAAAATCCTAAACGAATGACAAAGGTTTTTATTTCCGTGAATCGCTCACTTTAAGAATTGTTCAAAATCGCTAAAAACAATCTGACCATGGCTATATAATTATATAAAAGAGTGCTCTCTTACAAATTCCAAAACTCGTGAAAAAATAGAACATTAGACAAAAGCGAAATATACAAAAAGTGGATATAAAGTTTTTACTGTATGTAATTTTAAGCCGTCAGAAACCTCAGTATTGAATGTACTTTTCCTTTTAAATGCAATCCTGAACATGCGGGAAGAACTTTCATTATCCAGTTTATTTCACTGTAGATTCATCTGGCTTGGATAGATTTTACAATAATCTTCTGTTTGATGGCATTTTTTGATGGCACATTTAAACTCAAATTTTACATACTTCATCACATTATGTAGACGCTATACCTTACTTTTGACTTGAGTAGCCCAAATGCTTTTTCAACCACAGCACGACCAGATATGTGGTGCTCGTTGAATAACTCTTGTACATGGGAAAAAGGGTTCTACACTGGTTTCATTAAAGTAGATACCAAAGATCATTTTGCTCCAAGATATTCTGAAAATAAAATTTGCGGAGGGTTAAAAACAACATTCTTCTGGTAAATAAATTCGCTCTTGATTGTGAAAATATCAGTCATTAAAACTGAAAGATTATGAGTAAAACTGTGAATAAATATGTGGAAAATGATACATTTCGACACTTTAAGCTTTATAGTTCTATGGAAAAGATTGAAATGATTAAAGTTGCCACTTTCCCCGATAGAGATACACGTAACCGACACAAATTATACGTTTCAGTTGATTATGTGGTGCTTCTGTTGCCAAATGTTGCGTTTTACGAGACCTAGACAATTATTTTGAGATTCCGCTGACGATCATCGATTACAAACAATGATACCTAAACAAAATGTAGGGATACCAACTTCGTACTTGCAAATAACCTCAACTTTCCCTTACATTATACATTTTAGAGCGGAGCTCACCAAATCAAATCGCTGTTAGAAGTTTGAAAGAACTTATCATGTCTTCCATGTTTTGTGCAGGGGAATGGAATGTTAACATTTCTGACTGTCACAAAGTTGACAGACGGACCTTTATTTCAATATAAAGATAGTGACAGCTTTTGTATCATTGTTTCTGTAAAGTTTGGATTATTGTGAAAAAGTGCTAGACTTTTCCTATAAAAGTAAGAGCATTGTTTCTAGTATTGAATTTCGCGTATTTGTATGTATTTTCCATTAAATTCGGTTCAGTAAAACAAAAGTTATATGTTCAATTTTCTGGTTGTTGTATAACAATTTTACTGATACCACTATGACGGACCCCAACTTATATAACTTATTTTGACCGACATAAATTGTATTCGTGCATTTCATGTCTGCCCGGAGGTTATGATTTCCCCGTGAATTTATAGTCAGGTGGGAAGAATTATTATTTAAGAAAGACCTACTATTACAAAATTGCAGACAATATTTTGACTTGACATGCGAGATTTTGTAATGTTTCTACTTTAGCTTGATCAAGGTAAATGAATTCATTCTTGAAAGCTTTTATTTTGTTTCGTAAACTGTTTTGGTGTAGAGATTGTTTTCAGTTAAAGATTTTCGTAGGCTATTTTGTTTCATATTATGATTTCGTTTTCGTACAATCCAAAGTAGATGAATTTGATGTAAGTTCATCGAGGAGTCAAGGCAGTTTGTTTTTGTTTTAAATCTTTCTCAAATGTCATTGTATGATAACTTTGTTACAGTAATCATTGATTATCTTGTATAATGTAATGATTGTACAAAGTAAATTTTAGCTGCAGTTTAAATCAGTTAACTCAGTTTAATTGTGTTTCATTTTATTTTACTTTCATTCTTAATAATAATACAAGTTGTTATTATTAATGAGAAAGAGCATTAATGAACGTATGAAACGAAGTATTACACTATTGGATATAGCACGGTATTATGTACCTGTCGGACCCGTTAATGTCCGGTACTTTCTCCCCCGGAAGACACAATGCCCGGATTGGTTTAGACGTGTATAACCTCCAGTTGATGACTTTCCTGGAGAAGACCGACCTGTCATGTTGAAAAACTACTAGATTCGTCCAGATGTATTGATTCCCGAGCATAGGTTTGTCCACGTGGTGCCCCAGTTACACAGGAAACTTCTTGGGAACAGTTGACACTATGGTATACTTATATCCAACACCGGTTTTCCGGATCCTTAATGGAGATGTCATTCTATATGGCGAGGAAAGTCTTTCATTATAGTTAAACGTGTTTATCTCCGTTTAGAAAAGTGTCACGTGTGTGAAATAGAACTTTCATCAAGACATTTCCATTCTTATCATCTTATTTACTGTTAATATTTGTATTTATCTTCGTAAACATTCATCACTGTAATTAAAGTTGTATATTTTGTAAAGTGCCTTGTCCAGTATCGAATATTACCCCGCCAAAGTATTTTTTGATTTTTTCCAGGTAGGTTAGTTTGATTTGACATACGTTTCTTTTTGGCAGCGAGGATGGAATAAACATGACAGGGTCGGGGTGGAAAGGTTTACGGATCGGGTCATCGCAAAGCCAGTTTATTTGTTTTGACCTTGATAATTATGTATCCCTTGATTATAAACCGCTTTTGACAATATTTCCTTGGTATTTCTATATCTTTCCGTATTTCTTTTATGTATATCAACTATGTTAAGATATCATATTGTGGCTTTTATCGTTGAGTGTTCAGTACAGTACGGTATAGTTTAGTTATGTTTAGCAAATTCATACACTTCTCTACATTTACAGGCAATATTCTGTATCTAAAAAAGTGGCTTTGTAGAATCCGTATGCAAAATTATTTATATAGCAAGTGATTTGACTATTTACGAAAAAGGGGGAAAATTAGCTTTGATATACATATACTTATTATCTATTCTCGAATGCGAAACAAGTTCTAACAACTTATATTAATCGCTCTCGAGACTCATTCCAGATGGAATCAACCTCAAAGAGAGAGAAGCAATGTGGAATAATTTGTGTTTTGCCTAAGGACACTACCGACATCGCGATGGTAGGGATCGAACCCGAGGCCCTTCGACCCTGAGGCGATCGCGCTACAACTGCACCACGGTGGCTCCACTAACTTCTGATATACTGTGATGAATGTAACGGCAGCTAAAAAAAAACGGATGCAACAGAAATTTCTTTTAATGTTTGATATTGTGATATACACCACATTAATTATCCTACGCTATTATTTTAAAGTACATGTGAAATAATAAAGTAGGATATTTACATTTTACAGCCTTTTATTGAATTCTTCGTTATAAGATAAGATGTGAATTTAAATATATTTGTTTTATAGATAAAGATTACTATTATGATAAGACAGTGGTGTGGCAATTTCTTATCGTTCAAACAGGATATCGGAATAATTGAGGAAGACTGTATTATAAAATTCTATATCTCATTTATTTAAAGTTAGGCCAGAATCTTGTTTCTTTGTTATCTGCTGTATCCTTTCACGTTTTGCTTAAACAGACGAACATCCTGGTAGAAACGTGCACTTCGTCTAGTGGTAACTATACACATCATATACCGAAACAATAAAATCTACCCCGACGTGTTTGCACCTGTAATCGAACCAACTAAGACTTAGTTATTATTTCCCTTATTTCCCTTAGTATTATGGTATGTATTCGATAAGTGACACACGCTCGCTAGTCTTATTGGTTCTTATTGACCAGACGGTGCTTATGATTTTTTTCAATGGGTATAACTATGAAAGGTGACTGTTCTTACTTGCATATTGACCTTCCATATTAAATAACGTAGCTGCTTTTGTTGAAAATATATGTACAATAACAGCTGCAGATTAAAAAGGACACCATTATAAGAACAACTTTAGTTGTCCTGTATTTTTAGTTCTGTTTGAAATCACTAATGAACGCTTTTGACTTTAAAGGTGTGTAAGGTTTGTTTCGAACTTCTTTACAATCACCAGTAATCTGCAGAGAAATCGTGACAATTGATTTTATTCCAAAGAACAATAACTTAATTTAGTTTAAAATAACAATTTTATAAACAGTCATGCTTATTTATGAGCAGGACTGGAAAAACATACTCTGCGGTATTGAACATTAAAAAAATCGGTTGAATATGTATACCCTTTTTCGTTTATATATATGTTTTGTAATATTAGCCATTTGATTAAACGCCTCTCCTCATCTCACAAAAGTGTACAATAAATGATTAATTTGAAAAAAAAGAACGGCGCTATAGTCGAGCATCATTAATTTTGTCGGACAAGATCACTATGTAATATTTCAAATGTTGAGTGGGTTTTCGTCTGATAGCTTGTGTCCGGGTGTACAGGACAAAATTAAATGTGCATCAATATACTATACAAAATTCTAAGCCATCAGTACAATGTAGCTAGAGTCTGGTAAGCATATCTGTTTGTTCTGCTTTAGTTAACAGTAACCAGTCCTCTAAGGTTCCTTATGTTTCGTTTCGTTAAGGTTCTTTGATATGGACGTCACAGTGTTCGCTATTTTACCATTATACATGATTAATCATAATATACTGGCGATGAACTGTAACATTTTGTTATCATGGTTATGTAAATGTACACGTAACATTGCCTTAACACATACGCTTGTAATTGTTTTGTCCCATATTTTTATGTAACTTTAACTGTATAGTATGTATATTTATATACATGTATAATTGTGCTTGTATATTGTAACGAAATGCCGTTTGTATATTTGTAACTTATTGGTGTTCTATTGTATGTTGATAGCTCTCCTAATTGGAGGTAAATATATAATTTATCTACGTTTACTTATGTACAAAGTTTGCTTAAGAAATTAGTGTAGTTCACACTGCTAAAAAGTGCAATAAAGTTCAATATATTTCTAACATTTACTCTTTTATTTGTGTTTTAATTCAGATTTGTTTTAATGTTTTCATAATATAGTTAGGTAGCGATAGACATTAGCTGAATTTGGTTTGCCAAAATCTTGAAGGTTGATTTATTATATATTTTGTCTAAAACTCATGCAACTTATACATTTTTGAAAAGGTCTGATTTAATATATTTACGAATTAAAAGAAACAATGCTGGTGCTCTTTCCGACTGAAAACAATAGCTATAGGTCTTTCCTGACTCATCAGCATAGTTGAACAGTTCCGACAGCAACGGGTACCACTTGCGATGTAAAGATTAAGTGTGTTGTATGCACACCTTTCATTATACATGTCCTTGTAAAATTGAACAGGAATGTGAGATATGGGCCACAGGGGTCCTGACAGACATGTGTATTCACAGTAGGGGTCTTAGCAAATGATACGAGGGGCGTCAAAATATGAATGCAACTGGGTCAGTTTTCAGAAGTGCTTAACAAACAATGCCAAAATGATTATATCAATCCTTCAAAATACTCACCACCATGTACAACGTTTTAGTATTTTGATCCAAATTTAAAAGGCGTTTTCATAATCTTTTCGAGGTATATTATTCAGACAGTGGAAAATAGCCAAACCGAGATTTTGCGCGTTTGATATTTTCCTCTTGCAAGGTGTTTTTTGAGCCTCGGAAATAGAAAAAGGTCACAAAGGGGCAAGATCTAGCGAATAAGGACGATGAGGAAGCTCGATAACCTTTTCCTGTTTTAAATATTCGCGTACAATGGCCGCTTTGTGTGACGAAGCATTGTCATGCAACAACCTGACACCACGGAGACCAGTTGCTGGTCAACGGTATGCGAAATATTTCTTTAATTCATGAATGACCTTGCCTTTGTAAAACTTGGCATTGACAGATTCACCGTTTCGTACGTCAATGTGAATAGCAGGACCTTGATTTGTAAAGAAAATTACATACATTACCTTTTTGACGCTCATGTTGCGTTTTGCTGTGCAAGGTCCTTGGCTTCCTTTGGTTGCCCATATTTTGTTCTGTATCTTTCGTTTGGGCTCATCAAAGTGAATCCACGTCTCATCTCCAGTGATGATATTTGCGAAAGATCGATTGTTGTATTTATACAACTGTTTCAACAATTGTTTGGCGATTCTTACCATAGCATTTTTTTTTCTTTTTTGTAAGGAGATGGGGTATCCATCTGTCACTTATCCTTCTCATTTTTAAATGAAGCCGGAAAAGTGTACAAGTAGCTCCTACTGAGATACCAACGCATTTAGCTATATGCCTAGTAGTAAATCTTGCATCGGTATCAACGAAATCCTTTACTTTTTCAACTATATTTTGCGGAGTTGCAGTTTTCGGACGGCGTGCACGAGGCCCATCTTTACTGAATCTACACCACTTTTAAATTTCTTACACCCAACATGTGACAGATGAAAAAGGAAAGTGCATTGTTCCCATAAACACGACATATTCATTAAATATGTCTTTCGCCTGTATACCAAGAATACAGCGGCTCTTATAGGACCGCATTTGGTCAGTAAAAGGAGACCTTTTCCCAACCATTTTAGCTTTAGTGTACACGAGTAGACAGTGTTTATCGAGCTATCGTCAAAGCTAGACAGAACGAATTTAAACATGTATTGTATCAATGGAGAGCTTACACAACCATCTATGCGATACATGTACCTATTTTATGCAAATCGTGGTTAAACGCAAGATATTGGCCTAGTTGCATTCATACTTTAACACCTCTCGTAAACTATTTAGGATAAAAAAATGCACTGGCACGAGATTTGACCACAAGTTACATGCCAGTGCATTTGTCTTATCCTAAACACCTTAACTTCGCTAATTTTGTGCAAAATCCATGCATTTTGGTCTGTTTTGCACTGTTTACCGTGGAATCCTTAGCATTCAACTTGCATTACTTTCACACGCATGGATGTCTGAAAAAGCCTGAAAACAAGCTACGGTCATGCAGGACAGGTGTGGGCATTCCGTAAGAGTATTCATTTCATCAGAATTTGCGAATAACTATAACAAATACACGAATCTGTTATACTCACGTGTGTTTTGTTTATGAAATCGGCCATGTTTTGTTGGAGCCTTGTCGTCATGTTAGTCGGAGCAGCATTGTTTAATTGGAGCCGTTGCGTTTTGCCGATACAGTGTGTAGTTATTCTAAATTAAACTTTGACGCTGTTTTGTAGGATTTTGTACGTCGCCTTAAATGCATTACTCATCTGTGTGTAAATATGAAAAAAAAAACAGATATGCAGAACTATATTATTTATAAGTATATTCCGTTTAATTTCATTTCAGAATTATATTATCATACTGTTCGAAAGGATAAATCTCATAGGCAGCATTACATTTTGAGAATTGTTTCGTTCAATCCTTGTCTATCCTAGGTCAAAGTTTTCCAAGATTGTTGGTATGTTGAATAACCTAGTGGTCTTAGACCAGGCTTGTTCAAATTATGCTCCTTTTATCAATATAGGCCCCGCCCCTATGATCACTTTTTTATATACACTTATGTAAGGAAATACTTAAACAATATTATTGTCCAAACCCATGTAACAAGAGCTTAGATAGATGTGTAGCATGGCCTAGTGCTACCAAGATAAGTTTGTTCATATAATTCTCCTGGAGTCAAAAGTGGCCGAACCCCGGGTATGATTCTTTTACATAGACGTATAAAAGAATTTTTTTGAAAATTTTCTTCTTCATAATAACACGTTATATGGCTTACTTAATTATACATGTATGTAGCATTATCTATTGGTCATCTCCCTAAAGTGTTCCAACGTTGCCCATCGGTCAAAACTGTCCCAACCCATTTGGTCTTCTTTTAGTTTTTAAGAGCTACAGAGAACTGTTCATTCACTTTGTTTTCTTTGACGAAGTTCATTTTATTCATTTGTTTTGCATTTTATACTTTGTTTTGCATTTTATGCATACTATATATTTATACGTTTAATTTAGAACGTTTTTGTGTTTTAGCTTTCCATATATTGTATATCGTATGCATTTTCGACACATCTCTTACTATTTTGCACTTTATATAATTATGCGTTTGATATATTTCTTATTTTATAACATGTACACAATGCAATAAATTTGCTAAAACTATATTTTCTCAGTACACTGTAGGTTAGAATTATCGGAAAAACTACCCAAAGATGGTGAAACACGATTCGACGTTGGTAACATCGTAGTTTGACTTTTATATTATCGTCCTTATCCCACAGGTATTTTCTTTGTGTCATTTGTTTCTTTATACAAACGAAAATGGGAGACATATTACCAATGTGCTGAAATTTTATATTGACAAAGAGCATATGTTCCAACAAAAGGGAAATAATTATGACGGGCTTATACAAATTGCTCACTAGATAATGTAATAATATTGTCCCCTATTTTCATAGGCTTTGTAATACTTTAAAGTTACATAAATTTTAACTTGTCAGTTTGAAAACAACATTCAACTGATAATATGTCGAAAAGCTTTTGATAATTATGCCATTGATTTGAACAAAATCTTAGCTTAGATATTCAACGAAAACTTCACCGAAATGTAATGTAGCCTATTCACGATTGCCATGGTTTTTATAGTCAATCTTAGCTTAGATATTCAACGAAAACTTCCCCGAAATGTAATGTAGCCTATGAGCTTTATACTTTAGAACATTATGATGATATCTATTTATCTGTATATTTATCGACAAAATAGTGTAAAAGGATCATTTTAGAACTATTAGTAGATTCGAACCAAACCATACTTCTGCCAATTTGCAAAAACGGTTAGAAGAACCAAATGGTTTTGGTTTTGCCTGTGGTATATTTTTTTGCAATTTTAAGTAACTGAGTACTAGGAAAGAATAGTACGGATGACAACGAATATCCGGATACTCGTTTAGACCTCCGAATATTCTGATCTGATATAGGTATCCGAGTATTCGGTTAATGTGTCCAAAAACAAAACACCAAATCAAATATTAATTAAAACATTTACGTGTTGCTTTCATAAAAATATTCAATTTCAATAATAGTCGATGAAGTGTCAGGTTACCGTACACGGTTACCATGGTTTTTGTAGTCAATCTTTAGAAATGGACAAATGTGATTACGCAAACACAATAATTTCACTTTCATGACTGTCTTTAAGTATTTTCAGGGGTTAATCGTTAGCGATAGACAAAAGATATTTTGCAAATAAATTTATTACAATTCCTTGTCCGTCTATAAGTATCGTAAATTGTTGCACAAACATTCTGATTAAGGACAATTATTATGTACGTGTAAGTCTTTTTGACATTTTTGTGATGGAAAGGTGCTTATTTATAAAGGTGCTTATTTATGACACTACAATTGAAAATAATCTTTAACGTACTACGCCGCGTGTAACAAATGCAGTATATTTTTTAAGATTCACAAAGTGATTGTTTATCATTTTTTTATTATTATCATTATCAAACTTATTATTATCATTATTATCATTATTATTATTATTATTATTATTATTAGCTAGACTATTCGGAGAATATGGAGAGCTATTACAGTCACTTGTGCGTCGGCGTCGGCGTTGCTTCTTTGGTTAAAGTTTTGCCTGCTAAGTACTATCATGCACATATCTCAGTAACCACTTACGATATTGACTTGAAACTTTGTTCATGTCTTAAGGAGTGTCATACAATCAAGTCAGATAACTTTCGTATAAATTTAGTTCAAATTATTGCCCTTATTTGACTTTGAAAATTTGGTTAAAGTTTTGCCTGCTAGGTACTATCATGCACATATTTCAGTAATCACTTATGATATTGACTTGAAACTCCGTTAATGTCTCTAGAGATGTCACACAGTCAAGTCAGATAACTCTTGTATAAATTTAGTACAAATTATGGCCCTTGTTTGCTTTTGAAAATTTGGTTAAAATTTTGCCTGCTAGGTACTATCATGCATATATCTCAGTAACCACTTATGATATTGACTTGAAACTTTGTAAATGTCTTTAGGGGTGTCACACAGTCAAGTCAGATAACTTTCTTATAAATTAAGTTCAAATTATTGCCCTTGTTTGACTTTGAAAATTTGGTTAAAGTTATGCTTGCAAGGTACTGTCATGTACATATCTCAGTAACCACTTATGATATTGACTTGAACTTTGTTAATGTCTTAAGGGGTGTCACACAGTCAAGTCAGATAACTCTTGTATAAATTTAGTGCACATTATGGCCCTTGTTTGACTCTGAAAATTTGGTTAAAGGTTTGCATGCAAGGTACTATCATGCACATATCTCAGTAACCACTTATGGTAGTTATATCAAACTTAGCAATAGTGTTCAGGGGTACATTTTGTATCAAACAATTAATTTATCAAAAATTAAATATATAGTGATAAATTTTGACTTTTTATGATTCAACTTTCCTAGTTTATACTTAATTGTAAGCAGAATTTTGTTTTGCTATTATACTGATAAAAGTTTTGTTTTATTAGCAAACACCCACAATAGTCGAGCTTGCTGTCTTATGGACAGCTCTTGTTATTATTATTATTATCATCATCATTATTATCAGTATTGTTTACTAAGATGTTCCGATTATATTTTATATTGACAAAGAGCAGATTTTCTAACAGAAGGGAAATAATTATGATAGGCTTATATAAATCGTTTACTAGAAACTGCTTTGTCAGTGTCCCTTGTTATGATAGGCTTTGCAATATTTATCAACTATATCCATTTTGATTCTCCTGTTGGAAAATATATATCAAATTTATTAGCTGTTAAAAATACTTTTAATAATTATGTTATTGATTTGAACAAAATTTAAGATCAAATATTCGACGAAAAATTCCTAAGAATAATGTAAAACTTATATTTTAGGAAATGATAATAATATCGTTCAGAAATCAAACAGAATGAAATATAAAACATTTTAGAATAGATCTAAGCGCATCTTGTTCCAACAAAAGGGAGATAATTATGATGGGCTCATATAAATCTTTCACTAGAGACATTGTCCTTTGTTCTCATAGGCTTTATAATATTTCATATTTGCATTCATTTTAATTCTTAAGTTCGAAAACAAAATTCATTGATGATGCCGAAAAGACTTTTGATGATTATGTCATTGATTTGAACAAAATCTTACCTTAGATATTCGACGAAAACTTCCTCGAAATGTAATGCAGCCTATGAGCTTTATGATGCGAAAGAACATTGTCATAATATGAGATGAAATTGAAAATTGGAATGTAGACAATTAAACAATATATCTTGGCATGTATTGTTTTTTTATTAGTAACAAGCATAATAATATATAAGTGATTGTTTATTATCATTATTATCATTTTACTAAGATGTTTCTATTAACCGTTTTAATTATTGACAAAGAGCAGTTTTTTTTTAAAAGAAGGGAAATAATTATGATGGGCTTATATAGATCGTTAACTAAAAACTGCAGTGTCAGTGTCCCCTGTTCTGATCGGCTTTGTAATATCTAATAGTTTTAAGCATTCTAATTCTCCTGTTGGAAAACTATATTAAAATCTGATATTTGTCTAAAAAAGTTAATAAGCATGTTATTGATTTAAACTAAATTTAACCTGAGATATTGGACGAAAGATTCCTCGGAATAATTTCAAACTTATATTTTAAGAAATCATAATTATATCGTTCAGAAATAGACCGGAATGAAATATAGAATATTTTAGAATATATCTAAGCGTGTTTTATGTTTTTGTAATTATTTACAAATCGACGGTCGACGTCCATGCCCTCGTTCTTATGGGCATTGTAATATTAATTAGTTGCACCAATTTAATCCTTCTGTTCTCAAAAGTACTACTGCGAATAATTTCACTATAATTTCAGAGGTCGATTCTTGTCTGAGTAAATTGTAACTGTTGCAATTATTTATATTGTTTTCTATGCGTACTTTACTTATAAGATGCTCGATTGTATACTCAGCCCAAAAAGAAATATATGTATTAATGCATGTCTTAAACTTTGCTCAGTTCATTTTTTTTTAATGTTCAAATTTAAAATTTGATCTTTTTACGAGTCGAGCGTTTGATTTTTCATGTTCCTTCGTGACTACTTGCTGGATGTAATTCATGAACTAACAAAGGGGCGTTATGAAAATTGTATGATTTTATTGATAATACTAAATTCATTACTTCACGAACAACGAGAAGTATCTTTGCTAAGTTTAGTGAAAAACGTTATAAATACGAAGCAACATTCTAACATGACTTACGATTTTGTATCTATATACAAAGAGTAGAAAATTATGTTATATTAAACCATAAACAACGCGGGAACCGATATGCTGTAAACATGACGTCATATTGCACATCATGACGTTAAATGAGCGTTCGCGCAAAAATAAAGCTTTGCATTTATTCACCTTTTGTAATAGCTGGTTATTTTAGAATCGAAATAACATCCTTTTTAGCGTTGTTATCGTCTAATAAACAATAATTTGTCGTACTGAGGCGCAGTTATAAACCACTCAGGCCTTTGGCCTTCATGGCTAATTACTGCGTATCAGTACTCCAAATCATTGTTTATTAAACGACTAACAACGCTGGAACGGATGTTATTTCATAAATAAAACTTTTTCCGTATAAATTAATTATTTCTGCATTTTTTGAAAACCTTTTACAACAATATGGTGTTGTGGTAACGTTAAACCAAACTCGCGAACATATCCAATATATTTTTCTGAAAATTGCATTTTGATGAAATAATAAAACATACATGTTTTTCAAGAAGAACATCGTCTCGTTTCTGCTCAAAATGCCAATATAGTGACCTTTTTAAACAAATCGCTATCCAAACCAAAACCAAAAACAAACAAAAAACAACTAGTTATGAAGGTTAACGAAACTACAATACACATGGTTCCTCTAGCTAGCTCTTTAAGTAGGATCTTCCTATTTAGCCCCTACCAATACTGCCTAACATTGCAAAAAACATGGATATGAAAGGCGCAATCATTCAGATGCAATACCTACCATAGGGAGTACAGAGTATCAATTTGACATTCAGTTGGTCAAATAACTGAATAACTGAGTGAGGTCTGTCTTACACAGTACCTATCTGTCAGTTCAAAATTATGGTCTGTCTTTGTGTACCGTTAGGCTATTTCGTAAATAAAATAGTTTTAGAAAACTGTACAACCGATATGAACGTCAATAACAACTTTGAGAAAGTCCCCCGTATTTATCACTTATCCGTTATCCATCTTCACATCAGTAACTAGCGTGTACATCTCTATTATTGAGACTACCGCCCGAAGTTCCTTCTGGGGCATAACAATCAACGATAGGCATTAAATGTTTAAGTTTTATTATTCTTTTAATTATAGTACGCTGTAAATATTGTAGGTTTATAACCTGAAATTTATTTATAAATTATAACATTAAAAATTGTTACCACCTTAGAAAGAACTTTAGATAATAGAAAAAAAGGAATACTAGTTACTTTAGAAACTCTGTTTAGAACTGTATGCTTTATTGTAATACTTATACCAGATCGTAGGCAGTCTACATTTACATGATGAGTAGGGTAAACGTACATGATAAATATTGTTCTTTGATATAAAATTTGTGATGGTTAGCTGTAGTAACATTGAAAATATATTTCGATTGCATGGACATATTTCCATCTCATATAAGCTAAATGTATACGGTCAATTCTATTTGTGTCCATACCTATGTTTTACTGAAGTTACACACACATGTAGCAAAAATGTTGTTAAAAATAGTACCCTAACGACATATGCTTAAAATGTCCTTTGTTCTAGCTCTATTTCGATTAAAGATGATTTGGTACATTATTGTATTGTATAAATGTGCTATAAAGTATTAAAAAGTAAGTTGTTTTAAGCAATGCTAAATATTATGCTTGATGCTTTTGTATCTATGTTAGGTAATATTGACTTTGAAATTACCTTGACCTTTACCTCTGCTGGTCCAACAAGTACATAATAGTAAAAGCAGTATTTTTTGGAAACACTGTAATTAGTAAAAACGCTTCCGGTAGTATCTTTAACAAAGGAAATGTCGTATTGTTTATTGGTTTTAGATGCAGTGACCGCAACTAAAATATTTTATGGTGGTGAGTTGGTTAATGGTATATGGGAAAATATTAC
This sequence comes from Saxidomus purpurata, assembly GCA_022818135.1. Taxonomy (NCBI): domain Eukaryota; kingdom Metazoa; phylum Mollusca; class Bivalvia; order Venerida; family Veneridae; genus Saxidomus; species Saxidomus purpurata. The sequence goes on from JAFMSR010000011.1 coordinate 78,112, forward strand.
TCGCCTAAACTTATAATACCCGAACCCTTAGGTGAGGCCAATATTATGTCGAGTCGGGTAATATATCCCCATATACCACGTCAAAAAAAAACACAATTTTATTACCCTTCCCTTTATTAAATTTTGAAGGATTCGGTTAAAATTTTATTCATTTAACGGCTAAACGCAAAGAGACCGTCAATACCCTTATTATACCCCAATGTGACTTTACTAAACATTACTAATACATTGATGTATTGTACACGAACACTCTCACGTTTAGCGTTGGGTACAATGACGGGATATGCCAAGTGCATATTACTGGCTTACCCGTAAATATAAATATTTATTTACGTGTCACCGACCAATCAAACGGCTGGAAATGTCGTGGAAAGTAATAAATATCTATTTTTAACTAAATTGCTATCATTTTCAAGAGAAATAGACTTAAACTTGTGCAAAGATATGTGTTTATACATCAATAAGATTTTTTTATTTTTTCACCTTTAAATGACATTGACCTAGATCTTGGCATACCTTAACTTTAAAATAAATTTGTAGCACAAATAATGAGGTAGTATGTTGAATCAAGTATTGTAGCATTCCACATATGTGACGCGCCGTGAGACTTTTGGGCCAAATGCGGTAAAAATCATTGTCCGTAAAACGCTTGCAAAGATTTGAGAGATTATCACGTGTTAATCTCCGTAATTGCCTTCATTAAATTCAGTTCTGTGAAAGTTATTCTTCAGTGGTGTGGTCGATACCTATTTAGGAACTTAATGAACAACCCCTTATTCTATATTTTCGTATTATTCTGGTTTCCCATTTCTAAAATTAGATCAGCACAGTATGCAAATTGGCTGTTGACGTAATTGATCGGTGTTAGCGGAATCATTCAGTGAATGACTCATTGAGGATTATGGACGTGTATCTATTTTTCACTCGATTATTTGTCGATTTTGCTTCGAATGGATTAGATTTATTGAGGTACGTATAACTTCTGCTTATTTTGATATCGAATGTGTATTACACGTCTGGTTTTCGGTCTAAATTGGGCAGTTTTATTAGCCGGAAGTTGAAACAACAAAATGGCGGAAAAACATTGGTGACCTTCGACTTCGTGTATTTGTTTACATATTATGTCATTTAGATTCAATGATCATGTGCAGTCAGTTTTCAACAGCAAGTACAACCAGCACTATCCCATATGAGGAAATAAGCCATTTAGTTCAAGATTTTGTTGAAGAACTAGAAGTTGTAAACGAGTTGTACTTTGGGAATGTAGATCATGATTCTGTTGACAATTTTATTACGGAAGGTGATTCTACAGACTCTAGTGATGAGGATGATGATAATGAAAATGATGTTTTAGAGAATATACAATTTGAGTTTGATACTGAGCATGACAAAGAGCAGACTGTACAGGTGGCATTTAAGACAAATACATGCGGATGTAAACGACTCTATAATGGTAGGCCATGCTCAAATGTTGTAAACGGGGATCAGCTTATTAGCTATAGACTCTCATGTTTAGAAAAAACAAAAGATGAATTAGATGTGCTCGTGAAAATACAGCTCTTTCATCATAGAAATGATGGTGTGCTTACTAGCGCTGATTCAAAATCCAAACATGCAGCGAAAGATAGAGTGAAAGTTCGCCAGACATACTACTTTGCTGGGTTGGTAGTTTGTAGGAATCCTTTTGCCTTTGCACATGGCCTGAACCGTAAAACTGTTGACTCAATTGCGATGTCACTTAACACAGATTTCCTAGAGCCCAGAACCCATGGAAACAAAGGGAAAGTCCCCCCACATGCTGTTAATTTACAACAAACAGAAGCGGTGAAAATGTTTATTGTGTCCTATGCCAGTCAATATGGACTGACATTACCAGGAAGAATGGCTAGGTATAGAAATGAAAAAAATATTCTTTTACCAAGTGACAGTAACAAAGCTGAAATATATCAATTGTACTGTAAAGCAGCAGATGATGATAATGAAAAGTTTTGTAACAGGAAAGTAAGCCTGTCAACCTTCAAAAAAATTTGGCTTGAACAGTGCCCATATATTTTAGTTATGAAACCATCAACAGATTTATGTTTAAAATGTCAGAAACATGTGTATAAGATCTCACATAGTGCAAATCTCTCTGAAGAGGAAAAAGAAGTGTTGCTTACAGATTATCAACAACATGTCACCAATGTAAAATCTCAGAGAGATGATTATAGGAATATTTGTGAAAGCTCAAAATTGTGTTTCAATGATTTGGAGCCAGAAGCAAGAATGCGAGGTAAAAATGACAAACTGAAACGCATTCAACTAATTTATTATTTTAATAACGTTAACTCCTTTATACTAATTTATTTTTAGCTTGATTGTGAAGAAACATTGTAGCTTATCGAGTCACTCTCGAGACTGCTTCCTGAAAAACCAGTACTGGTGTTATATGAGGAAGTACAGTTGTGACCCCAGTAGGCTCGAACCCACAACCTCTGGGATGAGTGGCCGACACCTTAACCTCTACACCACCGCTTCCCTTAACTGAAACTAAAAGTTTCAAATATATAATTCGAGTCATTATTGATAAAATCTGCATTTCAAAATATGCTGCAGCACCGTAAACCATTCAATACTCTATATAAAGTTTTTTACTGTGTAATTACAATGTATGGGTGGATATCAATTAATGATAGAAGGCCCCCCGCCCCCTCCCCACATATGGATTATTATTTTGTTGAAAAATGTAGCATTTTTCGATAAACATGTACAGATGAGACGTTCTTAAAAAAGTTTTTATTTATCATTTTACATTCTGATATTGAACACATAAATTCTGTTTGGAGAATACACGTATTATCAGCTAGATATAGGGAGTGCTCTTTAAAATGTCAAGCATGTTAGAAAACACAGTCAATGCATCATTTCATATGACTGTCCATCAGGTAGCTTTTATTCAAGGCAAACATTGTAACTTGGATGAATTGTGTATTGCTTTGACATTTTACATAGATCTGTACTTTTGCTGTCCATTAACAATAAGAAAAATGCTGATCTTCCCAGCAAGCAAGCACAAATGGGACCCATATGGGCTGTACCTGGGCAAACCCTGTATTGGTTACCGATGTGGGACCCATCTGGGACCCATATTAGAAAGTTTTGCCCTTGTTTGGCCCACATGGGACCCATGACATAGACACCTTTCATAAATATATAAAGTCTACGTCATGTACGTTGAAAAACATAAACGCGGGTCTTATTGTATGAATATTCTTTTAAAATATTATATTTTCCCATTGAAAGATGTGTGTTGGTAACTAATATGGGACCCTTGTGGGACCCATGTTGAAATATTTTGCCGTTATAGGACCCACATGGGACCTATATGAAGAAATTCTTCCTTTTTAAACTTTATAAAAAACGATATACATTGAAGTTTTTAAAAGCTGATCTTTTTAGTCGTTTTATGAATGTTCTTCTTCCGCACTGTAAGTCCCGAGTTGATTACATATGTCGGACCCATGTAGGACCCACATGGGACCTATACATGTATATGAAGAAAGGTTGTTGTTTAATAGTATAATTAAGATACGATATACATTGACAGACGATATTTTAAAGCGGATATGTTTTGTGAAATTTTATGATCTACCTGTAGTTCTTTGATATAATTGTACACATTTAGTTAGTATATTATCTTTTAAAATATTATATTTTCACATTGAAAGATGTGTGTTTGTTACTAATGTGGGACCATTGTGGGACCAATATTTAAAGATTTTGCCCTTATAGGACCCACGTGGGACCTATATATGAAGAAATTCTTCCTTTTTAAACTTTATAAAATACGATACGTATTGAAGTTTTTAAAAGCTGATCTTTTTAGATATTTTAGGAATGTTCTGTTACAAATGCACTGTAAGTCCTGAGTTTATAACACATGTCGGACCCATGTAGGACCCACATGGGACCTATACATGTATATGAAGAAAGGTCGTTGTTTAAAAGTATAATTAAGATACGATATACATTGACAGATGATAAAAGCGGATCTGTTTTGTGTAATTTTATGATATATACATATGTCGTTCTTTGATATAATTGTACATATTTAGTTTGTATAATATTGAAAGCTGTGCCGTGATTACCAATGTGGGCCCATTTTGGATCCATATTAGAAGGTTTTGCCCTCGATGTTTGGAAGTATAGTATATGTCTTAAAATAAATAAAACACGATGTTGGGTGAAAGATGATAAATAAAAGATATTTTTCTGTATTTTTATGAATATATCTGTGTACATTAAAAGTCCTGCATATCATAGTGAATCCATGGTGTTGCCCATATGAGACCCATATGGGACCAATGAGGGAATATCTTTAAACAGATAAAATGAATGCGATCCACAGAAAAACAGTCAAATTTTGCCATAGTATAACAGAAATGTTAATCCTAAATTAGCAGGTTGGTGCCATTTGTGTGCATAAGTGTTTACATTTTAAACTGTAATTAGGGACCTACTCAACACTGCCTAATATTGGACCCATATTGGTCGCACAGCGTGCACCAGCTACTTTAGGGTTAATTTTTTTATTTGAAACAGATGCCAGTTAGACCTTTTCATAACTGCTTTACGATATACTGCAGCATAGAATATATTTTATTATCCAATCAAGGGTCATATAATGACATTGTAATCACAAATACAGTAGGAAATAAAGTTCAATGTAAAGAAGGCTTGTGTTCATTATCCAGTATTGGAAAGGAACGACAACTCTGAACAAGACATAGCGCCATTTTTGAAGGATTGAATGAGAGGTAAATTAAACAGAAATCTTGTTTTGATTATTATAGGAATACATTAAACGGTAAAACTGTTCAAATACATGATCAAAATTGGTAATTTCTTTGGGATTTGTGAGCATATGTAAAACCTTGGTTATTCCGAAGCTGGTTGTATTTGTTTACAGTTTTGTCATATTATTTCGCGAGGAAGTTTATAGGTTTTGCTAAAGATATTTATTTACAGAAAGTCGGATGTCTTAACAATTTAATATAAGCTCTGTAGACATGCATATCATGTAATTTAGCATTTTCTTTTAACAACTGCCCCGACCTCCCAGTTATGATCAGAAATTGATTGTTGGGAGTATCCCCGTAGATGTAGATGTAGAGATGTTGACACCGACATGCTTCTGTTACATGAGCTGATTATTTTAAAACCGTGCATCTATACGTAAGCTTACCTATGTGATAAACTAAAGATGTTTTTAAATTCTATGCACAATTGCGATGACATGTTATTTAAAGCTGTGGTACTGGTCAAGTTCCGGTGAATCACTTGAAAGTAAAACCTACTTCCGAAATTATGTATGCTCATGTTTGTATTTAACTATCAATCCTTTCTTATTTCATCAAGCACGACTGATGCTCAGTTCCTGACACCGCTCGAAAAGATCATCGAGGAGCAAAAGGAGCAGCGACGACTCCTACAGCTATTACTTACAAGGGGACCAGCAGTTAAGGAAAAGAGTTCCTCACTTCCAGAAGAGGTTTCTTTCCCCATTACAACAGTGAAAGACATAGACTCCAATTACTGAAGGAGTCTGACATATTCATGTGTGGTGAGCATAATTAAGATCAAGTTACTTATTTTGTACAAACTTATTTTTTCGTCCTAGAGGAATGGTTTAAAAAGCCGCATGTTAATTGAAAACTAGATTTAAGAGTTATTACTCTCTTTATTGTACATTATATTCACCATCGTCAATTGATGCCACTATTATACTAAAGAACCAAACACTTACTTTTTTACCGATTCTTTTTCACTTTCCTAAGTAACTATAAATGAAGTGTTGGATACTCGCCCTTTTGCAGAGTCAGTATGACCCTTCAAATATATGTGCTTCATTTTTGATTGCTGTGGTGAATAATTTAATATTATTACAGGTGAAGTATCTCTCATTGTTTGGAGGGGGAACGCTCGAGAAACAGTGAACAGACTAATAAAAGAAGTCATGACAAATGAATTTGCAGTTCAGTACAATCTGCAAGGTCAGAAAGGCAAACTCCCATTGAATACTCTTCATATCATGGGTGTTCTGTTTAGTAAGTAATTTTGCCATAGATTTGGTACTTCATTAACAGAGAAGCATACCGGTAGCTGTTCAGAATACCATATTAATTTAACCTTGATCTAGGTAGCCTTGGAATGAGGTTGATATTAGGTCCATAATTTTTTTATTTACCAAAATAATCATTATGTGTTCTTTATTCAAATTTGAATGAATTTGTAAGTGACCCTCAACATCTTGCAGCAATGGCATAACATGGATATTTGACAAAGTCAATTGTATTATAATAATCAATATCTTAAAAGAGACTCACTTTTTAATCTTTCATTGTTATTTGTACTGAAAAAACAATTACCATCTCATTATCGAAGTACTTAATGGTACATGGTTTACAGGAATAACCATCCAGTGCAGACATATACATGTACCAAGTCATGTCACTTAAGACAAACCCGTCACAATGCATGATTAATCAGGTAGTCATACAATCATGTTCTTTAAGTTTAGATACCTAGTGTAATAAGTCAATAACATATGTATATTTTTGTTGTTTCAGGACCTGGAGCTGGAAGTAAGAAAATGGTTGTCTGGTGCCCGTGACAGGGATGGGGGCAGAAAAGAAAAACCAAACTAGTAATTCCACCACAAAATGATACGGACAACTCCGATGGAGAAACACAGGATGAATAATCCTGCTTAACCTAGCGTCTATCCCTTGGAGATATTGCTGTGAAACTTGGAATACTTGCTTTTATTTTATATACCTTAAAATTGTTATCTGAAATTTCTTTAGTACTTTCACTAAAGAAGTTAGGTTTTTTATGTATTGCATGTGCCAGGTTACAGTGCAACATTACTGTGCCAAAATATTGTTTTCATTTTTTGGATCTCATGTTAAATATGCCATACTAGTCTCACAGTATTAGGAATATATTTGTTTGCGACTTAGGTTTTTATCCCACTGAATAATGGCCTTCTTATTTTAAATTGATGTTTCATTTTGTGTCATATTTTTATAGAGGTGTAATCTTTATTTTCATACTCCAATGTTGTATGTTTGTTTTGTATTTTGAAATTATCATCACACTTTGACGTTAAGACATAGTGATTCAAGTGAAGAGAAGTTATTACTTACAAATCTAGTCAGAGCTGTGAATTTGTGTGTTAAACAAGCATATGTTGAATGCAATAAGGTTAGCTGCTTCTAGTCAAAGTTATTTCTATTGTAATGTATTTTTTATAAAATGAGTATACCATTTTGTTATATGCAGACTAATCAGACTGTCAGTGCATCATGGCATTGAGGTCTGTGACAGGATTATTTTATTTTCAAAAAGTTTGTTTATGAGTTTGTTTATGTCAAACTCATTACTTTTTAGCTCACCAGTGAACAAATAATTTTAAGTGCTGAATGTGTGTTATTCAAACATTATAATAAGATACATGTTTTATACAAGAAAAAAGTCCCACATAGACCACCTTTAAGGTCAAGGTTACAGTGCATGATTGTATCTTAATTAAATTTTGTTGTGTAAAATGGACTTAAAGGTGTTCAATCACATTTAAGCAACATTTGATGACAATTTTGACTTTTTGTATATTCTGTTAGAGATTTATTTAAGGAACAAAATTGACCCATTACATAGAGTTATATCCATGTTAGAAATTTACATTTTATTAACTTTTATAAAAGAATGTTATTACTACCCTTTGATATGGAAGTATTTAAAAAGTAGAGTATTTCTTTTTTATTTCAATATAATTTCTACTTTTACATTTGCATTGGATAGATATACAAATATGTTAACACTCTGAATCAAAAGGCAAGTTTTAAAACTATGTGTAGCTTTTGAATTCATTTATTTCCAATCTATCTTAGTTGCACAACTAAGATAGGTAAAGGGAGGTAATAATAATTGTTCAAACTTGCATTTCTAATGAATTCCATCTAAATATATAATTGTTAATGCAAATATTTTACAAATATAATACAACAGGTCTTGTATTTTTATTAGCTCACCTGAGCTGGCTCAGGGTGAGCTATTAGGATCGATGAATGTCCGTCGTCCGTCGTCCGTCCACATTTAGTTCGTTAACACTCTAGTGGTCACATTTTTTCCTCAGTTGTCACGAAACTTGGTCAGGATGTTTGTCCCAGTAATTACTCGGACGAGTTCGAATATGGGTCATCTGGGGTCAAAAACTAGGTCACAGAGCCCAAAAATAGAAAAATCTTGTTAAGGCTCTAGAGGCTACTGTTTCAGTCCAAATATCCTGGCAATTTGTCAGAAAGGTTGTTTCTATGATTTCTAGCTCAAGTTTTAATATGGGTCACCTGGGGTCAAAAACTAGGTCACACAGCCCAAATATGGAAAAACCTTGTTAACACTCTAGAAGTAACATTTTCAGCCCAAATATCCTGGAAATTTGTCAGAAAGGTTGTTAAGTTGATTTCTAGCCCAAGTTCGAATATGGGTCACCTGGGGTCAAAAACTAGGTCACAGCCCAAATATGGAAAAACCTTGTTAACACTCTAGATGTTACATTTTCAGCCCAGATATCCTTGAAATTTGTCAGAAAGTGCAGATCATGATCAGACAGCAAAATAATGAAAGTGCAGATCATGATCAGACAGCTAAATATGAATGCAGATCATGATCAGACAGCTAAATTATGCATAGCAAACAGTGCAGATCATGATCAGACAGCAAAAAATAAAAAGCTGACAGTGCAGATCATGACCAGCCAACATACAATGAATAGCTTACAGTGCAGATCATGATCAGACAGCAAAAAATGAATAGCCAACAGTGCAGATCATGATCAGACAGCAAAATAATGAGGCCTAGAGCTTAGATATTCAGCATGTGGCAATAATTGACTCTCTACCAAGATTGTTCAAATCCTGACCTCAGGGTCAAAATTAACCCTGCCTGGGGGGGGTCTTTTGATTTTACATAGGCTTATTAAGAGGATATCATGAGCCAAAGGTAAAAATTGATCCTTTCTGCTATTAATAACCTTTTTATTTTTGCCAATGGTAGACAGGTGAGCGATACAGGGCCATCATGGCCCTCTTGTCTTTCCTTATTCCAAGTATGTGTATCAAATTTGTACTTATGATAAAATAACTCTATCTTGGTTGGGCAACAAGGATAGGAATATCAAATTTTAAAAATACCTCCAGTGAAAATCTTACTTGAATTAAGCGCTAAGTGAACATAAATGAGTGTGAATGATCAGATGTTAAAGTTTCAAACAAATCTGTTAAATTACCAAAATCTGATTATGCACCTTTAAAAGCCTTTTCAAAACTTTTTGCAGCCGTTGCTAATATGTTTAGAGTAATTTACTCTGGTCAAATGCTTGGGTAGTAGGCAAAACTCTATTACCCTATCATGGGCCTTATAAACACGTTTTGCTTTTATATGAATAATATTTTGTTGCTTAAATTTCAAACAAATAAGAACCACTATAAATAAGCCAGGTGTGTAAGTTTGTATAACTATGAATGTATAGTATTGTGTGCTGTCTATGGTCTGCTATTGTTACAAATTGTCATTTTGTCTGGTTGCGTAACGAAATGTTTTGTAATAAATTATCTGTTTTAAAAATCCTATTAAATAGTTTGTTAGAATATACCTTAATATCACCTTTAGACACTGTGTCCCTGTGAAGAACAAACGACATGAGAAGTGTGGTCAGACTTAAGGATGAAGATGCAGAGGGCATGTTATTCTCTACGTTCTGGCAATATGCTCAAATGGGACCCATCATTGGTTGCCCATTATGGTCCCATAAATTCTTTCCCATAATGGTCCGATGTGTGTTTGCCCACAATGGTCCGGTATCTGTTTGCCAACAATGGTCCGATATCTGTTTGCCTACAATGGTCCGATATCTGTTTGCCCACAATGGTCCGATATCTGTTTGCCCACAATGGTCCCATGTTGAGCCCACCTGGGTCCCATGTCGGACCCATATCTTATCCCATATGGGACCCATGTCAATCCCGGTTGCACTTTCCATGTGGGCCCCACATTGACTACCCAAGTGGGGCCCATATAGAAATCTACATGGGGCCCATAAGGGTCCCATATATTTTGCTAGCTGGGTTGGTGTTACATGTATAACATTTTTTCACAATTGATTTTTTCTTTTCATAGGTCAAGCTCCATGCAGTAATGATGTCCACCTGCATTACAGTTTTGATTATGCACAACAGGTCCTTTACCCCCATTACGCTCAGCAAGTTGGACCACTGTTTTTCAAAACGCCAAGAAAATGCCAGTGTTTTGGAGTTTGCTGTGAGCCATCAGGTATGTTACTTGTAGATTTTACTTTATTTTTTTCACAAATATGTATGTAATAATGTGACATTGTATACAATATAACTTAAGTAAATGATTAATGAGTTCTAATTATAACTGCCCTATTTTTTACAACTGGTTATTGTAATTTACATTTGCAGCTTATATTAAATTTATTATGTGCAGCTATCTTTAAAGAAGTCATCTTACAGCTTCCTGGTGTTTCCTCGATTATGTCTCACCAGTACTCATGCTATAAGAATAATACTCATCATATAATTGTATAAAATGGGATCTGAACATACAGATTTCAAGACTGACATTGAAATATGTATTCCAGGTAGTCAGATCTTCTATCTGGTGGATGAGCAGTATAGTGCTGGCAAGGGTGCAAACAGTGTAACGTCAATGTTACATCACCATTTCATGTATCATGGGTATGGGGAGAAAAGTGTTACACTTCATATGGATAATTGCAGTGGACAAAATAAGAACAACATTGTGTTAGGGTAAACTGTCAGCCGCTTGAATATTTTTAATTTGCAGAATTTCATAAAATTAATGAAGTACATGTATGTATTTTTTGCATAAAAGATTACGCACTTGAAAGCCTAAATTATACATTGATATGTAAGCATTTCTGTAATAGATGAAACCCCAAGGAAATTGTTCATAATTGGTTATATTTTGCTGTTTAATTAACTTTGGATTATGACTTTTAATTATAATAATTATTTAAGTGCATAAAAATTTATAAATTGCATAAATTATTTGATTTTTCAGATATGGAATGTGGCGGGTTATGTCTGGACTCCATAATGATATTACATTTAGTTTGATGGAGGCAGGCCATACAAAGTTCAGTCCTGACTGGCACTTTGGTTTATGGAAGGTAAACGAAAACTGTTAATTGGTTAAAATCGGCTATAAACATGTGTTAAGCAACAATGTATGTTTTACATCAAAACAAAATAGTGTAATACATGTATGATATTAAGGCATTTGGCTTGGTATAACTTACTCAATATTTAGATTTTTACCTAGAACTAGGGTTTCTATAAAAGTTTATCCTTTTATGAAAATAAAACTACATGCAGAATGATAAAGAAACCAATATTGAAGTTTTAGCTCACCTCAGCATTAAGTGCTCAAGGTTAGCTTTGTCTACCAGTTAAAATCGGCTATAAACATGTGTAAAGCCACAATGTCTGTTTTACATCAAAACATCTTGTTTTAAATAATTTATATTGTATGTTATAGATCAGATGGAAACATTGCGACACTGAAAGCTTAGATGACATTGCGAAAACAGTACAGCAGTCATCACGTAAGGGTCATAACATCCCACAAGTTGTAGATGATCCGGAAAAGCCAGTTGTTTTCTCTGATTGGTCATCATTTACAAAGAAGCTCTTTAGGCCTCTGCCAAATTTGAAAAGATACCATCATTTCAGGTTTGATTGTGTTATAATTATAACCTTTATCAATTCATCAATGCATATAACATTAAGCTGACTTGTTTTACATAAATTGATGTAGGAAAAACTAAACAAAATCTTCTTCAAGGCCTAAAGCTTAGATATTTGTTGAGTAACTTTCTCTTAGTCTAGCAAGTTTGTTTACATTATGGCTTTTGAGCAATCATTTTAGGTGAATGATACTGAGCAATTATTGTCCTCTTGTTTATTTGTCTATTTATTACATCCTAACCAGTAAGGGTAGGTGTGGATTGAGCATTGGCTGCAATTGCCCACATAATGGAGCTATCACAGTGGCTATATTGTAGTGTACATGTACATGTATGTTTAAATTTGTTTAAGACATCAAATTGGATTCATTTCACATATCATACTCTCTTTATTTTTCCTTTTACAGTTACTAGTGTGTACATACATCTTATTAGAATCTAGAGAATTAATTCTCTGATTGCTTCTTTTCAGAATGTCCTCGGCAAGACCAGGTATTGTGTTTTCCCGTCAATATGCACAGGATGAGGAGGAAGAAATAAGCATTTTAAAGAAAAATGTTGATGTGTCTGGTTTCCCTGACAGGATGCAAATAACAGGGATGGATGCAACAAGACAGTGGTACTTGTATGATGAAATTGCCCCACTGTGCCATAATAGTGACTTTGCTTGTCCAATGCCAGATGTTGCTAAACCGTGTAAGCGGATTAAATTGGACAAATCTTAAAAAATGTCAGTTTACCGGTTTTCAAAACAGTTGCAGATAACATGTTTTAGTTTCTATGGTGTTAGAATATATGATTTGCATATTTTGATGAGGAAGAGATTACCACACTTTAACAGTTATTAATGAACTGGTTGTCATAGCAACCATTAAATTTGGTTCATGTAAATGGTAAACTCAAATAACATTTTTGTAAGTTACATTTTACGACAGTGCAGTGATGTTTCTTTTAAATGTTTTAAACAAATTATGAAGATGAACAATTTCTGTGCTTAGTTTTTAGCTCATCTGACACTAAGTGCAAGAATGCTCACTGTTGTCTGTTAACCATTTTCTTCAAATGACATCTCTTCTGTTACCACTCTGCAAATGTTGATGCTACTGTGCAGGTATTATTTTTGCATAAAACTGCACAAGAGATATTTGTAAATAGTTTCATGCAGAACTCTGGTTACCATCATACCATGGCAACCAAACAGAATTGTTTCTAAGTTTACTTGTTCAATACAGCAATGCACATGACTAAGATAGTTGGTGTGGGCATAACTTAGTGGACCTCCATAATATTGTTCAAAGAATGTCTGAATTCTGCAATTAAATCATACTGTGGGAAAACCAACCATACTACAGTTGATAATTGTAAAACCTTGATAGCACTTGTTAACATTTTTTTTTAAATTCACAAAACATACTCAGATGGTTGGATGTAGCCTGTAGATGATATGTATTGAAATTAACCACACTGTGAAAAAAATCAAACATGCTATAGCCAAATATTCACCAAACCATGATAATGGGTCACATTTTCCAGTAGATTTTAACAAAATTTAAAGCAGTCCATTCAGACTTGTACAATGATACTTGCCCTTATTATGTTTAAAATAGCAATTAAGAGTCAAAGAAATTACCATACGTTTTTATTTTGAGTTTCAAGGGTTAGTCGTTTATAACTTTTCATCAAGGTCGGTAAATTTTATCTATTGTAATCTATTTCATACTCTCTCACTTCACACTTAATTTAGAATTACACTGTATGACTGACAGATAGATTTGATATCAGGTTATGGATGCATTGGTAGTGAATATTGCTTGTTTAAATAGTAAATTGTCTTGCCATAATTTTAACCCTTTAATCACAAGACGGGTGTGATTTAGTATTTCTTAATTTGGTATTGATTCCTAAAAGCACTTCTGAAGCGTTCGATAAATGTCTTTTAGACTTATATTTCAATTTCGGAAGACCAATACGATTAAGACATGACATTCAGATTCTAGAAGCTCCAAACCGCCTCCTTCTTTCAGTGTACAACTCCTGTCAGTTGATAAATGACATACAGTAACTTTATAGGGCATTTGTAGGAAACGAATTTCAAAATCAGGTTACATGAGCGCTCGTTTCCGCAGTTTGTCCGAGTAAATATTGGCCTGGTGTAAAGACAACCCGCCGTGTTTTGCACTAGGAACATTACTGAAGGGTACATATGAGAAATTACGATCATAAAACAGAATCACGTAGAGGAGAATACGTACGGTTTACCATGGTGTTCAGGAATGATTAATACCTTTGCCTTGACAGCTTTCGATTGTGTGCTGAAATATCTAGGAAGGCAAAACAGTGTAGGAGATATCAACTTTGTTATACTAATAATACGAACTGCATGATGTCTGAAACAGAATGAAATATTAAATTTACATTTTTTTAAAAATATTAAACAATATACGGGATGTGGTCTTCCTGTTTTAATCATATAAACAAATGAACCCAGTCCAATGTTCTTAAAAAAGGACCATTAGAATATATCGATATACATGCTCTTTAATTATTTTTAATTCAACCGAAAGGCCAAAGGAGAAGGTGAAGGATTCTTAATCGGAATGGCATTGTCTGTTTTCCAAGTTTTGTTGTTTCCATGGAATATTTAAGAGCTTAATTCCATTAACCATATGCTAATATTGCAATTGTGTATATCAAAGAGTGTACAGCAAACCTTTACTTCGTCAAACATTTTCACCATGATTTTGTCACAATATAACATGGACCTGGTAACAGTTGCAAGTCGTATATTAAAAGTATACGTTAGAAAATATACCGGAAGTCAGTGCGCGCACATGCGCAGACAGTATCGTATTTCATTGCCGTTCTATTTTCAAACGTTGTTGCTATGGTTAATAGTGCATGACAATTGGATCACATCAACAAATTTCGAAAGGCATCATTTTTCGAAGCTTAACGGAAACTGTCGAGCATACGTGATTACGCTGTTTACCGGGAAATACATGTAGCACAGGTTGAACGTAGCAGTCCTTATACAAAACATCCCTCATGATTGATACAAAATTGGCAGTTTTTTTCAAAACATTCGAATACAATAGTGTCATGTCATTTTCATGTTCGGCTATACAATTGTTATATATATATTATATAGTAATAACTTATTATACTTAAAAGGTACCGTCAGAAAACTCAACAGCGGAATTCAAACGAGCCTGTCATTTTATTTCATTTCCGAAATTGCGTTTGAATGTGGTCAACTGAGTTTTTATGATATTTGTTTTCACTGGAATTGCGTGATTTCCACGTTGCCATTGATAGCTTTAAAGCCCTATTGCGCCTGCGCCAAGTAACCAAATGAGAGTAGTCCTGCAAGGTGTAAATTAAGGAAGCAAAATGAAGTCTTTCACGCAACTGCCAACTGGAAGTCGGCCATTTTGAGGCAAACCGTTTCATATATTTGTTTACTTATTTTAATGTCTTAGCTATGTTAATGTCAGGTTTTTCGCCTTTGTAAAATTATATAGATATATCCTAACTATTTTCATTAAGTTTCTAATATTAAGATTAAGAATTTATATGTTACAAACTATACTATCTTGATATAGATTTCCCCAACAGCACAACTTTTCTCGTATAACTAAAATCATGCCGAAACACATTATTATACGAATATGTTAGGTTGAAACTTTTGTTTAAGGATGAAGTAATTAGGGGAAAAAAGCTTGCAAGCAAGAAGGTTGAGTTTAAGTAAAGAATGTTGTTCTTAAAATAACACTTAAATGGTGTTTAGCCTTCATCCAAAGCAAAGGTTACATTAGTATAATTGTAACTTGTAAATAGTTGAAATTTCTTTCCAGCTGAATTCTTGCTGGTATTATATCAGCAAAACCTCAAAGCCTGTACATTTTGAAATGTCAGGAGACATTTTTTAAAGCAAGGGAGAATGTCACAGTGATGATTATTAGTGGTTTTATACCTAATAACATTTGCACAAGTTGTACATGAAATCTGACAACTCAGTCATGTGATCATATAGTATCAGGTGACATATGTTTATATATTCTCTTAGTTACTAATAGTGTGTAATGGAAATCATAACATAACAACTGGTGATTGGTTTATTTGTAACACCTGATTAAACATCTCACCCTTCCTCATGCTTGTGGGGATTTTGAGTTCACACAGTTGGACAGATACAAGGCTAGAGTCAAGATGTAGTTTTTCTAGCTACATCTATTTTAATTCTTCAAGCAGTTGTATTTTTACAGATCAGGTAAGTTCAGGTTTTCCCTTGTCCCAATCCCCTTTGCTTACAATAATTGTTACTGTCTTGAAGTAATTCATGATTCTACTTAAGTAATGTCTGTCCTAAATTATTGTTGTGCAATATTTTTTTTTTTGCTTTTAGTTGCTTTTGTATGTTTTTATTTGTTTTATGCTTATTCTTGTTTTCTTGTTTTTGTAGGACACCCTTTTTAAGTCAGTATGACTTTATTGAACCTACAAAGGAAATAGAAAGAATATAACAATTACATAAACATAGAAACTACACTTGAATTGATCTATTTCCTTGTGACCATCCTCAGAGAGATATGGGAATGTATACCTAAAATATACAACGGTCAAACAAATATTTCTAAAAACAATATGATGGTTTGGTATTGTTTAGTAGCAAGGTATGGTTTGATATTACATTGAATAAATCATGTGATCTCCGTTGTCTAACTTATCTTTATCGCTTATGTCAAAAAGACAAAAAGTTTATTTATTCTTGTTGCGTCAAATGTCTTTTACCTTTGTATTTAAGGATAATTTATAAATGCCATACAGACGCACAATAGCTTTGCCATAATGATTTATACTTAACATTCCTCTAAAACGTTAAAATTGATCCTGTACACTGAAACAAATTATGGTCATAGCTCTTATACAATGTCATTTTGTTTATGCCTGTTCCTTCAGGTATACTGACCTTTCTTAAGTTTGGAAAAATAAGCTCCAATCAACTCGAAGCAAAATCATAAGATTTGTTCTTAACTTAGATCCCATGACATTTTAAATCCCTTAAATGGTTACCAATTTCCAAAAGGGTTGAACAAATCATACTGTGTCATATTTATCAAATAAAACATGATGTTGCTCCGGAGTATATGGCTAAACACTTAATTTCACAAACTTTATTTTTTCTTTTCATAACAAAACCAGATTTCGTAAAAAAAGGGGTCATATTCTGTTCCCAAATTAAGTAGATTTGATTCTAGATCTTTTTTATATACTAGATGCTCCTTATGGAACAACTTGCCTGTTGACATTGTCAGAAGCAATAATTATCGCCATTTCAAGGTTGCCATCAAACCTCATTTTCTTAAAGAGGCACTCCCTACATCTAGCCGATTATATTCTCGTAATTTTACCACAAATAATCAATATTAAGGTATTCTGTAATAAATCGCATCCACCCATTAATTGTACAACAACAACTCTACATAGAATGATAAACGGTACTGCACCATAATTCTAAACCGCTGAATTTATCGATAATGACTGGAATACATAACTAAAACTTTTAGGTTAAGTTATAATACTTCCAAATATTTTATTGTTTATGTTTTGGAGTTTACTTTGTTTGGCATCAGTTAAAGGGTATGTCCCTTTAACTCATTAAAATTTTTGTATGTTTTAAATAGTGTTCTCATTCTCTTACATGTGTCCATTTTCGTATATTATTATATATTTAAACTAGTGCATTGTATCAGTTTATTTATATATTTCATTAAGAAACTGATCGTTACATAACATAAAATATAAATATCAATTTGGTGCAAATTGACAAATGGTCATGGTCAACTGGTTGTATTTAAACAAAATTTTGATTAACATCTGTCACTCATTTTGTTATGTTTATTTATTTATCTATTTTTTATATATTCATATATTTGAAGTACTTAATGTTTTACATTATAATCAATTGTGAAAACATTTATAACTTACAGATTGTTCATGCCTCTCTATGTCAAGTCATTAATGACAAGGACCGCAATGGAAATAAGAGTATTTAGCTTTTTTGTGTTATCCTTGGTATTAATGTGCATGTCATGGTCCATTATTCCTGTGTTTGTATATAATTATACAAATTGAATACATTTATTTGTTTATCCACGTAATTGTACATAATGCATATATACCGAAATAAATATATCTATAACTCTTTTCCTCAAATTATTTTTCAAAATACATGGGACACACAATACATACCCCCGCATGTACATGTTAACGGTTCGCTGTTGTTTAGCAATGATCGAGTGAGGAAAAGGAAATATTCTGTAATTATTCTGTTACATCTAACATTCCTGATATAATCTCTTTTTAAACTCTTAGCTCACCGGATACTCCAGGTGAGGGTTGGATAAGGTAACGCGTGACGAGCAAAAGTTTAAATCCGGTCTTCACCGGGTTCACTACAGGAATAAACATTATGTATCTTCTAACCATAAACTGGGTTAAAGCAGTTTGTAATACGTAAAACTAAGCAGGTGATTATCAGAACTTCAGAGTACAACTCGCCAGCCAATCAAATGACAACCACATATCAGCAGACATAGTGCAGTTTGTATTTCATTTGCGGAACTAGGTAAAGCACAGTTGACTAAAATAATCGCATTATATCATTCGAATAATATACATGGCTTAGCCAAGTCACAAGTTGCTAAGAAATTGACTTGTTTCATATGGAAGTCACAGGCTGCTATGGGAGGTCACTGGTTGCTATTGAAGTCAGTATTTGCTTGGTAGTTTTTGGTTGCTAATCCATCTTATACATCGAACTTCCTTTACGAAGAAATCTTCATTTTATCAGTATTATTTCTTCTGTTCATTGTTCTATACTCTCGCTAAATGTACACCTCGAAATCCTTAAGAAGTCTACAATGTAAAAGGTTTTGGCCAGGCATTTACTGATTTTGTTTTTAAAGTGTCCTCATACAGCCATTTCAATACATAAGTATAGTTTTCTATAGTGCCCTTTGGCCATTTTCAATTCACTGCACTGTGTAATCTCGAATTAAAATTGCTACGTAATGTTTAACATCTCCTTAATAAAATTATCCGATAACAACAATGTTCTGGTTTGAGTCATGTACCTGTACATTAAAACCTTCAACGTACGAACGACTCTTTCAGCATGGATAACGTTCTGACGTAATGGGCAATATATTCTTCGTCAAGAAAAGTCTAATGGTTTCAATTTGCACTTGACTCAGACCTTAGTTTTTTAGGCTTTCGACTCAACTTCGATATCTCCGTCTATGACTGATCCGTAAAGTTTTTTTTTCAAGGGTACGCTCCACATGTGACGGGATAACATATATGGCAACGAATAAATTGCGCATGTCATCGTTTTCTTTAGCCAAGAATGAAATGTCTGCGTAATCAACGTCCTAACCAGCATCAAAACCTTGCAATTTCATTGTTCTGGTCTTTAACTTTAGCGAAACGGTCACTGAAGACTATAAAAATTTAATATCCTGAAGCAACTGACGGCTGGAGTTAAAACCAACGTTATATTTTCT
>JAFMSR010000011.1:98006-198721 GCA_022818135.1 Saxidomus purpurata
GCTTTTAAAAAGCTATCAAACCCTGTAACTGTTTATATAAAGGTAACTTTAATGATCACAATATGGGTACGTGCTGTCCTCTGAAATAATGTATAACACAAACATATACACTACAATTGCAAATGTATATCAATTACAGTATCAGTTGATACCATTTTGTGTAAATTTACTTTCATTGTCCACCTCACCCGATATGCATATATATAACAAGATATATCGTAACGTTTTTATTTAACTTTGATCGTACAAACTATGACGGAAAAATAAAACTGATATTCCCAAAAGCTGGATTCAAATATCAGAATCAACAGTTGCGTTGCTCAGAAATTACTTTAATTCGCATAATTTAATGGTTGCACCAGTGTTTGGATATAAGAATTATGACATGGCTGTTAAAATACACAGTAAATTTTAAGAATCAAGTAAAACGTGTAAGTGTTATTTGATGCATTTCATAATATAAAACGTTAAAATTATAACAAACAAACAGTTTACATTTAAGGAAAATCCATTTTACAATCAGTTTATCGAAATTATGCAATTGTTTGGCAGTTCCAAAGGTATCATTATCAAATTTAAAAGTACAGAAAGTGTGAACGAATCTAACCAATCCTAGATCATGAAATAAATATTTTTCTTAAGTATACACAAACACAAATAAGTGCCTTATCAAAATCATTAAAACTGATCAAACAAATTATTACATTCATTATCCTAGTACTTGGTATTAAGTTTATGTAATGAATGACGATTTCATTGTCTCACAGAGTTAACTTCACTACACATCTCAATGAGAAAATTCACAAAATCGTAACTTATGATTATTAAAAAAGTTAAGCTTTTATTGCACAAACTGTTTCTGATTTCATTTTCTGATATATTCTATCCTGCTGTGATCAAATACCCTCCTTTAACTAAGTTTATTGACGGAGTTGCTCTTTCTAGTCTTACAGGATTTCCCCTCCCCGTGCATTTATCCAACAGACCTCGCTTTCGATTTATTCCGTACAATGCTGTTTTTTCTACAAAGTCAGGTTTTAACACCACATTCTGAGCATGAGTGATTCATTGGAAGACAGTACGGTCGAGCTACAAATGAGTTTGCCATTAAATTTATACCCAGTTGAAATGTAGTTGAGCATTAGAATCAGTCAAGACTTTAAAAAAAATCCTTTTTACACTACACAGGAACCTCTTCTTAAAGGATGTTAATAATAACGCATTATCAGATGTCTGCTAGTTTTATATTTGTGAATCATAAATTATGTAGTAAAGTTTAACGTTTTGTGACTTTTGAGTATTGGGGTCACTGTTTTTACAACGCTGCGGACCATTGAGTTTGGTACCTATCTTTATAACCTTGATGGAATGTAAATAACATATCAAGTTTTAATCTTACGATTATGAAATATTCATCAAAATGTCTTGAAAATTGAATAAACTACAAGTTTAACAAAAAATAGTGTATAGCATATTTTTATCAATATTTTACTTGTTAGATTGTTACAATATTAATAGAAATGTTACTCATACTCATGTTATAATGAATGAACAAGGATGTATAGATTTAGTATGTATTACATATACACTTATATGGAAACAACTTTAAAATTATAATTCTCAGAAAACACAAAGCACGAATATTTGATATTAATTAAGTGTGAATTCAATATGTTTTATTTCTAGTGAACTTTTACCAATTAGTTTAAATCATGCCCAGTAGGTCAAAATTGACCCTGTCTGAGCGTCACTTAGGTATAGGAATAAACATCTTTAAAACAACAAGGTCTAGAGCTTAGATGTTTAACACGCATTATTGTCTAGTTGATATCTACCAAATGTGTTCAAATAGTACCGCTTGTGTCAATATTGGCCCAGCCCGGGGTCACTTGTTTTACAAAGAATTATTTAGGAAAATCTTTAAAACATTTTACGCTAAAACCGAAAACCCTAGGTTTTTAATATGTAGCATTGTCTGTGGATCCTCTACAAAATTTGTCCAAATCATCCCCAATGGGTCAAAATTGACACTGCCCACTGAGGGAGTTATATATTAATCAGCTGTAGATAGAGTTATTTGAAAAAGCTTCAAATGCGTTCCTTCAGCAACCAGCGTCTGAGAAAGCAACACGTGACTTTGGTAGTGTACGTGTGTGTGTGTGACTTTGGTAGTGTACGTGTGTGTGTGTACATGATTGTGTGTATGTGTGTGTTGTGTGTGTGTGTGTGTTGGTGGTGTGCACTTCTGGGTGCTGTGGGGCTCGTTTTGGGGAGGCTGCGTTTTTGGTACGTGGCTTTCCCTGTTTGATATTATTTTTGTTTTTTTGTTTCCATAACCACCAGTGACTTCCGTGACAATCAGTTACTTTCCCCTAGCAACTATATACTTCCCCTAGCAATCAGTGACTTTCTTAGCAACCAGTTACTTCCTTACTCTCATTTCTAAGGATTTAATTGGTTTGCAGATGCATGAGTTACATATAAAACCGGCCGTAGTTTATGTTAAATAGTAAATGCACGAATTTAGGAAAATTAATTCGATTAAATGTCAGCCAAAGTACAAAACAGTGAATTATCATACATTCATGGTATTTTCAAATCTGCAAGGAATAGAATTGTGTTTAAGTCTGATACTGTATGCTGACCTGAGTTAAATTCTAGGACAGTAAGTCAAATGGTAGTTCAGCAACCACTCTCTTGACTTAACTTTTCAGGAATTTTGAACATAATATTGTATGATCTGATCGCGCCGAGATTTTCAAGCGGAGCTAGTTAAAAAAAAAATATTCTTGCACAGGCTTTATACTCCGTTTGATCTATATATCATGTTTCAGTGGAATTAGGCATTTCAGACGTTTAGGACCAGACAGGGTTTCAACTAACCATACCACTACAGGCATGTTATTTCCTGTCTACCGATAGTATAGCATAGTCATTATGTTATTTCTGTGTAAGATGTTTTACCTTGCGTGTAGGTGGATAGCATGATGCAAAAACCAGTATATAGACAGAGTGTTATTGTGCCTCTTAAATTCGAACATTTTAGTTCCATCAGTTCTGAAAAGACATAGGAGATAAGTTACAAATAAGCTTATGTCATGCATTGAAGGATTTTAAAATAACTTAGCACAAATGTCTTACACATCAAGACAATGTGTCGCGTGTAAGACCAACGTCCCTACCTCAAAGGTAAATGTCTCTCTTAGAACTCATAGGTAATGGAGTCTTTTACATATGCATACGTTTGTGTCCGGACTGTACCTTTGTCATGTATTGATTCATTTAAAAATAACTTGACACAAATAATTAGCACATCCAGGCAATGTGTTGTGTGCAAGAACCATGTCCCTACATCAAAAGTCATGGTCATATTTAGTGTTTAAATGCAATGAAATACTGTATACATGGTAACGCTGTCAAGCATGGAAGGATTTTAAAATAACATAGCACAATTATTGAGCACATGGATATAAAACAGACTGTGAGAAACTTCTTTCGGTGGCATTCGTCACTTGTGAGGGACAGCTCTTGTTGTAATCCAAAATCAGGTTGTTGTCTAGAGCTAGTTATACATGTCTCAAACTGTCAAATATATCGGTCTCTTTGTTGCCACGTGCTTCACTAAGATCAAATAAAACTCACATGTCATGTACAATGTAGCGTCGGCGACATTCTTTGATCTCTTGACACCTGCGGCTGTACGATTAAAAGAGGTGGCAGTAAAAAAATCACTCAGCAAAGGTTATTCATTAAAATAAATAGAAGAAAATTGTTACTAAAACGATAATTGACCAATAAACAAACAAACTGGAACGCCATGATTTTTTTACAGACAGAACGTTTCGTTTTAAATATTAAGAACAGTACTGTTGGAACTTTTTAAATGTTAATTGATAAAGACTTTTCGCATTCACAAATTAACAAACATTATTCAATCAGTGGTGTCACACAGCTTGGGTTTGCAAACAATTTAAAATTGACTGGATTAGTTTCGTCTTCCTTTATGACAGGCCAAATTTTTCACACCTATCGCTAGTGATGAATGCTAATGGACCAATTACAGCGGATTCACAACAGAAATAAATATCTTACAAAAAACATAAAGGTGATAAATATTTTAGGTTCTGATAAAAAATAACACAACACTTATCTGGGGTTCGCAACGAAAATGCATCAGTAGCGATGTACGATTCGATCTTTGTGACTCATTGGATCTAAATGTAATTTGCTTTTACATGTGTATCTTAAGCAACATTTTGATTAATAAATATTTTCACTCAAAGGCACTAAAAATACACTGAGAAACGCTTAGTCCCGCGATAAATATTTTCACTTCAAACGACCACGAAGTGACTCCATTGAATGGAGTCATTAACGTTTTTTTTTTTCCAGAGTCACCTTAAGTCACATTATTTCCACTTTCTTCACACTTTACTGGACCTCCCAAATAAATAGCAAATAACAGTACACACAAGGTGCTTTTTACCCAATTGTCACCCATCACTGCTATGTTGAGCTGTCATATTCACGCAAATTTGGTCACCTAGAATCACATGTTACCCAAAATTAACGACAATTACGACGTAGTTTAAAGACAAAAAGAGCGGTGACTTGACACAGTGTTTCGTTTTCGTTGGCCTATAAATAAAGATTAACCAATCGTAACGCATGATTTAGTTATAATTTGGCAACCTTGCTAAAATGTCTGCCCATTCAAATTGATTATGGGAAAAACGTCGGAGAGTGTTGGTCGCAAGTTTGGCAATATTTTGGTTTCCATATCTGTAATCATGAAACCGTAGGCAAATTTCAACAACTTTGTTTTTATAAATATTTACGCCAACTTGTTAAATTCCAACTTTTTATCCAATAACCTTTTTGCAACATTAGATGTATCGAATCGCAACTGTGTATCAAGATACGTATTGTATCCTGAGAAAGGCTCTGCAATCAATCTTAAAAAGAACTTACATTAGCTATTCTTAGCTCATGATTTAATCATCCAGAACTTACAATCTATTGTCTTGGTCTCAAACTGCTTGAATGCTTCTGTCTTTTTAATGTCATGTGCTCACTAAGATTAAACCAACGCGACAGTGACGGCGGCGTTGTTTGATCTTATGACACGTGGAGCTTTATCTCTGATTTAAAATGTTTGCAGTTATAATAACATTAATGGGCAAAAAAAAGAAAGAAAATTGTTCCTGGGAAATAATAGGCTTCAAAAGTTATTGAATATTTGAAAAATTAGGCTGTTTGGAAAACGGGAATGTTAAATTGATTAATTACGAAAAAACGTTCCATACACTACCGTATTTCTGAAATATACACCGTACTCTCTAATGTATGTATATTTCGTACCATGCATACCAAGCTTGTTAGTTTTCAAAAAGTTTAATATACCTATGTTTTCATAACTAACCTACAATTGTTGGTATTGTACGTGCAAGTTGCCACTTTTCAATATCATCTATTCAATCTAGGAGCGTATACTTGAAAGACTCGTAGACCACTTCTCACGTCATAGTTAAATTCACCAAATTTGAAAGGCTCAGTGTTTGTATCGAACTCATGTTATGGAATAAACTGAAGTATTTTAGTAAAAATCTCGTTGAATATTCTTATTGATTCAGCCTTGTTAAATCCTTGGTTATGAAATTGCTCATTAGTTTAAAATGTTTTTTAAGGGTTAAAACAGTCGTATTAGTTGTAACGAACTGAAGCTAACCCTTATCTGACTATGTACAGTCTAGTAGAAAATTTACCGACTGAAAAAGTTTTATTTTGGTAGCTTGGCTGCCTTGGAAACATTAAAATAACCAGTTTGACTAAGAAAACATACAGAAAGGGAAGTAAACAAAGGCATCCTACATTAATTTCTACAATCGAACCACCAAGGAGACGTAGAACCTTCGTAAGCAATAAAACAAACGTGTTGAAGATGATTTTCGTTCCCCACCCAGCACAAAATGCCTTGGCACGAAATTTGATTTAGTGATATATTCTACAATTTTACAGAATACTTACTAATCGATAATCCATCATAAATAACTTATAATTCTAACTTTATTACATGCAAAAGTCCCATATTAACTATCGTATTAACTACAAGTATCACGTAAATAACTTGTAAACATTCGAAACGGAAGCTATGTTCAGCCATTTTTATCATGCGGTAATCTTCCGATAAGAACGCCAGACTCCGATGACGTCATATTCTGCGAACTATATGATATTGGTTCCAGTGTAATTCTTCAGTGTTGTGTGCTCACTCATACCATCCACATTTAAGAAATCATCGAATTGGTATGGTTGATCCGTCTACCGACGAGGTAAGCCCAGGTTTAGAATACCATAATTAATTGGTATAATCGCCACCAGGTTAAGAATACCATAATAAATGGTATAGTCGCCGCAACACTCCTCCGTCTCCAGCTTCTGTCATGCGCAGTTTCCATTGAAGTCCGATCGGCATAGAATACCAATTTGGTATAGCTCCGTTGCTGATACTGTCAATCGCGTCCCTGATATTGGATGTAAGATACCAGTTCCAGAATACCAGTCTTTAGTTGGTTCCATTTCCTGATCACCAAGTGCTAGCTACCAACTTTAGGGAAGGGTATCCTATACCATTTCTTTGACGTATACCTACGAATTATGTTTGCATCGTTGTCGGACATACCAACTAAGTGGCCAACCATCACCTACTGAATACCATATTATATGGTATATACCAAGAGCGAATACCATCTTTATAAACATTAACTTTGTTATATATAAGCAGATGCTGTCAAATACCAATACCCGCTGATGGTGTATACCAAGAGCGAATACCATCTCTATAAACATTAACTTTATTATTATATAAGTAGATGCCATCAAATACCAATACTCATGGACGGTATATACCAAGAGCGCATACCATCTCTATAAACATTAACAGTTCAATAATATAAACAGGTGGTATCAAATACCAATACCAATGGACGGTATTGCTCGTGATTAAGCTAATAGCAAACATATATTAACAGTGAAAGTTACCACACAGTCGGTCTATGACAATAAAGACATTCAGGTCACTGCAACAGTTACCTCCTGTTTCGAATACCGACATATTGGTATCAGCTTCCAATATCTTGCATTACAACATACTTACGTGAATATTTGTGGACTTTTGAAACTGTCTTTAAACAATCTCACGAACTTTATGTGAAATATAGAACCTGTATACTAGTAAAACGAACAATTACTGCAGTAGGAATAAATATAGAGAACTGTAACATCTATTATTAAACGCTACCAAATTAATATATACAAGCATAACACTTCATAATAACTTGTCCTACATAGTTATTTGTTAAGTTAAAGTTGAAATAAAATCTTAAACTTTATTCGCCTCCTTTATATGTGGTCATCACAAAATTAGTATTTTATCACAAGCCAGGCCAGGACGGACCCTTTGTTACGTATAATCTGTATATCACAGGAGAATAGGTATTCGTAACAAAAATGGTGGCAGCGGTGGGATTCAATAAATAAAATCCTGTGAACATTCAATCAAGAAATTCCGTGGACTGGTGATAATATATTAAGATGGATGACTCTGAAGTCAATTTTCGTGTACTTGATCAAGATGACCGAAATGCTGAGCAGGACTTAGAAGCCTGTAACTCTAACGTCGCGTATGATGAATGTTGTACGGACGGTGATAGTGAGAATGGTGACAATGAACTGAATCATACGGAAGCTGGAGACGGAGCTAACACCTTATCTAATAAGTTAGATAGACATTTAGAAAGACTTACAAATGCAATGAAAATAAATATAAAGGACATAAATGATACAGTACAGAATACATTTGGCAAATTAGAAACAAAAATTCAACAGATAGAAAGTCAAATTATTGACAATAATAATAATCACAGACCAGCAGGTATGAGTGCTGATTCGAATCCGCGCGAAGGCCTTGGAAGGGGGCTTTTAGATATACCGGTGCGCAACACATCCAGTCGTTCAGGTAGCCGAATGCCTGGCGTGGTATTTTCCTCCGATACTTTACCAGCAGATGGTTCTAAGTCCTATAAAACCAAACCACAAACTTACGATGGTACTGAAGATCTAGAAGAGTATCTTACTCACTTTGACATTGTGTCAGAGATCAATGGTTGGAATTACAATACCAAGTCACTGGTATTAGCAAGTAGTATGAAAGGAGCATGTCTGTCCCTGTTGAATGATATGGCCGAGCATCAGCGTAGAGACTTTGATAGTTTAGTGGAAGCTTTACAAAGTCGTTATGGCACCCAGAACCGAGCAGAGATATACCGGTCCAAGTTGCAGAGTAAATCACAAGAAAAGAATGAGAGTATTTCAAAAATGGCGCATTCAATTCGTAAGCTAACCAGAAAAGCTTATCCAAGTACATCTACACAGGTTATAGAGCTGTTAGCATTGGAACATTTTATCGACGCACTACCTGACACGGACATAAGATTGAGATTAAAAGAAGTAGGTCCAAAGAGTATTGGCGAGGCCGAACAAATTGCTGTTCGACTCGAAGCCCATAAAGTGGCTGATCGAAGCAGAGGTCGACATCACGTACGGACCGTAGAACCCAGTGAGACAAAGAGAGATAACAAGCAACTCGATCAACTTACAGTGCAGTTAAATGAAATGAATGACGAAATAAAGAGGTTAAAGAGAACCAACGCAGATCAGAGAGGTCGACAGCCTTATAACGAATACCAACGTAATGGTCGACCGGGTCCCAACCAACGAAACAATCAACGGGGACAAAATCCAAGACCTTACGCAAATAGAAGCTATGGTCGCCCGGCTGAGAATCAGGGAAACCATCAGAGGTTGAATGTATGGGCCACCACTCGACCGAATCCCTCAGGTCCAAATCAAACCAATGCGAGTATGTAAATGTGGCATCGAAAGATGATGGTTTCTTTGTGTCTGCTAAAGTTCAAGGATTTCCATTAAATTTATTAATTGATACTGGTAGTAACATAACAATTTTAAAGCAGGCAACAGTTGACAAATTGCTACAAAAAGACAATCATCTCATAGAATTAGTTAATTTGAAAATGATAACCGCAACAGGAGATGTTGCACCGTTTCATGGGAAATTTCAAGCCAGCATAACAATTGGTTCAAAAGTACATCAACATGAAGTTTACATTGCTGACATAAAGAATGACGGTATCGTTGGTATGGACTTTTTACGTGACAAAGGGTGTGACATTTTTCTTAGTAAAAAGTTTATTGTGATTGACAGTGAAAAAATACCATGTTTCACAAAATTACAAAGGGATGGTTCAAACTGCCGCAGAATTACCGTTCAAGAAAATACGGTTATACCAGCTTCTTCAGAAATCATTTTACTTGGTAGACTAATTGGACATCTTTGCTGTTCCAACTCTTATGGTTTAGTTGAGGCTAATCCAAAATTCGTCGAGAAAAGTGGTATCGTTGTGGCCAAGGCCGTTGTCGACCTAGAACAACCAAATCTTCCTATTAGAGTTGCCAATTTCAGTGATAAATCTTATACCATTTACAAGAACACTTTTGTAGCCACATATGAGTATGTGCAAGAGCCTGAAATAACTCCTGTACAGTCGGTTGATACCAACAACAAACCAACCAATGGTATCCCAAACCATATGAATAAAATATTTCAAAAAGCAGACAAGCTTAACAGTCTACAAAAAGAAAAACTTAAACATCTCTTAACCAAACATGAAAAAGTATTTTCAAGAAACGAAGACGATCTAGGACAAACCCATCTAGTGCAGCATACCATCACTACCGGAAACTCCAAACCTATCAAACAGGCACCTTACCGTATTCCGTTGGCTAAACGTCATGCAGCTGAGCAAGAAATCCAAAGTATGGCAGAGAAAGGCATTATAGAACCATCGAGCAGCCCTTGGTGTAGTCCTATTGTAATGGTCACGAAACCGAATGGGTCAATACGTTTTTGCTGCGACTTTAGAAAATTGAATGAAGTAACCATCAAAGACAGCCAACCATTACCAAGAATTGACGATACCCTTGATGCTTTGTCTGGATCTACATGGTTTAGTGTATTGGATTGTAAATCGGGATTTTGGCAAGTGGGGATGTCTGAAGAAGATCGATGTAAAACAGCTTTTTCCATCCAAGGCAGTGGGCTGTGGCAATTCAAAGTTATGCCATTCGGATTATGTAATGCCCCGGCGACCTTTGAGAGACTAATGGAAACAGTTTTAGCAGGGTTAACATGGAAAATATGTCTGGTATATCTAGACGACATTATAGTTTTTTCAAAGTCTTTCGAAGAGCATATCCAAGCCCTTGATGAAGTGTTCACAAAAATAGGTCAAGCTAGCTTAAAATTAAGTCCCGAGAAATGCAAAGTGTTTCAACAACAGGTTACATTCCTTGGATATGTCATCTCTGAAGCTGGTATAGCCACCGATCCAAAGAAAATTAGTGATATAGTCAATTGGCCAATTCCGAAATGTGTAAGAGATGTTCGCAGTTTCCTTGGTTTATGCTCCTACTACCGAAGATTTGTTTTCCAGTTTTCCACAATTGCAAAACCGCTACATAGGCTAACAGAAAAAGGAGTCAACTTTATTTGGCACTCGACCTGCGACGAAGCTTTTAGAACATTGAAAGCGGTTTTGTGTCGGTCTCCTATCTTGGTTTATCCGAAGAGTGAAGGAAGGTATATCCTTGACTGTGATGCCAGTGGAGTTGGTCTTGGAGCTGTTATCTCACAAGTGCAAGATGGTATCCCAAAAGTAATCGCCTATTATAGTAAGTGTTTATCGAAACCAGAAAGGCGTTACTGTGTGACTAGACGAGAACTTTTGGCAGTAATTTCTGCTATCAAACATTTTCATCATTATTTATACGGGCAGCCATTCACTGTGCGTAGTGACCATGGTGCCCTGAGATGGCTCATGAGGCTGCGTTTTTGGTACGTGGCATTCCCTGTTTGATATTATTTTTGTTTTTCAGCGTCCTGAAGGACAGATGGCAAGATGGTTAGAGACCTTGTCAACATATGATTTTTGTATCCAGCATCGTGCTGGACGAGTGCACTCGAATGCAGATGCCCTTTCTAGGCGACCATGCCTAGATCTTAAGTGCATCTATTGTAGCAGAGCAGAGGATCGTTATTCTGTGTCTGAGAAAGTTGTCTCAGAGCTAGGATCGTCAGAAGGCCGCGAGCATTCACGTAGTACAAAGGTAGATCATGAGATCTCCGTTAATTGTACGAATGCCGCCGCTAGCATAGTGTATAGTGATAGCCAGTCGGTTAAAGGTTCCGGTTGTATAGCAGATAAGAACGACAACCAAGATGACACTTCAGGTGTAACTGTTTGTTCTATGTCCAGCGGTTTGGCCAGCCGAGGTATAGAAGAAGTGTCAACGTCTGACAGGTCATCGGAAAATCCAAGGGATAGTCAAGCTGATGGAATATATGTGGCTATCGCGAAGGGCAAAGAATCTGGAGAGGAGAGCCATGGACTCTTATCCCAAGATAGATCAGAGACCTCTGAGTCAGTGTTGAGTTTAGAAATAATCAAAGAGGCACAGATGAAGGATGAAGCTCTGAATTTGCTTCGTAAATGGAAGCTTGAAAATAGAAAACCCGTCTGGCAAGAAGTAGCTCCACAGTCAGTCGAGTTGAAGTATTATTGGAATCGGCTGGATTCCCTCATGGTGATCCATGATATATTATACCATGCCTGGGTATGCGAAGGAAAACCCGTAGTTGATCAGATAGTTGTACCTAGGTCGCTTGTAAGAGAAGTTCAACATGAACTGCACAACACACTGCTGGACACATGGGAGTAAGACGCACACTAGAAAGAATTCGCCTTCGATTCTTTTGGTACAAAATGAAGGAAGATGTCACCAGATGGTGCAGTCAGTGTGATGCATGTGCCTCCAAGAATGGTCCAGCCAAACGTCCTAAAAACAAAAATAATATCAA
This sequence comes from Saxidomus purpurata, assembly GCA_022818135.1. NCBI lineage: Eukaryota > Metazoa > Mollusca > Bivalvia > Venerida > Veneridae > Saxidomus > Saxidomus purpurata. The sequence continues at coordinate 110,002 of JAFMSR010000011.1, forward strand.
ACAGGGAATGCCACGTACTAAGGCAAATATGAAAAAGTATGTTGTTGGTGCACCTTTGGAGCGGGTGGCGCTAGATATAATGGGACCCATACCCAGAGGTGACAATTCTCTAAATCGCTATTTACTTGTTATTTGCGATTATTTCACAAAATGGATAGTTGCAGTTTCAATTCCCAACCAAGAAGCCTGTACGATTGCAAACGCCTTCATAGATCGTTTTGTCTCAACCTTCGGGGTTCCAAGACAGATCCATACTGACCAAGGAACAAATTTCCAGTCACAGTTATTCAGGCAGATGTGTAAACTACTGGGTGCTGAAAAGACACGAACGACTGCTTTCAGACCACAATCTGACGGATTAGTCGAGAGAGCCAATAGAACTTTGCAGACTATGCTATCAAAGTTTGTTACAGACAACCAGAGACACTGGGATGAATTAGTCCCACTGATGGTATTAGCCTATAGTTCAAGTATCCATGAGTCAACTGGTTTTTCACCAAGCTACTTGATGTTTGGGAGAGAGGTTATTTTACCAATAGATTTAGCTTTGGGTGCTAGAGATGATGTGCAAGAGGAACGAACAACACGTTCAGATTTCGTAACACAATTTGAAGAACGACTGGTTAAAGTCCATCAGCTCGCCAGGAAACGGCTCATTCTTTCAAGTGATATGCAAAAGAGAAGATATGATCATCGAGCAGTTCAAAATTCTTATAAACCGGGAGATATGGTTTGGCTAGCGAATATGCAAACGAAAGCGGGTTTATGTCGAAAACTTTCGCGGAACTGGTTAGGTCCGTATGCGGTAGTCAAGAAACTCAACGATGTAATTTTCCAAATTCAGCGCAACGCACGATCTAAACCGAAAACCGTCCATCACGATCGTTTAAAACTCTACCGCGGCACTCAAACTTACTGGTACTCTGTCTCATCGAAAACAAATTAAACAGATAGAGGATATGATTAAGGAAGATGATCATTGAATAACAATAATTATAGTGTATTTAACAAGTTTCAAATTATATTTACAATCAAGGCTTATTTCAAGCAAGTGACCATACTCGCATGTACATTTGTTATAACTAAGCTATATCTAATATGCGATAATAGGAGAGACACTTACACAATTTCGTTTATTATAAAGATTAACAGTGGTAACTTCTTTACATAAATTAACAATCAGGCTAAAAGAAATAAACCAAACAACAACTGTGGCAACAAACTCAAAATGTTCATATCTATTTCCAGTATGTCTGCAACATCTGTAGGACGGCAGTCTTCAGCAGATACTTCATGTTCAGCCGGCATGCCACAGAGAAACATTCCGGCTTCAAACATCAGTGCGGTGGGTGTAACGGTTTGTTTACACGTTGGAACCCTACACATGGATGTAATGAACCCAAGAGTGAATTTGTATCCCCAGACGGGCGTAGAGGAAGAGAAGCCGAGGATTTGTTTCATAAATGGAAAAGGGACACTCTGTGCAGTTTGTATACCAGGCGAGAAAAAAAGGAAAAAGAGAGAGACAGAAAAAGAGAGACAGTGAACGAGAAAGACAGAACGTGTGATGGGAAGCGAGACGAAAGCAAAGACAGTGATCGGGGTTCCAGTAACAAGGCACGCTGCGAAACAGAAAAAGAGAGTGACAGAAAAAGAGAGACAGTGAAAGTTAAAGAAAGAACGTGTGATGGGAAACGAGATGTAAGTAAAGATAGCGATCGGGGTTCCAGTAACAAGGCACGCTGCGAAACAGAAAAAGAGAGTGACAGAAAAAGAGAGACAGTGAAAGTTAAAGAAAGAACGTGTGATGGGAAACGAGATGTAAGTAAAGATAGCGATCGGGATACCAAAAGCAAGGCTAATACCAGACACTCAAAAGACAAGGAAAGTGATAGGCCAGAGAATCAAAGAAAGAAAGAAAGGACAGGTAAAGAAGAACAGTCACACAGACCTGAGAACTTGATGAAGTTGCAGAAAGAAAAAGATCAGACTCAAAGGAAACACGAAGGCAAAGATGCACTGAAAACATCGCAAAGAAAAGAGCAAGCTAGCAAAGAAAGTAAAAAAGAAGAAGTACGAAAATGGTTGGAAGATAAGGAAGGTAGGCTTGGTAGAAAAGGTTCGACAGACGCAGGAGAGAAAATGAAAGAAAGTAGGAAGGGGGACATAAGCAGTGGAAGATCGCATGAAAGTCAGCAAGGTAGTAGAACGGTTGGAGAAGAGTGTACAAATGTAAGTAGAAATAAAAGACAAGCAGAACAGTCCAGGGAGCAAGAAAAGAAAAAAAATGAAGCCGTCGTTGGAAGATCGGGTACAAGTGTATTTCGGTGACAACTTACAGATCATATCTCCCCTTTCAAATTTATCATCAGATTCCTCCTCTTCAGGCAGCGATTCCAAAAGCAGTAAATCCAGCTCCTCTTCGGAAGACTCAGTTATGAAAGACCATCCCATAGATCTACCAAAATCACCCATCAATGATCCAATTATCCAAGATGTTCTTTCTACTCCACTAGACGAAAATGCCAATGTAATTAACACTAAATCTCATTCATATGAACACAAAAACAAAAATAATATCAAACAGGGAATGCCACGTACCAAAAACGCAGCCTCCCCAAAACGAGCCCCACAGCACCCAGAAGTGCACACCACCAACACACACACACACACACACACACACACACACACACACGCACACGCACACGCACACACACACAACACACACACACACAATCATGTACACACACAAACATACACTACCAACACACACGAGCATACAAAGCAAACACACGAGGACAAAACGAACAATTAACGGAACACAGTGGGGCACCGCCTTGGAACGGTCAGTGGCAAAAACACCACTGGGGAGCTTAAACCGGTTTATGGTGCGCACCCAACCTCACTCTTACCCCCCACCATGTTCCAAAGTCACAGGACAGTGTAAATAAAAGTAATCCCTGCTAGGTGAATCTCTAACACACGCAATGGAAACAAAAGGCATGGTATGTAAAACACAAAAATGCTCGTGTATAAATATATAAAAAGCAAACCTTGAGAACCAAAAAACGTATGTACTCAATGCATTTGCAGAAGGCAGAGCACCAAGAGAAACACCCTTAAGGGCCCGACGAAACAGGCCAGAGGACAGAAATCAAAACAGTTTCAGAGCAATACAAAGAATCAAATGACAGTAAATGTAGGTGGTACATTATTTGTAACCAGTCGGGCAACTTTAAAGAAGGATCAAGGTTCGCTTTTATGCAGAGTAGCAGATACAGTTGACGATATTTTTTTTGATCGAGATCCAACTCATTTCCAATTAATACTCAATTTTCTCAGGTTTGGTGCTGTGATGGACACAAGAATTCTTCCCAGGGATACAGCAGCACTACATGCATTATACTATGAAGCAGTGTTTTACGAGTTGTTTGGTCTCATTCATGCCATTCAGGAGAAACTAAGCCAATAGTTAGTTGCTACCTACAAAGTATTGGTTTTAAGGATACCGTTGATCAAAATGTGTTCAAATGTTTTATATAGTTTGCATGGATAATGCCAATGAGTGCCATATGTGTTCAAATTTTTATAGTTCCGATGGATATCGCCCGTGAGTGACAGATGTTTCCATGGTTTGGAAAGATAACGTTGAGGAAGGCCATCTGTTTTGAAATTTTTACTGTGTGTGTTTTTAACAAAAGACTGTTGTTTTTTTATCATAGTTCACCATTCCGTGTTGCAGGACTAGAGAATGTGCTAAAGGGGTTTAGTTGTTGTTAGTATTACGGGATAAAACTTTATTCTTTCATTCCAAATATGTGTTCCAGATTACCTTTCAGGTACATAATTGTTGTTCATTAAAGTTCTAGTTTGTTAATATAAAACCACTTTGTTGATGTCATACCTTAATGACTGGTATTGAAGTCAAACTTATAAGCCTACCATTGGAGACCAATTTCCAGACTTGGAAGGGGGCAATGTAACGAACTGATGCTAACCCTTATCTGACTATGTACAGTCTAGTAGAAAATTTACCGACTGAAAAAGTTTTATTTTGGTAGCTTGGCTGCCTTGGAAACATTAAAATAACCAGTTTGACTAAGAAAACATACAGAAAGGGAAGTAAACAAAGGCATCCTACATTAATTTCTACAATCGAACCACCAAGGAGACGTAGAACCTTCGTAAGCAATAAAACAAACGTGTTGAAGATGATTTTCGTTCCCCACCCAGCACAAAATGCCTTGGCACGAAATTTGATTTAGTGATATATTCTACAATTTTACAGAATACTTACTAATCGATAATCCATCATAAATAACTTATAATTCTAACTTTATTACATGCAAAAGTCCCATATTAACTATCGTATTAACTACAAGTATCACGTAAATAACTTGTAAACATTCGAAACGGAAGCTATGTTCAGCCATTTTTATCATGCGGTAATCTTCCGATAAGAACGCCAGACTCCGATGACGTCATATTCTGCGAACTATATGATATTGGTTCCAGTGTAATTCTTCAGTGTTGTGTGCTCACTCATACCATCCACATTTAAGAAATCATCGAATTGGTATGGTTGATCCGTCTACCGACGAGGTAAGCCCAGGTTTAGAATACCATAATTAATTGGTATAATCGCCACCAGGTTAAGAATACCATAATAAATGGTATAAATGGTCGCCGCAACACTCCTCCGTCTCCAGCTTCTGTCATGCGCAGTTTCCATTGAAGTCCGATCGGCATAGAATACCAATTTGGTATAGCTCCGTTGCTGATACCGTCAATCGCGTCCCTGATATTGGATGTAAGATACCAGTTCCAGAATACCAGTCTTTAGTTGGTTCCATTTCCTGATCACCAAGTGCTAGCTACCAACTTTAGGGAAGGGTATCCTAAACCATTTCTTTGACGTATACCTACGAATTATGTTTGCATCGTTGTCGGACATACCAACTAAGTGGCCAACCATCACCTACTGAATACCATATTATATGGTATATACCAAGAGCGAATACCATCTTTATAAACATTAACTTTGTTATATATAAGCAGATGCTGTCAAATACCAATACCCGCTGATGGTGTATACCAAGAGCGAATACCATCTCTATAAACATTAACTTTATTATTATATAAGTAGATGCCATCAAATACCAATACTCATGGACGGTATATACCAAGAGCGCATACCATCTCTATAAACATTAACAGTTCAATAATATAAACAGGTGGTATCAAATACCAATACCAATGGACGGTATTGCTCGTGATTAAGCTAATAGCAAACATATATTAACAGTGAAAGTTACCACACAGTCGGTCTATGACAATAAAGACATTCAGGTCACTGCAACAGTTACCTCCTGTTTCGAATACCGACATATTGGTATCAGCTTCCAATATCTTGCATTACAACATACTTACGTGAATATTTGTGGACTTTTGAAACTGTCTTTAAACAATCTCACGAACTTTATGTGAAATATAGAACCTGTATACTAGTAAAACGAACAATTACTGCAGTAGGAATAAATATAGAGAACTGTAACATCTATTATTAAACGCTACCAAATTAATATATACAAGCATAACACTTCATAATAACTTGTCCTACATAGTTATTTGTTAAGTTAAAGTTGAAATAAAATCTTAAACTTTATTCGCCTCCTTTATATGTGGTCATCACAAAATTAGTATTTTATCACAAGCCAGGCCAGGACGGACCCTTTGTTACGTATAATCTGTATATCACAGGAGAATAGGTATTCGTAACATAGTTTTACCTTTTTTGGTTAGTTTAAATTAATTGTTTGTGTGAAATATATTTAGTTTCACTCTTAAAGGAAAACAAGATTAAAAAACAATATTTCAAGACTGTAGTCTCTGCAATTTTATATGGGCTTGCTTACTCACAATCAAAATGAATGCGATATTTATTTTGTAATACTTAATTTAAAACGTCAATTAATTTTCAGTAAGTCGCCCGGTTAATGTAGTCGTTACATGTACTTTACTGAGTCACGCGACCCACTGTGCGTGACGTTGTAGTGCTCTGCGTCCTGATCAGTCTCGGCGGCCAGCGAACGCTACCTTTTTTCTTTTAAATGCTGATAGTATATTTTTCTTATAACCATATAAATAAATACTCCTTTTGTTATCTATTATTAGCTTCTTTACCAATCTTGGCATTTCACAGTTTTCACGACAAATCTCAACTATATTTTCACCCGTTACTTATAAACATAGAGATAAAACGCGAAGATTAATTTCATAAACTATTTCAATTTACGTCGAAAGTATTTGTACTGAATTTGCAAGTAAATCACATATTTTATAATGGATGAACTTAAGTTAAAATAGTTTTCTTGGTTCGATTTGCTAAAAAAGGAACTTAATGTTGCCGTGAACATTTGAAGCAAATCTATTCAAATATGGTGCAGTTTTAAAAATCATAATATTTCATTTCACGTGTTTTTCCTAAATACAAGTAAGCTTTAACTCATAGAAAACCCTCGATGTATTCCTTTTGTTTATCATCAATTCAAAATATGTATTTTCTGAACATTTATGGAGTTTGTGGAAAATTTCTTTTTTTTTACCGAGTTGTATATACGTAAGATAGCCAAATAATATTTTAGTTGAGCGTCTGTTCATGCATACGTAATCATACATTATAAATGAAACGTTTAAGTTAGTAACAAATACTGTATACGTACCTTATGTTTCATTCATTAAATATCGTGTTCGTTTGAATCGTATTGATAAGTTAATTCATATGTTACCTCGTTCACACAAAACAAGTGTACATATTTTAATCATACATATTTTGTGAAATTATCGAATACAATTGATCAGAGACCACTTAATTTTATTAACACAGTGTTCAGTAATTGGTGACACCAATAAACACAAAATCATATCACATCCTTTATTGTTACTTATGCCCTTGGGCTAGATCCACTGAAATCCTCGCTAATTATTCACGATCGCAACGTTACCAAAATTATATGTTTGTTTACTTTGCTTTTATTGATAGAATGAGTAAAACATAATTTTGATGATCTCAGCATTCAGTGTTCCTATCAAATGTAAGTAGGCCTGTTTTACATATATTGTATACATGATTTTAGGAAATGAGCTTGAAATGAGCCATTATAATAGATCAAGAAAACAACTAGATCTAGATATATGTGTTTTAAATTATATCATATTTTCCTTTAATGAAATATATTGCGTGACAAAATTTCAAACCTGAGACTTCATATAAGATGCGTTTCGGCGTGCTTTTACGACACACGACTAAATACTTTGGCAACACGATCTAGTTGTGCACAAAGGGAAATCTAGATATGAATGAAAAAGTGTTTTGACTTTAATATCGCTAAGACATGGAAATAAGTAACAATACGTTTGAAACGGTTTATTTTACGTTTTGTTTTAATATTATTTGTATAAATTATTAACGAAGTTGTAGTGATCGATCTTGCATGTAGCAGTTATTTTAGAAATTTACATTTAGCGCACTACGAGGTCACATCCGAGTAATTTAGCGCAGGCACAAATTGGCTTAAGCCTTCAATGGCAGCGTCCGTATACCGGATGGAAATCACGTTATTTAAATTAAAAATTATTTAATCATTAAAAAGCAATTGACCACATTTAAACGCATTTTCGGAAATAAAACAAATAATATGCTCGTTTGAATTTCAAAGTCGAATTTTCTGACTTTCGGTACCTTTTTAGGACTCAATTGTCGCCTTGTTAAATCAAGATTGTTGTTTAGATATTGATGTCTATCTCAGAAGTTTTGTCAGATGTTTCCCGTTTCTTCTACAGTCCCGCTGATTTGTTTATTACGTAATCATCCATGCTGTTCTTCATAAATGAGTCTAGTGAATCATCATGCGTCTTTTCAGCGTTCCGTATTGTTTTCTTCTGCTTGCCTTTTGATGATTTTTGAAAGCCTGCGGATAGGGGTGAAAATGTGTTGGGTTTGCTCTGTTAATAGTATGTATAGCCAATTGAGCTAGTAATATAAACTCCCTTGGGCAGCTCAATTCAAAAGTAAGAAATAGTATTGTAGAGAAAAGAATTAAAAATTTAGAACAGTTTTTAGATTGTGGAAATATTCATGTTTTACATGTAGCGGAAGCTTTAGAATAAGATGGTAGTGTTCATGATATAAGAGTCCAAGCAATATTTAGCATTTGTCTATATCACCTATGTTAATACAGACGATGAAAACATGTTCGGTAGTACTCTAGTCAATTTATAACGCAAATCGCTGGGTTTCTAGCAGGTAAAGTTGTCTGCCCGGTCTCAGTCATGCAATCAGTCATGGCAGCGATCAAAATCACTTAACACGGATGTTGAGTCATAGAGCATACTTCGGCTGCTTCCATTCCGTTCTGCTCCTAAAAGAGGAGATAACAAGATAAATATGTCCGTGTCTTCACCGAACAAATGCCCGATACCAGTCATAATTGGGAGCCGGAAACAGGATATTACAGCCAAAGAAACGGACTTTGAACTGTTCTTAAAAACACATGTAACGAAATACTCTGTTAGAGGAGGCTTTAAAAGTACAATGAATCTTAAAGTGATTTAGCACTTTGTTTCATGCAGAGGTCCAAAAGTTACTATAATTCGGAACTTCCCATTGAAATATTCAACAAAGAGGTCATCTAAAGAATCAATGTCGAAGCAGACGATAATACATGTTGTTGGCCTCGTTATATTTCATGTAGGCAATTGTTGTCACAAGAAGGCGACAATCTAAATATAACACATAGTCAGCAGATTCTCATTAAAGAAACGAACAACACAGTGCTGATATTTCAGCTGTACAATAGGCATGATTTATTGAGTTCAGTCGTAGATAAAAACTACTGTATCGTCACTTTGGCGCAAAAAGTACTGGGACTGACTTTTTAATTTTTTTACAGGAGACACAAACAAGTGATTTGTTTATTTCTAGTAAATCTGTTTCATATCATACTGAAGTGTGAAGTTAGTATTTGTCATGCATATTTTACTGCTTTAAAAGATAAAATGTATTCAATTCAGTAATAAAACCATATTACATATTCTTTTTTCGCTTACATGACTCTTTGCGCTAACTATATAGCACGTAAAAAGCATGTATGTGCACTCACAAGAATTTATACACTTTTTACACTTCTTAACCGAAAATGTTATACCTTACAGTATATAAAACACATTATGAAATTGCAGTGAATATAGTTATACAATAACTGTGGTTTCAGATTGTATTCATTGTTGATATACAAATCAATTGATACATTAGAACATATTAGTCGAACAAAAGTAACCCAATTTCATGTTTGATTGATTTTGAACAGTATCACACAAATTTTTGACTTGAGTAACTGATTTCAATTTATTTAAGGTGCAAAAAAACATCAACAGTGTTTGCGAGACTTGCTCATAAAGTAAACTTATTTAATTTTAAACTGGGTTTCAAAGCAAATGCATACTACATTGTGTAGCCACAAGTGAAAGTTACTACTTTTATTTTATGTTTCCAGTGAATTATTTAGTTTTCTCGTTGCAATAGAAATGTTAATCCCCATTTTTGAAACTGCACTTCCATTTTTGTTTTCACTGTTTTTGCAATATTTAACCCGGATTAACGTCAAAGACTATACTAAGCGTAATTAATGCTAGAAACCATGCCATGATGACGTTGTTAAAATAAGGTCATCTGTTCTTTTTTTCGATAGAATTTATAGAAGCAAACTCAAAAAAGTAATGATTAAACCATATAGTAAACAGAAATAGTGTTGCTATCGATGCAATTATATAACATTAATTTCAATTGTGAACACCAAATATACCTATTTTTTTTCGTTGCACAGCCACACGTGAAACTATCACGTTTGTGATCACCCAGTGAAATTTAATATTACACCAAAACCAACAATATTCCTCAAGTTCAAGTTCCAAAATTAAAATGTATCTCAATTTGTCATAGAAATAACCAATTTGTCTGTGTATTTCATTTTTAAAAGCTTTCATATTTTATTGATAGGATATCTAAATCTGCGTCGGATAACATTCGTCTTTACGTCATAGTTAAGACATCATCGACGTTTTAACCCTTTCGCTACCACCCTCAACATTTTAAATAAATTTGTGTGTGTCAAGCGTAAAAGAAAATAACAAGTTGACGTCAAAAATTAAGCTGCGCTTCAAAATTATAAGATGCAATCAATATTTGCAACAATTCTTAAGTCAACAACAACTTCAGTATATATATATGTCAAATTTAGAAAAAGGTAAATCCCAATTTAAATTTAACATTGACTGAAGATGTTGTTAACTCTTTTGTATAGATGCTAGTTAATATACATTTTTCATTGTCATGTTTTTGTCACTTACAAAAAATAAATTTCATTATTAATAGCAGAAATGTGCTCAGTAGTATAAGTCGTTTAATTTCTATTTATGACATATAAAAACCAACAATATTTAGTTGATATTATGTCTCTGAATTCATTGATGAAAATTACGTTGTTCTGGTACGACAGTCAGATAATCTCCTAAAGAACAACTCGTGTTGTTTTATTATTTCAGCAACGTCAAAGATTCAGTTATTAAAGCAACATTGTCAATAGTATTGGTACCATTATCAGTCTTGTGAAGACGATAGATTTTGTGGAAACATAACGAAAAGCAACAGGTCCGAGTATTCCCGTGGTTGCTTTTATCTGAGCCATTTCATCATTTTGAAATTGTCATGCCATTTGGGGTTGCCGATTTTACTCCTGTATTAATGTTGTACAGAATCGTGCTATGCGATTTTACCTTGGTGTTGGGAAGTATACACCTGTCGCAGTATTATCAGGTGAAATGGCATTGGCAACCACCAGTGGTGCGACAGGGGAAATCAGTTATAACATTTTGTTCCCGCCTTTGCAATACTGGCATCTGTCGACTAAATAAACGGATTGCATTATGGGCTACAAATAAAGCGAGTTATGTTTATAAGAACTGGTATTTAGTAGTCAAAAACAAATTAGCTGAGAGTAATGCAACAGTATACAACAATCTTTTAAACCCTGCACCAAAAATCAAATTAGTGAATTGTGTTGTAAATAACATGATGGATATGTATATAGCTGATTGAAGACAATGTATTAATAGCCATGCTATAAGCTCTGGCACAGGTAGAAATAAGTTGAGAACTTACTGTACATTCGAATCAGATTTTTGTGTTGGACCCTATTGTCAGTTGTTATTAAATAACTTCTGTTTATTGGCACTAATATTCATTAAATACCCGACGTAATAAAATGTGAACAGATATCATAAAATTGACAGAAAGGGCCAATAACAAGAAACCAGGTCCGATATCACTTAATGGACCGGTCCAATAAAACAGTGCTAACGAATGATTGGCTGTTAAGAAATCTGAGCATCCCGATTGGCTGATACGTTGAGATGTTTAGTTTCTCGAAAACAAAAACAATCATGTACACACACACACATACACTACCAACACACACTAGCATACAAAGCAAACACACGAGGACAAAACGAACAATTAAAGGAACACAGTGGGGCACCGCCTTGGAACGTTGTGAACTTTGTAACGGAGGTTCTAGGCACCTAAATGTTTACGACCAGCGGTCAAAAATAAAATATTGGTGTACTTTTCTTTTTTGTCGATCACAACAGGATTTCATCAGATGATTGCGAACAGTTCATAAAAGATAACATTAATAAAAATACAGCATATAAGACAAGGACAGACTTAAAGCTTTTCAACGACTGGAAAGTATGCATAGACGAAAGGAGAGATATTATAAATATTCCAGCAGTAGAGTTGGATAACTTGCTTGGTAAACTATTTTTTTAATTTTCGTGTACACACCTTTTCTTTTGGACAGCGATGTCCACTCATGATTTGTACTGTGGCTTTTAGGGAGCCATTGTGCAAATCTGCTAACCTGTTTTTAATTTACCGTGACACAACATAAGCAGTGGCGCGGCTAATACTGAACTACCAATCCAGAGGTCCTTGGTTTGATTCCTGTCTGGGCACTTGAAATATCAAACACTTCTCAATGTTTCCCTACCAATCTCAAGATGAAGAAATTTTAATGTTAGAAGCCCAGCAGTAGTCTCGTGTGGTGCTGTACACCGGGCATGTTAAACTTAAACAATCATTGACAAGAGGTCTATTAGTAAATTGAGCAAATGCTTGATTAAGTTGGTACCAAGATTCCATTGTATCTATATCTCTCTCTTGACACGCCTTCGTCTGTTATAACTTATACATGTGTATATATAATCATACACCTGTAAAAGTGAATTTAAAGAATCAAAACCAGTTCTAGTTGCACCCATAATATACATACTGAAATTCAATACAATAATATAATAATTATGATACAAATTGCAGAAATGCAGAAAACAGTACCGGTATAACATAAAAAAAGTCTGTGACCAATGAGATATACTTCCGGTACACTGCAAGGTGATTGTGTAAAGCAACTATGCATGCAGTTGCGCCAGAAGACCACCATATTTTTCTGGTGTCTGAGTCTCTGCACTCTGGTATCACTTCAGCTTCAGTGTTTTCTGTAAACCACAAGTAATCTCATTGTGTTTCCTCTCACCAACAAGGTCATTAATACTAGCAGACTGCTTGGTGGTGACACAATTCATGCACTTATGAACATCAGTTATTTGATTTTTATGTGAATGGTTTTCTTATTCCGTTAAAACAAATTTCTTATAAATTTGTACTTTCTTTTTGTAGATGGTTTGATGTAACACCAATTTTTTTATCTTGAAACTAGAACCCTTTATGGTACTGGAATACTGGAAGACCTTTATTTTGTAGATGTTTTTCTTTTAAGTGTTATGAAGTATAATACTTGCTAAATTGATAGATTATAGATTTTTCAGATGAACTATTTTATTCTATTGGCAGCTATACGAAAGAAAGATGGTTCCGAGTATGAGCCAGGAACACTGACAAGCATCCAATATTCTCTTGATCGCCATTTGAAAGAACACAAAGTAGATTTCAGCATTATGAAAGACAGTATTTTCAGTCACTCGAACCAAGTGCTGCTATCCAAACGAAAAAATATAAATAGTCAAGGAAAGGGTAATCTAAAGGCTAAAGCAGAACCTCTGACTAGAGAGGAAATCAAGATATTGCGAGACAAAAATTTGCTTGGGAAAGGTAAGATAATTATAAATTGATGATTTTTCTTTTTTAGCAACCTTTTTGAGCCTGAACTATTCTAGTAGTCAGTGGATTGTGCAGTTGAACAAATTCCATGAAGTAAAATTAGACTGTAAAATTCATTATTTAATGGGATGTAGATACAAATTTAAGGGTTAATTCATTTTAGATTTAAAGCACACTAATTTCAAGTTTAAATAAGCAGACACCAGTTTATTTTAAATTTCTATTCAATCGTATTTAAGACGACCCGGCAAAATTGTTACAGACAATACGGCTATACAATGGTGTTTACTTTGGTATGAGAGGGAGACAAGATCATGTTAATCTTTTATGGGGAGACATAGAACTTAAGCAAGCACCAGATAAGCGAGAATATCTGGAATTTAACGGTAAGAATTTTGTTTTTTTTTGAATTTTGTTTTTTTTTATCAAATCAGAATATCACTTTCTATTTTACAAATTTAATACTGTACACTATTAATGATGCTTGGCAAAAGAAAGTGCCATCCTAAGCTTACAGCATAGGGTAGTGTGTTTTAAACACAGGTAACACTATGCTTGTGTCCCAGACAACAAATATTTGCCTCTACATTTTGATACAAATTTTAGATGTAAAAGTATTCTTTTTGCATTTGTTTATTAGACTACCCTTAACATATAAACTGCTGCTAAACTTTATCTGGCTTCATTATGACATATTTTAGAGAGAAGTACGAAGACCAGAAGTAGAGCGAACAGGTCATCTACATGTAGGGAGGTAGCACCAAAGATTTTTGATAGAGAAGATGATGAACTATGCCCAATAAAGACTTATAAAGAATAAAAAAGTCGTCGACCACTTGATATGCTTGATAAAGACTCTAGGTTTTACTTGCAGGCAATACCAAAACCAAAATCTGATGTTTGGTTTTCTCATCAACCTGTGGGGAAAAACAAACTTGGTACTATGATGAGTTCCTTAGCGGAACAAGTGTCATTACAAGGACGAAAAGTAAACCATTCAACACGCAAAACATTTGCAACATCTTTAGTTCAAGCAGGTTGCCCACCAACTGAAGTGGCACATCTTGGTGGCTGGAAAAGTGTTCAGACGATTAATCAGTATTCTACACCATCACTTCAACAGCAGGCAGAATCTTCTGATATATTATCAGACGTTATGCTTGTATCTGATCCACCAGTAGCCAGTAGTTCACTAAACATTGTGATGGAAGATATTACACCGGTCATTAATAATACTAAGAATCTTGATGCACGAAAATGTGTGTCTTCTTGTGTGTCAAAGCAGCAGTCTAATCCATTAGCAGTTCTGTGTGGAGAAAATATTTCTGGCGGCAATTTTACATTTAACATTGTCAGTGGAAAGAGAAAGCACTGCGATATAAATTTTGACAATTCTCAAGATTCTTAGTAAAATATCATTGTCCTATTCATAAAGTAAATACACGCGTGTGACGCCGCAGTAAAGGAACTTTAGGAAGTTGTTTAACAAACAATTTAACATTTATAAGATTGTTGTTCAAGTTGTGAATGTTCAATCAACTTCATGTTTTCAGGTTTAACCTGCAGTTAAATTTTTCTTGAAAATCTACCTGAAATGGTGTGAATTAGAATGTTGAGTGGTCAGAAATTTGTGTCATTTTTAGTTTGATTAGTTATTTAATACAATTGTCATTTAACGAGTGATTTGATATTGGCCCTGTTGTTAGTCCTCTGGCACTCGTATTGGCCCTCGCCCTACTGGCTCAGGCCAATACGAATGCCCTCGGACAAATACCAGGGCCAATATCAAATCACTCATTTAATGACATATAATATTATCTCCTTTGCACCGGTCTGCATTTAGTAAGTTTCGGTGTGGAGTCGCTCCAATCAGAATCAAAACTTGGAGATATGAAAAATTAGAGCTACAAGATAGAAAGTGTCTATTTTGTAACGCTGTTGAAACTGAATTCCATGTTATGATCAAATGTAGCCTGTATGATGACCTAAGAGTAACATTATTTGAGAAGGCGATACATGTTGAGCCTAACTTTCTGACAGAGTCTGATAAGTTCGTATTTTTGTTTACCTTTATTCATTTGATAAGAATTTGTGCCAAAACCTGTTTCAATATTCTTAATAGACGTTGCTGAGATGATAATTAGCTTTTTAGAATATTTTGTAATTGCGCAATAGTGCCTTTTTTTTGGTATCAGAATCTTATTACTGAATTTCCTTTAGATTTCGATTAGCAGCAATTAGATAGTCTTACTTCTGTACAGACTATATGTTTACAGGATATACTGTGTAAGACATGGTATATAACTCTTAATTGAATGCTAGTGATGTATCATACTGTCTTTAATCACTCTTAGAATGAGATTTTAACATCATCATATTATATAGTTTTATTGTATCAAATGTAGTCTACTATTGTATTGTAATGTCTATGATGTGATTTAATATATGTTATAATAAACAACTGCTGGTCAGTTTTAGAATTTTTATGTAAATTGTGATATTTGTGTACAGATAATGCTATATTAACAGTCTCATGTAACTCAATTATGATGGGAATGAACTTTTGTTTTATTGATAGTGTATGCAATGTATTTTGTACTGTGATAAAATGTATATTGATGAGACTTTAATAAATAGAAAATATTCATTTTCTGGCAATAACCTCTAGCCTTCGCAATATTGCCTCGCATCATGTCGAATGATTTTAATCAGCAGATAATTGAGCAATAATGGACATTAAATGAAGACATTCATTGGTTTGTAAATATGTTTAATCTGGAATTGCACTTTATTTCGTTTTTCAGTTAAAATGCTTGTTGCATGAAATGAAAAACGAATCGATCAATCATAATTGTTTTAATTATTTTGATAATTTCATCCTACTAACCAAAGGTCAGAAACAACCCTAGCATAATAATACAATGACTTATTTAGATTTTTGCATATATCTATGATTACGGCTTTCATACGCAGTTGCAAGGAAGACTGTAAAATCTAGACAGTAACGCATAGATAACACACAAAATGTCGAACTATTGTCGTCAAAATTGCGTTCCGTCACCCCATATTGGTGATGTCATCATGTTCAATATCAGAAATAACGTTGTTTACATAAGTTCCGACGACACGAATGATAAATATGCACCTATTTAATAGATTTATTACATGTATAACTTCATTTCCAAAATTTATTAGAATAGGCCTAAGATATGCACTTGGCACTCAATAAAGTATACAACAAAAGGCCCAAAATAGGCCAATGACACAGAAGTGGTTAAGCCGAGCTTTGTTGATTCTTTTACATCAATGTTACAAACGACACAATTGTATGTTGAGGTCATGAAATAATAATTATCTTGTCATTATGATGTCATCAGTAGCAAAAGACTTACTTTCAAAAATGATAATAAAAGAATACAAGATCCACAAAAAAACAAAAGTATAATAGGGTTTTTTTGTCATTGATTTCCATTGTATAACCTGATGTACATACACATAAAGTACTTTCATATTGCATTATGCATATCAAATATTATTGTTACACTTGCTAACAAATCACTTGGTATACAATGGTTAAGTCATTTGAAAATGGAAGAAGAAGTAGAAAGAGAGAGAGAGAGAAGGTAAGAGCGAGCATCGATGCTTTTTTTGTGGATACATGGATAGTTCTACATACTGTCTTTACTGTGTTAGAAGTTCAGAAGTGACCATTTTAATACATGTTGGTTAACTTTGTTTTTCAAAAGTGCTACCTGGTATTCGATGTATTTTCTAACCTTTAGGAAGTAATTTAAATTTACCCAATTAGGGATGAATTTTTTTAATTTACACATGTTGATGTAATATTTTCACACTATAATTAAAAAGATAAAAGCATTATTTTTACGTTGTTGTTAGTTGCCCGAAGGATATTACTCTAAAGGACAAAGTTATGTCGATATTATTTCTTTGAAAGAACTTGTTAACTTCTGATCAGAAATGTTGACTTGCATTGCATTCCAAGAAAAGATGGATGACCGACTCATTACACATAAAACAAATATCACATAATGCTGATGTTTCATGTATATGAATACTTATTTGTTGGAATTATGTTCATTAAATATTTATACTGAAATATTCTTAATTTTGAGTCTATTGTACAAATAAAGGGTTTTTTATAAAAAGATTCCCGTTCAATCTCGGTAAACTGGTTATTTCACTTTTGTTGTGCTTTGTTTTAAGGTTGCTGCCCATTGTTGTAATAGTTTTCTATATACCTCTTATACAAAATTTTGTTATTTTTCCTTAGTTCCAATAGTTTATTTATAAAACACTTTTTTTATTCTCTACTTCATTTACGTTTATAGTTCTAAAACCTTCTGTTCCATGTTGTGGGATTAGACTGCTATAGCTTAAAACGCAATAGTTGGATATATCAAATAGTTGTTTTAATTCAAAAAATATATAAAAACGTGTAGGCCGAAAGTTATAAATACAGTGGCGCTTACGTTTTTGTTCCGTTTTTCGGCAGAAAAACGCGAGCAGTGCCCGTTTATCGTGCGTTTACGAAATTGGGACGTTTTTCGACTCGCACCGTTTAAAAAACGCTTTTTTCTGCCCGCCCCGTGAAATAAAACGGCTGATTGCACTGCACATGCGTGAAGAGGAGTTCCTGCATTTTCCCCCGATTTTACCCGTTTTTTTTCCTGGGTATCAAATGCGCATGCGTGAAAAGCGAGTTCCTCCGTTTTTTTGCCGTTTTTTTCGGGGTAGCAAATGCGCATGCGCCACATGTGTTTCTCCACTGTCTGAATTTTTGGTAAAATTAGGCCTATCCATACAACTTTAAAAATGGCGAGTATAATTATAGATGTTAAGTTTATAATGTGGTCAGATTAAGATTGTTTTTTTGTTTCTTATTTTCAAAAACAAAGTATAACTACCACCAGCCTGTTACATCATTACTTCCGCGTTTCATCATAACCATTGTAAAATAAGCGGGTACATATCCCACAAGATGGAGAGCGAGGGGAAGGCCTTGTGATAGATAGAAATAATTCAGCACATCAAATGTCCCTATAATGTTACTATGAACAATCTATAACCTGTAGATATACATTTAATTAAATTAAACCTGCTCGATCATATGATTTCAGTTATCAAAATTTAACTATAACACCGGCAGTTGAGAACGTTAATGGCCATGCTTCCGTTTCAATGAACATAGATTCTTTAATGTATGCATGTACACAATTTCCATATTCTTTATAACAATTAAATCGCTCTCGAGACTAACTACTATAGGAATCGCTGTTACCAGACTTTTCATATCCTGATAAATTGCAAAACGTATAGTAATATATCAAAAGTTTGACCAGACAATTTGACCTTTCACCTCTAAGTGTGACATTGACCTTAGACCTAGAGACCTGGTTCTTGTGCATGACACTACTTCTCATAGTGGTGAACAATTGTGTCAAATATCATCAAAATCCTTTCATGCATAAAGAAGAAATACTCCATAGAGTCATTCTTGAGTTTGACCTATAACCTCTAAGTGTGACCTTGACCTTTGACCTAGGGACCTGGTTCTTGCGCATGACTCTCCGTCTCGTGATGGTGAACATTTGTGCCAAGTAACATCAAAATCCTTTCATGCATAAAGAAGAAATGCTCCAGACTGTCATTCTTGGGTTTGACCTTTAACCTCTAAGTGTGACCTAGACCTTAGAATTAGGGACCTGGCTCATGCGCATGACAGTCTGTCTCATGATGTTGAACATTTGTGCCAAGTTATTTAAGAATTCCTTGATCCAATTAGATAAGTTACAACCCAGACAAACTAAACTCAGACGGACGCACCCTCGCTCGCAAGGACGGACACACGCACATACACTGAACCATCATTTGGACACCTTTATCGAGCTTTCATAAGCCACTCGGCAAAAATGGTTATGATTTTGATCAAATATGTTGACTTAGATATCAAAATATACAGGTTTTACAGTAGATTGTCTATGTAGTGTATTTGTATTTGTTTAATGCAATTCATTTCAGTATTCAAGTAAAGTAATTTATTCAAACTTGTAATGTTTGCTAAATGTCAAATATTTTTTTCAAGTTACTCAACTCCATTTGTAATTTCTGATCAAGGAACTAGTTTAATTGTTTACCCCTGCAAAACTGTGTTTTTATGTTTAGGAATAGTTGAATTCTTCTAGGACATTATAAGAACAGTTCTTGAACATTAAATATATGTAACCACAACCATTCTTAACATCTAATAAAAACATCTGTACTTGAACTGTTCTCATAGTTATAACAGGGCAAGCTTTAATTACCGGTATCAAACATTTGTTAAATAACTAGTATATCACTGATTTTTTATTTATGTCACTATTCTCAAACAAAGACTTTTTGAGGGGAGCGGTGGTGTACGACTGTACCTTCTCATATGACACCAGTACTGGCTTTTACAGGAAGCGGACTCAAGAGTGACTCGATTTTAGCTTCAAGCTTTCTTCACAACTGAGTTAAATAAATTAGTATAAACTATTTTTTTTTCTAGCTCAAGGCTGATTCTGGCTGCCATGCCATCATTTCGAAGCAAAATCTTTTATTTTGTGTGATTTATTGTTAGAATTTTATTTTTAATATTATTAAACACCCTCAAGTAACAGATGTCATATCACAGGTATATAAACTTTGAGCAGCATTTTATAGATTCAAATTAAAATACTTACTCTATGTTTAAACTTTGTGTACTTAGTGAAATCCTAGACATTTCTAATTCTTTGAGACTCTTAAACATATCTGGACTTAAATTGTATGAATGCTTGAACTGTTATTTAAATAAAATAAAAGATTTTCATATTTTTACATATGTCTTACTTGGAACTTATTAAAAAGGACTTTACCACCTGATATTTATTCAAAATTTCCCAAAGTACAAAACTTCTTCAGTTTAGTTTTTAAACTTCCAAAAATGATTTTCAATCAGAAACCTCCGAAAATAATTCTTCAATTACAACTACAGTTCAATCAGCTGATCGTGAAATACAGCTGTTAAAATGCATTTTAATAAAACTGAACAAATGGTGCGAATATAAAATAAAAAAGCGTCCCGCTGACCAATAGTTCTTCAAAATAGCCTGAATGTTGACTTTGAATATTGATTTACAGTAAGTTACAAACTAAACTAATAACAGTAAGATCTTAGTAAATTCATGGTTCAGTGCTCAACATTGGACTATAGTGTACTTTATGGTCACTCAGTCATATCTTTGTTATGTAATCTTATATAAAATACTGATAAGGGGGAAATTGATGCAAGGGCTTAAGTAAGTGCCTAAGGCAATAAACAACTTGAATAAGCTGTGGATTAATGAGGAACCAGCTTCATTTCTTAAAACAAGAGGATAAGATTAATTGTTCCAATTAAATATGGATACACTTGGTGTCCTAAAACAGACCCATATCTGTTACAGTTCTCATTTGACTTTGAAAGCACTATACAGAAACCAGGTTTCTTGTTTAGGATAAATAGAGTGTAACAAAAATAACAATAATTTAGCCATGCTAATTAACTGCCATGATTAAAAAGTTTAGAGTAAATTCGGTAACTCATATGTGTCTTTCCTTAATAGAGAAAATTGTAAATGATGAGTGTACATTTAGATATTAAAAGTCAGGTCTTGAACCTGATCTCTTTTTGTGAGATCAGTGTTCAGACAAATAAAAGAAAATGTAGGTCAAAGCCACACATTTGTATAATGGCAGTAATGTTCCCTTCGAAAAGCAAGAAGTAATATGTAATCAAGATAGGTGACTTTCCACCATGTCCATACAAATGTACTCCACTTTTTTCTACTATTTTTTTTAATGGAAATGACAGCTATCAGAACTTCAGCATTTTGTTGAAAATCCCAAGTTCTTTAATAATACCAGACATTAATTTCTGCCTTTCTGGTTCAAATGCAGACTATGATAAAAATCTGTCACTTAATTGTGATCTTATTCAACAGTGTACACTATTTATTGGCAAATAAGTCTTGTTTAATAATCAACATAAAATTAAGTCCAAAATGTACAGGGTGGCTGCATGTATATTGAATTCAGGGGTTTAAAAGCTGCGGACAACACACAAAGTGAACGAAACCTAAAGCAATATGCAATAAGAAAAACTGTGATACAAAGTATCACAGCGGGCCAACAAACAATAATGCCATGTAAATATTTTGGAAATTGGTGGTGATGGTTGATGTTGAGGCATGGCCCCAAAAGAACTCGAGGAAACCAATTCTGGTTGAATAAGCAAATTGACACGACATCACATCTACTAACTGACCTCGAAAAATTACTATTATCAAATAATATTTATACAGTATGTCCAAGAATGCCCTGATGCCCTGTATACCGTTCCTGGTACGTTCTCAATTTTTCATTACCAATATCCGTATTAATTTGACATGAATTAAGATTTTCATGATTATTTGCCGTAAACTATTTTTCATTGGTTTAAAAGTTAAAAATGATGATTAAAACAGCAGAAAAAAAAGTTTTAAAAATGGTTGTCGGTGGAACTCGAACTCGTGGATTCGGAAAAAGTACACATAAACAAAAGAATGACAGCTAAAGTCTTTACCAATACACCACGGTGACAAGTTTCATATGCAAGGGAAAACATTTGCTAAAATTATAGCATATATATTTAAAAAAAGCAATCGAAGAGTATTCAGTTAACTGCACTTCGTTTCTATAATGTCAAAGGCTGTATCAGTGGAAAAAGCAATCATATTTTCATTTTAACAGCGTAGATTGCGCCTGAAACGTAAAAAGCCCTTTTCTCTATTTTTATCGGCGTAGATTGCGCCCACTATGAAACGAACGACAACTCTTGCTTTTCAAAAAAAAAATGACTGTGTCCACAGTTTTCATCTCAGAATTACCTCAATTGTTCAATGAAGAGAGGCGCATATATTCGATCAAGTGTTTAAGTATCCATGCATCCTTTACTCACCACTTTTTAAATATGAGGGGCGAGTTAGAGAATCAGACCCTTTCATTCTAACATATGCAGGGGGCAATTGAAATTGCAACTGAAAATATATCAGAAACTTTTCACCCAAGTGATAGCTATTTCATTGTTAAGGAAAGTAATTCAAAAAAACAAGGGTTGCTCATGGTGGTGAATATTTGTGCCAAGTAACATCACAATCCCTGGAGCCATGCATGAAGAAGAAATGCTGCAGACAAAGATTTTCTTGAATTTGACCTTTCACCTCTAAGTGTGACCTTGACCTTGGACTTAGAGACCTGGTTCTTGCGCATGACACTCCGTCTCATGGTGGTGAACATTTGTACCAAGTTATTTAAGAATCCCTCGATCCATTGAGAAGTTACAGCCCGGACAAGCTAAACTCGGACGGACGAATGATGGACCGACGGACGAACGGACGCACGCACGGACGCAAGCGGCTCGAAAAAAACAAAAATGTTTGATGAAAATTTGATTTAAATTGCTTCTTAGAAAAAGACGCGAGGAGTAATGTTTACATGTTTTATTAACCATACAGTCCCTGTGTCAAAATCACACGGTTATTTCATAGTCAATATACACCAACAAATTGCTTTAAATTTGCATTAGTGCATAAAAGTGTTAAATACTGCAATGTACTGCTGTTTCTCTTCCTCAGTAACCAACACGCCAGTTTGAGCACCCAGAAATAAAATCCTGGCAGTGACGGTCATTTCTTTATGACATTCTTAATGTTGTATAAACGTGTTGCAGTTTTGTTGATGAAAGCTTTATAATAATAATGTCTTGTAATTACTTATGTCGCTTAAAGAGGCACTCCCTACATCTGGCAGATTATATTCTCAAAACAAAGATTATGTGTTCAATGAACGCATAATGATAAATAAATACAATTTCAAAGAAGAACCTATGGCGAAAATTGCCTCATTTTACCACAATTAATCAATAAAGAGGTGTTCTGTAATAAATCGCATCCACCCATTAATCGTACAACAACAACTCTACATAGATTATTGAATTGTTAACTGTACTGCAGTATACTTTAAACTGCTGATTCTATCGATAATAACTGGAAATGCATAGCTGAGTTTTTTAGATTGAGTTGTAATTTCTATTATTTATGTTTTTGAGGTTTTCAGTTTGTTATCAGATATAGGGTATGTCTCTTTAAAGGGACACTCCCTACATCTAGCAGATTATATTCTCGAAACATAGATTATTTGTCCAATGAACGTAAATTGATAAATAGATACAATATAAAAAAAGAACCTAAGGTGAAAACTGCCTCGTTTTACCACAAGTAGGCTTTCTGTAATAAATTGCATCCATCCATTAATTGTACAACAACAACTCTACATAGATTATTGAATGGTTTCCGGTACTGCAGTATATTTTGAACCGCTGAAATTTTCGATAATGACTGAGAATGCATGTAGCTAAAACTTTTAGGTTAAGTTATAATTCTTCCAAAGATTCTATTATTTATGTTTTGGAGGTTATTAATAGTTTGACATCAGTTAAAGGGTATGCCCTTTTAATCTGAGTTCATCCCCCATATTGGCTCTATGGTTGCGGCCATCTTGGATTCAGTGACATCACGTCAGTAACATTATGGCATAAACACACAAATTGAATTTATTAATAAAATAGTTATGAAGTAAATCAATAAAATGAAAATGGTGTCTTAGTAGAGATATTAATGCTCATCTATCTGAAATGCCTACAATTCTTTACGTGCACTGCCTATGGTAAATCATTATTAGTAAATACCGTATATAAGGCTAGTTGTATGACAACATTATATACAAGAGAAAGAGCAGTGGTTCCAAAATATTACCCTGGAGTACACCAGATTTAATGTTTATCCTGTTTGAATTATAACCAATATTTGCTTCCTATTTCCGAGAAAGCTATATAACACTCCACGAAGCAAAGTTATTGGCTATATAGTCTTTCTCACCTTTAGTATTCCATAAGGGGACTTTAGTAAATGTTCGAAGACTAAGTGGTTGACAAAGTGGTCAAGTGGCTTATGTACAATTAAATCTAAATTTACATCAGTAATGACCACTGTGGTGAATATAACACTGTATTCTAGGCTATGCCTTTACGTCATACTGGCCAGTTAACCAATCAGGTTATAAGAGTGCGTTCATTTCTTCATTTTGGTAAAAGATAAAAACTCACTACTACTGTAGACTAAATATATAGCATAATGTGCAAGTTTTTTTATTTAAAGAAAAAAAAAGCTTTTGACAACATAGAGGCATTATAAATGTCATTCTCAGATAATATAAAGGATAATTGCTGGTTTTGGTGTAAGATCACGTTATAATTTCACCGAGTGGGCACCAAAAGTGATATGTTCATGAACGGCGGAGCCACAAGTGAAGTTATCGTGATATGACATAGCAACCAACATATTTTTGTTTATTTTATGTTTCAAACTCTAATTTTGTTGAGTTTATTTCAATAAAATGTCAAAGATCGCGGGAAACGTCACCATTTATAATGCTTGGTACGGCTGTAACGATCATACATTCAAATATGAAATTTAGTCGAATACGTTTTTGTCCGAATTTTATTTGTCATTGTTTTTATAAAACACCCTGACCGACAATCAAGTACATATAATAATATGAAAATAGGCAATACCTATATCGGGCGAAAGCATAACAGGAATTTCATTTTTAGAAATGGTACGAATTTTCAGGGGACGCAAAAACGGTTCAAGTTCAGAAAATTATTGGTCACGAATATCCATAGAGTCTGCATCGAGGGTGTGATTGCGAAAAGAAATGGTGTTTTTTATGGCGTTACAAGAAAGAGCATCACACTTTAGGAATGTGTATAAATAGGATCTCTTAACATTTCAAAGTACAAAGCTTAAGTATTGCGTTTTCAAACACAAAAATTGCAGACATTTAATGACAACAACAACAGAGTACCTGTAGACGCAATTGGAAGTCTTCGGCAAATTCCCTTACCCTTCATTCTGCCGAGACGTTCCGATTGCGTACAGACGGTGCATCGTTAGAAGTATGTTATCGTATCGTCCACGGGTGCGGACAAATTGAAATATTCCATGGGTAATCGTGAATTCATTAATTTTATTGCGTTCAGTATTCAATTAAATGCTCGTACATACGTTAACCTATGGTCGGGCTTCGCTCCGTACGAGCTTTCGCCCGTACAAGGTATTATATACGCTTGATAGTCTGTCCGGGGTGTTTTATTAAAATGACTCTTCGCGACATAATCAAATTTACCCCGGACCGTCTATCAAGTATGTGTATTATAAATACTTGATAGTTGATCAGTATTATATATACTTGATTTTCGGTCCGGGGTGGTTTATAAAACTGACTTTTTGGGGTCCAAACTTCATGTGACTGAGAAAAACATCCGATAAAAAAAACCAGGTCAAAAGGATGAGCCAAATGAATTAGTTGGTCAAAACAAAAGTTGTAGGACCTACAGAGGTTATGTTGATTCACAAATACAAATTGTATTTTATGTCGGTACAGCCTACTAATGCCTGTATGACTGTCATTCTTGTCTTCGCACATCCGCGTACTGAAAAAAATATGTACATTCGGGAAAGGTGACTCCTCGGCTGTCTCCTTTCATTCTTGGTTTTTAAATGTGAGAATTTTCAAATCCTAACATTTATTGTACCCAGTTTCTGAGAAAATCAGTTTCTACTTTTAAAACCGAACTGCCCATCAATTCTAAATAATCCTTCAGATTGATCACATATCATATTTATAGAAAGTATCAACAGTTTTGGTGTTGGTTTGGTTGCAAAGATTTATACTGTTTCAAAGATGAGAAAAATATGCGACAATTTATCATAAAGAACGAATTTAGTACATTTTTCTAAGTTAATGTGCATAGGTTGTAAGTACTTCTTAATCGTTCGACAGATACAGCATTGTGGCACGTAAGTGGTTTGCTTCTTACTACTCAGTTTAGACATGTACTACTTTAATAAGCAGCCGATCAAACGCGCTGAAAATGACACACCTCATATACCCTTTATACTGGCAATACTTTCCTTACATTGCATTTATAAACGCCATTTCATCAAATGTAGGTTCTGGTAACAGACGGAATGTCGTTCTGGTTAACTACGCGGTTACGACAAAATCGAAAGTAGCATGGTCACGAGGATACTACGCAGTTTAGAGTTTAAAGATGATTGTTATTTAACTCTAGAATTGATGTAGAGAAGAGGATGTCGCTATTAGCGATAATTGTGAAGTATACCCTTAAACTGCCATATTCAGGGAAGCACCGTTGTGTGCATTTGTAAATATCGTTGAACATGCGAAATAGACTGTTAAAATGCAACGAAGATTTTGTTAGTAAGCAAGTAGCAAACTAGTTTCGTCTTAAACCACCTTTTCAACAGTGTTTTAATATACAGTTTTCCTAACTATCGTTATATGACATTATTGATTGATTTCTATCATTATTTACAATAATATACTGTGATTCTTTCATTTTGAAATACCTACCATTCGTGTGTTCTGCATGGTTCAGTGTAATAAAAATAATGAAAATTGAGCCGCGTCAAGGGAAAACTAACATAATGGACTTTGCGTTCATGCAAGCAGGCTGGTCTGGATCGATACTGGTCGCCCATCAATGTGTAAGCAGTTTCTGGTTGATGTTGTGTTTTATGGTATATGTTACATGTACGATACGCCTGTTTTATTGTGAACGGGCTTGATAGGAATGTTCGGGTTTAACATCCGGCGAGAAATAATTTGTTATGAATGGAACACCAAAAGAAATTTCGCGTATATTATGCATTATACCATGAATGCAATCGATCATTAATTTTCATGTCGATTTTAAAGAAATGTGTTGTCTTAATGTTTACGATGGTGAAAAAATGACGTTGTAAGTCGTGCTCAAGTACTCAGTACAATGTATACTATGTATTAAATTACATCAAGTAGTCAGATATTCCACTTAAAACTATCATACATATTGTAAAACATGTGTTCAACATTCCTCTCCTAAGTACCAATCCTTACGATAATCTATGTTTCAGACCGAGCATTTTCAGTGCCTCCAGCGCTTTGATTAAAATCAAAGATGGTTTAACACCAGTGATTAAAGCTGACGAATCACCTTTCCCGAATGTAAATAAATTATCAGTACCCGGATGTGCGAAGCCGAGATTAATTTTATGAAAAATACGGGAAATCGTACATGCACGACTTAAGGACTACGCACGACGTTAAATCAACAAACCACAGTGCCGCTCCGAATAAATGACTGTGTTATGTTGTAATCATCTAAGCTTCTTCACTCTGGAGATTCTTGTAGCCTAAAAGAAATACTACTCAATAGCAGAGATCGACATAGTCTCTGACTATTAGTAAACGAAAACTTGAACGGGACAAATATCAAAATTAAAATCCAGGGCCGGGATAGATCTACATTAAATTCTAGAGAAATTATTAATGTACAGTATGTTTATTATATCAATACCCGTGTCAACTTTGATTAAACTGTAGATTTTGTATTGATAAAACAGAACAGCAATAGTTACATCGACACTTACATTTCAATTTAAACTAAATCAAAGAATTCAGACAATGACACGCTTCGCTCATTAGTGAAACGGCAACAGCCGTGAAAAAGACGCGCTGGGAATCTTCTGAATAAATCATTGTTTTTTTCTCAATTTAATATTAATCCAAAGTATTTCTTTTGGTATGTTATCTATTTTTGTGCTAAAATCAATTCTTGTCCAGCTAGTAACTATGTTATTAAGCAATTTATTTTTGAACATTTTATCGACGTTTTTTTTCTCTTGAAATTAGACTCAAATATCAGTTTACCACCCCATCTTTCAAGTTCATGTCTATAACAGTTTTTCCAGTAGCCTTTGTTAGTTTCATCAAATATTCTGTACTCCCAGCTGCATTTTATTGTATTTAATTTTGCTTAAAAATCAATCACATTTAACCCTTCTTTATTAATTTCCGGTCTAATTATTTTCCGAGATTTTTATCTGGTTTATTATCCCACAGAAATTGATAAAATAGTCTATTTATTTCATTTATAGTATTTTCAGGAGGATCATGAAGAACGGTCAGTGGATACAGTAATTTTGGAAAAATGAAAGATTTTAAAACTTTTATTTTTCAAATGTAAGGATAAATCATGTTTTTGTCAAAATTTCAGAACTAATGTAGCTTCTGATATTCTTGAATATGAAATTAAAGTAAAAACTTTCTTTTATCATTTTCGAAGACAATACCAAGTGTTTCTGATATTCAGTTAAACTTTTTGTCTTTACGATAAACTATGTTGTCATTTTTAAGAGACCCGACTCGTAGTTCCACTGATTTGTTTACATTCAATTTGAGACCTAAAATGCTTCCATACTTTTCAAATGTATTAATAAGATTTTCAAAAGAAGATTTTGTACCATTTGATACGAATATGGCATCGTCAGCAAATAGTGATTATTTTACTTCTGTATTATATAAGTTGACACTAACTATTTTTTTATTTCGGTCTAAAGCTATTGATAAAACTTCAATCGCAATAATGAACAGGTAAGCGGAAGTGGACATCCTGGACGTACAACCTTTTCGACTTGAAAGAAATCTGATGTTAAGCCATTATTAGACACAGTAGTTCGCATATCATTGTAAAAGGTTTTAGTCCACTTGATAAGAGATTCTCCGAAATTGAAATACCTTAAAGTTTTAAACAGAAAGCTATGATCTAGGCTATCAAATGTGTTTTCGAAATAACAACCCTGGTAAATTGTGTTCATTTAGATGATCTAGTTTGTCACAAATTAACCTTATATTTTCACCTATATAACGATTTTTAAACCCTGTTTGCGAGTAAGGTATAGTCTTTGGTAAAACCTTTTTGATTCTATTTGCGACTGCTTTTGTAGCAATTTTATAGTCAATGTTTAACAGTGTTATTGGTCACCAGTTGTTCAGGTAGCATAAATCTTTATCTTTTTGGTATTAATGTAATAACTCCTTGTTTTTGTAATTGTTAAAGATCGCCTGTTTGATATGCATGATCAATTGTCCTTAAAAAGCATTGATTTAAATCTTGCTAAAATATCTTTTAGAATTCTGCAGTAATACCGTCGGAACCCGGGCTTTCAGTATTTTTCATATCTAATAACGCAAATGCACACTCGTGCTCATTTAAAATTCCCTCACACCTTGAATTGATTAATCATTTGGGTAGAAGTCACTATCGTCTGAACTTATTTGATTCTTTTTATATAATGTTTGATAAATTCGTGTTGTTTCTTTTAAAATGTCGTTAGAATCTGTAATATCTTAATTATTAACGGTTAATCTTGACATAGTTTTCATTTTACTTTTTTTCTTTTCTTAATTGAGTTTTTTTTTCAAAACCTTCAACATGTTTTGCTCTTGAGCGTGAATATATTCCATTAGTTCTTTTATCTTTTATTTATTTTAGCTTTAATTTGCTTCTCTTAAATTTTCAACTGATACATCATTTGAGAAACCATTTGAAATTTCTAATTCTAGCTCATTTATATATCTAATCAAATCATTTTCACCTTGTGTATCATTTGTCTTTTTATTTGTGCAATAACGAATACTAACATTTCTAATACAAATGTAGTGCCTATTATCAGTTCCTAAAGTACCAGTGGATTTGCATCCGCATTGAGTTCTGTACTGTCTTTGCTATTTTGTCGTATTTCTTGTTGAAATTCTTTGTCTAGTAGAACTGAATAATTTAGTTAAAAATACCAGGGCCTCTATGACATTGTTTAAAATCTTGTTCATATAAACTAACAAGTGATCTGAGCGCAAGCCTGTTGTAAATTTACAATCTAAAGCATTATCTACAAGGTTTGTTGAGATAAGAAAACAACTAATGGACAAGACATTTCTTTCTTATTATTTGAATGCCATGTATATTGCCTTTTCTCTAGATGTTTGATTCGCCAGATGTCATTTAATTCATGATTTTCAATTACATTTTGAAGTTTTTCTCTAGACTTTTTATTTGTATCTGAACGACAATTTTTCTTATCTTTATTTACATCTAGTACCCTATTGAAATCGCCCCAAATGATAAATATTTCATCATCATTAGATAAAATTGCAAACAATGAAACAATGATTCTTGTTGATGCAAAAGTAGGGTAGGTACAGTTACAATACTTTTTGCACAAACTATTTATTACAAATTCAAAGATCTTCAGTGCAAAAACTCAAGTAAGTGCACCTGCCACAGTTTTTGCGCCAAAAAGATGAAGTTCTTTTACGTGTTTTTACTTTTTGGCAATAAAGGTATTTTTTATCAAAACACAGCTTCCAAACTGATAAGAAGTTCTGTATTCGCAAGCGCATATTGGTGTCCGGCTCAAAACTGCGCTAAAACACGAATGGGAACTTTTCGCTATCAACGGTATCCAGCTAAAAAATACAAGTATTTATTTTAATTCGTGTCGATTTTCATTTAAAATTGAGAATATCAGCTCCAACGACTTTGTTTACAAGGAGGTAAACACATGGCCTTCTTTTTTTGGAATGTCTCCGCTGAGTGACTAAACCTGTCCAGTGTGTATACTCGGTTATTATAGTATGCGAATATGAAAAAAATACAAGAGAGACTTTTGGATCAGAATCGCTATACTACACCAAAGTGTCGAACACTCGACGATAAAAGACAAAACATTACAGTAAATATGTATACATAGTTCATCTTGTACATGCATTATACATAAAAGAAATACGGAACGATATAGATATACACTCAACAGGTTTAGAAACGCAAAAGTGTCAAAATATTTATTTTAACAATGTTATCGTGTTTCCAATTTATTCAAATTTCATGCACAACAAAAACAATATAAATTGAATTCTTTTAAAGTTTCAATAATTCATCGCGAAACATGACTTAAATAGAATTAAAAACAATAGCTTCATTCAAATAAAAATGTTCAACAGGGGAAATCTTTGCGGTTCTAAACCTGTTAAGTGTACCAAGGAAATGTGAAGGTTCTGTTCAGCTGATATGCAGTTTAATCTATTCTTTATAGATTGCTGCTCTTATTTCCCAATATATATAAAAAGAAATCTGTTTCTGCTAAGTTAAAACTCTGTCAAAAACGGTTTATATTCCAGGTACAAAAACCAAGGTCAAAACAAATGAACTGTGTGTTTGCGACAACCCGAACTGTATACCTTTCCACCTCGACCCTACATTTTTATTCCAGCTTCACTGCCAAAAAGCGTATGTCAATTTAATGTTTACCTACTTACCTGGACAAAATTACTTTCGTGCGACAAAAACACTTTGATGGGGGATTACTGGATCAAGGCCAAATATTGGTGCCATATTGCCCCTACCCGCTTATAAACATCAGAAATGTAAACATTCCAGTCCCCTTTACAACACCTGGAATAAATGTTAAGTTCTTTCAAACTCATTGTGCAAAGCCATTTGATTTGGTGATTTCCGGTCAGTCAAATGTATAATTCAAGGGGAAGAAACCGCTGCGGGGCGTCAGCGGTATCTCCAAATACTTGTCTTAGTCGCGTAAAACGCAACATTTGGCAACGAAAACACCAACATGTAAGTGAAACGTATACTTGTATTAATCCGTCGGCTACGTGTAGTCCTATCAGGGAAAGTGGCAACTGTAATTATTCCAATTATTTTCGTAGGATGATAAAGCTTAAAGTACAAAAATGTATCAATTTCCACATATCTATTCATATTTTTACCCATAATCTTTAATTTTAATGATATTTTCACCATAAAGAGCAAATTCATTTACCAGAAGATAGCTGTCTTAAACTCTCCGCAAAATGCAAATAATGTGTATATTTTGATTTTGTTAGTACTTACAACAAACATGTACATAGAACAGGCGTTTTAGGTATCGTTCAGTCGTGTAAATACCTGGGATGTGCATGCCATGTGGTGAAAGATAAACACAAAGTCTTGTGGTATTAAAGTATTAATACAGAACTGATAGCTGTTTATTATTTCATTATTTTACTGGTTATTTTAGGTAAGGTATTCGTTTTTATACACAATACTTGATGACTATTATGCTAAAATGTTCAAAATAATAACTTATTAAATATCAGTAATGTTGAATTACAAATATAATCTAGATCTAACGGATAATAATTGTGTTAATCAGACAATAACTGTGTCATGCCATTGTATTTTATTTTGGTAGATCTACATTCTATCTTAGGATTATTTCCTAAACAATAATGAAAATGTCGAATAATTATTAAAATTATTTTTAAAGTAGGAAATTGTCTATTTAAGAAAAAGTGTATCTATATTTTGTTTATGTTAGGATAACCCAAATTTGGAGTTCATATGCGTAAGAATATGCCGCAAAGGCCGAAGGACGACAAACGAGGGGTAATTCCTTTTTTAACGGCACTGAACGTTTATAACTTCAAAATTAAAAATGGTCATCACCATTTAGGAGTTCACGTCTGAGCTATTTCTAGGACAATAAAATTTGCTGCCCATGCTTCACCCTGTGGTCGTGTATGAGTATGAGTTTCCATAAAAGATCAGAATGTTAAGCGCAACATTTTCTTATACATGTGTATATCACATAAACTTTTGTTTCGGAATGTAATATCCATCGACCTAGCAGAAAATGCATGAGCTGTACTCACATATTTATGCGACACAATGGAGGTAACTTTTATACATGTATTGACGTAATGAAAATAAATTCATCAACCAATTTTTCATTATTTGTAAATGGTCTTAATACATGTCAGGTGCCTAAAAGGATGTATGAAAATGAAGCTCTAATATTTAAAAAAGCCAAACGTTACAAGACATGTGATCATAATTCTAATATTCATACCGAATATGGGAAGCATTCAAAAAACTAATAAAAATGTAATGACACTTTATAACTAGAAACTTACCATAACTTCAATGTCAATTAATTTAAAGCAATAACACTTGAAGATTCAGAGATAGAAGGCATTTGAAATGAAGCAAAAGAAATTTATTGCATTTTGATATGAAATATTACTTTGAAATTAGGTTATAAAACATAAAATTCACCATGTTTAAGAAATAATCTATGGCGTTGAGTGCTTTATCGAAATTAAAGCATTCCCCGGAGGCGAACCCTCGGGAATTATTCCGCCAAGCACATCACCTCCGGGGTGATTTTCTGCGCGGGAGTACATTAGAAAAGTCGGAAGGAGCTACTTCCATGTCCGAAATTCCGCCTTCTTTTCCGAGTGCTTTAATCATATTAATGCACTCGAATTGACTATGGAATATACCATACGCATCTTTCAGTTGATTTGTAATTCATTTTATCAGTGAGTATTGTTTATAATCGCACTCGTCTTGGGGAAATATACTGTTTTGCCTGTGGTGACTGTCCGTCCGAACAAACATTTAGGGTTTTTGAGCTTACTGACATCAGGGTTAGGGGCCTTTTTTGTTCTTTTTTCTATATGAATAACTCATAATATCACCAGCTTATTGGCTTTTTTTTTGGAAAAGATATAAGCTCATAAGTCAAAAATGTTGGTATTTCTGTCCACTCGGGTCGTACCGATGATAGCCTCTTTAGAAGATGGTGGACCCAATAAGCACAATTACATACAAATTTCTGTCCACTTAGTATGTCTACAAAAATATCTAATATCTTATGAGAAGGAATGAATGATTTTATTCACTTCAAATTAATTGTTTTATTGTCACTGCAGACTTTTTAAGCAGGAGTTTTGGAGAGAAAAAAACTGCTTATTAGAATGGCGATGTCGTATGTCGCGCGGGCGGGCGTCAAACATTTGTCCCCGTTCAATAACTTAAGTTAGGAGTGACCAATTGCAAGGAAACTTAGTGTGTAAGACGCTTGCATAGAGACGCAGTTTGATATTGCATTTGGGGTCACTAGGTTCAAGGTCAGGGTCATTGTGACCAAAAATAGAAAAACGGTTTCCGCTCAATAACTCAAGTTAAGAGTAAACAATTGCAATGAAACTTGGTGTGTAGGCGGCATGCGTAAAGACAAAGCTTGGGATTGCATTTAGGGTCACTAGAATTAAGGTCAAGGTCACTGTTACTAAAAATAGAAAAATAAATTCCGCTCAATCACTCAAGTTAGGAGTGACTTATTGCAAAGAATTTCGGTATGTAGGAAGCATGCGAAGAAAGGAAGCTTGAGATTGCATTTATTGTCACAAGGGTCAAGGTCAAGAGTACTGTTACTAAAAATAGAAAAATGGTCTCAATAAATTGAGTTAGGAGGGACCAATTGTAATGAAACTTGGTTTGTTGGGAGAGTGCGTGGACAGGAAGCTTTGCGTCACTGATTCGAGGTCACTAGGGTCATGGTCAATGTCACTATTACATGTACCAAAAGAATTTTTTAAATTATTTTTTAGATTGTTTTAAGCAAAAACAATTTTTTTGGGTTAAGGTCAGTAGTGTCAAGGTCAAGGTCACTGTTACTGAAATAGGTTTTTATTCTTTCTAGTTTTTAGATTGTTTTAATCAAGAAATGTTTTTGAGACAAGGTCACCAGGGTCAAGGTCAAGGTCACTGTTACTAAAAATAAATCTAAGAATTTTTTTCTCTTCATTTTTAATATAATAAAAATGTCAAAATTACCAAGACAAGATGAAGAAAATACAAACCTACAAACAAAACTTAAAACATGTAAAGACAACCTTATAAATTATTATATTCCATACAGATACAGATACAACAAAGACCGATGATAAAGCTGAAAAAGGAGGAAAACGTACTAAACAATAACCAAATTGAATTGAAGAAGACTTTTACCCAAGTATTCAAAAATACTTTTGACACAAAAATAAGAAAATGTCAGTATAAATTTTTATTTTATGTTTTCCAGTGAATTATAGAGTTTCCCGGTGAAAAAAGTGATAATCCACAGTTTAAAAATAGTGGATTACCATTTTTGTTTTCACTGTTTTTGCAATATTTAACCCGGATTAACGTCAAAATGTATACCGAGCGTAATTAATGCTGGAAACCATGCGAAAATGACGTCGTTAAAATGACGATATTTATGCTACGTTTTCCTGATGACGTTTCCCGCGATTTTCGATATTTCATAGAAACAAGCTCAGCAAAATTAGAGTTTTACCTAGAATAAACAGAAAAAAAATGTTGGTATTGATGTAAAAACACGTTAATTTCACCCGTGAACACCAAAAGTAGTTATTTTCACTCGTGGCTGCGCCTTTCGTGAAAACATCATTTGGTGTTCACTCGGTGAAATTAAAACGTGATATTTCACCAAAACCAACAATTATCCTATATATTATGCATATCATTCCAACAAACCCTTTTTTATATATTTGCAAACGGGCTTCGTTCACTTAAAAGTAAAATTGGCCCAACAATACATTTTTGAGGGCAAGTTTTATTGATAAATGACTAAATATTTAAAGAATAACAATGTTATTTGAAGGCCATCTGTTGCCATAGCAACGACATAATTATATTGAATAAAATAGAAAATAAACCGTTAGTGTAAGCATGTTAAAGCATCGTTGATTGCAGTTCATGGAAAAATGAGAAAACTTATACAATTAAATCTTAAATCACATTCTAGAAAGAATCATAGGTGCTATGTGATAGCCGATATGATATCTAATAAGTTGTATATCACGTGCCCCTTGCTATGGTAACAATTTAATTGTATACACTTATGTAACAAAATAACTGTCGTTATGAACTCGTTCAATTTTCAATTTTCGTTTCAATCTTTGTGTAGTTTTTAAGGACTTATTTCTGGATATACAATAAAAATCTGTTTCAATGGTAACCAAAACATTCAACTGAAGATAAATACTATCATCTAATTGATTGTTGTACTTTGTGCAATGCCTTTGAAAGTTGTCTTAACTTGAAATGAAAAGAAAAAAAGTTACACATTACAGTTAATATTGTTCCCATAAAAACCTTGTACCTTTTTATCACAACCGAAAATAATTTAGTTTTTACATAATCCTGTCTTGAATGCACTTATCATATTATTACATATTTAGTTAATTCATGAATTGTCCTGCTATCTAAACTAAATTGTAGATCCTCTCTGCAGCATTTACCATGTTTTCTTAATATTTAGTATTTTGCAGTTAATGATTATGGTCTCAGTTTTTGCATGAAAAATAAAAAAAATAAATATAAATAGATATATCATATATGTATATAACGATACAAGTGTAATTGTAAAAGAATTGGAGAAATAAAGATTAAAATACTAAGCTAAATAAATTACATATACAAAATGTATATTTAAAAGGAAGAAATAAAAGAGTTTTATGTTAACAATTATTAACCTTTACATATGGATAAGACCTAGTTGTACACTATATTCTCCGTACCGTGAAATGAAAAGTCAATAATTCACCATGTTATGGAAATACTCCCATCTTGTTACCGAAACACCTTCCGTAAAACAATTATGCCCGCATCAATTTCGCTATGGCCGATAAAATGCCTGTTTATAGGTTTGTCTATTGTCTAGTTTAAAAATCGGTAAATGTTTAGAAGTGAGAATCTTACTTATTTAGTAATCCACAACATCAAACAAAACTAGTTACTTGAAACATTTAAAGCAAGGAATTCAACAAAATGGTTTCTGGATTTAGAACAAAAAGATGCACTTATTTAAGTGTAAAAATGTATTGATATTTGGGAGTTATATTAAATATGCTCCAAAACTAGTAGTATAAAGGCATACAAAAGTTGCCATACCTAAGTTAACAAAATAGGTAATATATGTTGCCATGAATACCTATTGCCAAGTATTGCTATAACAGCCAGTACTAATTAATCATCAATTTGGCCAATTGAATAGGTGCAGATTATCCACAACTCTATGAGCATTTTCTTTTTAAGACTCCTGTACAATAAAAGCAATATCTTGTAAGAACTGGACTCTTCCAATCACACCTGAAATTAATGTTTTCTTTAAATATTTCTATTTTAAGTCTACTCATTTCATTCATCTTCTGTATATATGTCTATCTTTCTTTCGATCTATCGTTCATTGTTTCAAAGTCTATGTATAAATCACCAACACGAGGACTGTCCATCTTCCAGTACAGGTACTCAATATTGTTCGATACTGATTCATCACACCGCTTCCACAAATTATTCACGTGTATCGAGCGGTCTACGCTACGATATGGCTTGTCTATGATATAAACCTACTCAGTGAAAATAATCAAAATATGTTCCCCGGATTAACGTCAAAAAGTATACCGAGTGTAACGAATGCCGGAAACCATGAAGATGACGTCGTTAAAATGACGTTTCCCGCGATTTCCGACATTTTATTGAAATAAACTCAACAATAGTAGAGTTTGAGACACAAAATAAACAGAAAAATTGTCGGTATCGATGTCATATCACGATAATTTCACTCGTGAACACCAAAAGTAGTTTTTTTAACTCGTGGCTGCGCCACTCGTGAAATATCACTTCTTGTGACCACTCGGTGAAATTATAACGCGTTATTTCATGTTTTTCGGTGGTTTATCGAACTATAACAGTAGATTATACTGTCTACGCAGTGAAAATTATCAAAATCTGTTACCCGGATTAACGTCAAAAAGTATACCATTAATGAATGCCGGAAACCATACAACGATGACGTCGTTAAAATGACGTCATGCTTGCAATGCCTTTCTGGTGACGTTTGCCGCGATTTTCGACATTTTATTGAAATAAACTCAGCAAAAGAAGAGTTCGAAAGATAAAAAAACAGAACAATTGTTGGTATTGGTTGTCATATCACGATAATTTCACTCGTAAACACAAAAAGTAGTTTTTTTACTCATTGCTGCGCCACTTGTGAAAATATTACTTTTGGAGCCCACTTGGTGAAATTATAACGTGGTCTTACACCGAAACCAACAATCATTCTCTATTAGATGCATTCCTTTTTCAAAAACAATATTTCATAATTTCTCATTCATACATTTTGTTTCATTAAAAAATTGTCATTAGGACATGTGGAACTGCATATGTTTTTGATTCAAGTTTGATACAAGTTCAAGATTTATTACAATCACGTATGTTTATGGTATATTGCTAAGTACCTATACGGTGTATTCTGGAATTCTCTATGCAAGCATCTCCTTTCATGTCATGCATTATGTTGTAGAGCTTATTTATCCCCATCTGTATTTCACGAAACCAGCCTTTTGTGTGCTGTTAGTTGGTGTTAGGAAGAATGGACTGTCCTCAGAGCACATGTCTGATGGTCTTTTGTCACTGTACACCTTATAAAGAGTTTGGGATATAAAATAAACAGACAAATTGTTGATATCGGTGTCATATCACGATAATTTCACTCGTGAACACCAAAAGTAGTTATTTTCACTCGTGGCTGCGCCAAAGTATCACTTTTGGTGCTCACTCAGTCAAATAATAACGTGATATGACACCAAAACCAACAGCTATCCTGTATATATTTGGAACCATAACATCACAAATGGGATGAATTTTGGAATTTTTCTTGCCCTTTGTCCTGAAAATAAGCCGATTTTTGCTAAATGTCTATAAACCAGTGATACAAGAAGAAAAAAAGATCAGATCAGTTTTGTATAATTTTTTATTTAATGTGTTTAAAAAATGATGTTTTATGGGCCCAGCTGTGTGGCTAAAAGCATTACTAATGCTGTAAGAAAAACTGATTTTTTTTGGCAGTTTTTCAGAAAGTGATAGCTGTTTTATTATCAGTTATACAATTCAGAAATTTAAAAAAAATGTTATTCTGTGCAAGTGCAGCTTTAA
Source organism: Saxidomus purpurata (assembly GCA_022818135.1). Classification (NCBI taxonomy): domain Eukaryota; kingdom Metazoa; phylum Mollusca; class Bivalvia; order Venerida; family Veneridae; genus Saxidomus; species Saxidomus purpurata. The sequence continues at coordinate 149,082 of JAFMSR010000011.1, forward strand.
GATATTTTTTTCTGCACTTTAATTTTTAGAAAATCCTCAATTTCAGTTTAATATATTACCGATATGTAAAGATATCAACAACATAATTGTAACAGTAATACATTCAAATGGTCTAATGGAAGGACAGTTGTCATTCAACTGACAGACGGTCTGGGTTCGAATCCCAGTTTGGATTACTGTTTTGCTGTTGATATACAATGTAGTTAAACTAATCATAACCACCACTGACTTTTTTACATTGCATTATTTGAAAACAGCTTTTTTAAAATCAATTATTCTGGTTTACATGTAGAGCTCCTATATTTTATGACAATAAAATAAGAGATGCACCACACCTTGTGTCCATACCAATAGCAACATCACCCCAGCACAGATCGTGACATTCTTTACCACTTCTCATTCCGAAATAGGTTGTGCAAATGAACATCATTGAATGCACCAAGGCTCTTGGGTTCCAATCACCCAGCGTCCCTCTCTGCCGTCCTAGTCTTGTTTCCTAGGCCAAGGCTTTTCAGTTGTTGTTTCTTTTTGCTAAGCACTGTTCTAGCTTTTGCAAATTCCACATCTTTAAAGATAGACCTTCTTCTTGCTTGGCTTTTCAAATATCGGTATATAGACCAAATTAACCCCCTAAGGATGTTTGGTTCATATTCTGAACCATTCTTCTTGGTCACTCCAAATACAAAACGGCATAATAATTCATTAAGTTGGTCAGGGGGGATGAATTCTGGTTTCCTTGTTTCATTTCCCGACATTAAAAATGACAGGAATACTTTCATGTCACTGTCATTGTTTTCTTTGTGTTTTTGTTTTCATTTTCTGACAGAAACTGATCAGGATCAATGCTTCTAAAATTTCGGTCGGCAACTTGAAAGCCGCCGTACTCTTTTTTGTGGAAAAAATTGGAAAAACTCTCATTCAGTACATTAAAATTAACTTCTTGAAGTTCTACCGTTTTTGCAGAAGTACTGAAAAGGCAGGAAGTGCGTATATTTTATGATTTGCGCAAGGAAGTACATGTATAATATTTGTAACAAATAAACAAAGGGAAACAACTTTCTAGAGCGTTAAGAGTTACCCTGCCTGTACATGCGAGGGGTGTCATGCGGGGGAAAAAGTAGTTCCGTATCGGCGAGATTATATCCTGATAAACTCACTGAATCAAAACGGTGAGTTTACCAGGATATAATTCATCGTTATATTTAAATAAACCACTGAAAAGCATGAAATAAAAAACAGTAATCAACTTTAAATAGGGCTTTTCCATAATTTAATTTTTATATATGGGATCTGATACCTCCGCAAGTAGGAGAGCATATCCCTTCCAAAAACAATGTTATATGTCCTACCGTTTCAACCAAAATCTTCCTTATCACAATGTATGTCGATATCATACAATGCTAACAAAATATCAAAGAAATCAATGAAACTGTTACATTGTTTGATTGATATCACATTGTTTGTCAAATCATTTCGCCATAGCTTACATAAAAATATAATCTCAACCGTTTAAAATATCAAACATGAATGATACTTCATTTCGTGACATCATTCGGATAAAACTTTAATACTTATTCAAACTGTATGACTGACACAATACAATTTATATTTTTTCACTTCTGTCACCTCCTTTAAATACAACACACACTTTTACACTAAAATCATTGTTGAATGAAAAGGTATTTGGATCAGGACATTACGAGTTTATTGTTCTTTGTTGAGTATATTATAATATATAATCATGTATGAATGAAACTTTAGATAGGTATAACTGTTTAAAATGTAAAGGAAACATTCTATTAAAATCACATCAATAATGAATCAACTAAATTGTACAATGGCATCATATACTGTCTTTAGTGTTCACAAAACATGGCTTATTTTCAATAAGGGCAGGTTTGAATATATTTATATCTTGGTATCTGACTATGTCGCAAAGCGGAGCAGAAAAAGTCATGTCATGCCAATATAAGTCAAAACAATCAAGAATGATACTAAATTACTAGTCAACAAAAACACAAAGATGCTGTGAAAAAGAGCGTTCTTAGAAATTTAGCTGTCAAATTTGAGTAGCGACCAAGTCAAGTTTGATTATCGGCCAAGTCAGATCGGAAATGTGACCAAATTCGTTGTAATATGAGTTTATTTCATTCCTAAACCGGGAAAGAGTTTCCAAAAAAAAGGGAAAGAGTTTTTTAAAAAGCTTATTAGCTTACTACTCGATCCATTGTCTTTGTAACATATATTGTACTTACACGATATTTGATAAATAAAAAAGATTGTTTAAACTAAATTGTGACAGCTTTGTTTCGTAAGCACTCACAACAAAAGTTGGATGTAATATGTTTGGCCGTGTAATTTTACTCAGGTTTAACTATTATTAGCGTACAATGTATAAGGTTTTGTTTTATGCCCCATTGATTTCTTTAGATGTCTTGTAGAATAATGGTACACTCCAAAATTCATTTATTTGCTGATTCGAATAATTTAGAAAAAAACAACATAATGTTGATGATGGAAAAATCACAAACAAATTGAAACATGTGCTCAGTCATACGACAAGTCGGACTCTTTTAATAGAACATCAAATATTGTCCAAGTCTTTTCGATGTTGATATTATCTATAACGAAACACAATGTGATTTTCATGATAACTGTGCATCAGTTATATTTAAAAAATGGTTAGTATTGAATATTGGTAAGTTTGAGTGAAAACTCAAGGTCCTGCTTTCGTTCATAGCAAAACATTGTTGACAGAATTCATTGTTAATTTGATTTTCAAAAACGTGACATTGTCCTGAAGAGCCATCATGACCCTCTTCTATTCTGCTACTAATAAGTATTAAAAATGTATCAAATTTAAAAAAACAAATTACAAGAAATAAAATCCTGAACATGATACTGTTAGAGTATTTTTTTAACATTTCTGTGGTAGTATCTTAATTATTTTTATTTTTAATCATAAATAGCTGAACTATTTAGAATATTAGCAGATATTAATTCAGTTTAATGTAAAGTTATTATGTCTGAGCTAACTTTTCCAATAAGCATTGAGCTAGTTACTCTGACTAGTTTATAACCAAGTTAAGTAAGAGCTGAAGAAATGCAATACACGTATGGATATATCTAAAGGCGAAACTCACGTGTATATGCTAAGATTTAATTTTCATTTATGTCTTGTTAGTTATGGCGAATTTATTACATTAAAAACATGCTATGTGTTTAAATGAGTTATTGTAAGAGTTTCATTGATGTCTATGATACCTTTAGCAAAGTATTACATATGAGAAATGTTCCTTAAGATATTTGAATGCAATATATATGCTTCTGTCGTTATTTCTGTAATGTTTACTAAGATAACATGTTGTCAAACGTTTCTGAAAAGTTCTTTGGCAATGAACATTATAATAATTTTGGATTTTCTTGTTATTTACTATAAACGAACGGTTAACAGTATAGACAGACGACAAAGTATATTTTATATATATTGGCGATACCAGAGTCTCAGATGCAGCAACATGTTGGTACTTTTACTGTTTAATAGTAAACATTTGATGGAGAAAATGTCTTTTTTAGATTTATTTTAATCTAGTATTCCTTTTTATATTTTATTTTGGCGCGTATATGCCAGCATGACTACAATATCATTGGAAAATTGAAAACAAAATGTGAACTGCTTTTGCATATACTTTACCCGTCCTTGCATATTAGCAAGTCGATATCTGGCTTTTTAATGTTGATGCTTTCATTTCAGTAGAACAATTATGACAATATCAAGTCGAACTTGCAACGTGAGTTTTGTCATGTTTTTGACACATTGTCGTCCCTGAAAATCTACTGTTACAACATCAACTTAGGTAAACATATACCTTTGCTCACAATAACAAGGACATAATGTTACAAAAAGGTTTAGAAATAAATAAAGCCTTTGTAAAAACTCACCAATGTCAATGGGAATCAGCATAATCGTCATTACTGCTGTCACTTGACACTTAAAACGTAGCAATATCTTAGGTATTATTTTGTCATTAAAAACCTATACAACCGAAGTATATCGGAACAAGGCCGCCAAAGATATTCTAGCATTGTTTCTTTGACAATTTCGTGCAGTAGTCACAGCCGACATATCTGCAATCCAATCAAAGGCAATGTCGATTGATTTGATTTGAAGCAAATTTTATAAAGGTCCGTCCAGCAAATATGTTAGCTTGAATTGTGAGACCTCTAAAGGCAATGTCGTCGTCATCTGACATGTCTTATACTAAATAAATGTTCTCGCCGATTCTGTCAATTTGAAATTAATCAAAATTAAGCAGTCTCTGTGGTATTAAAAGATGCTACTAAAGTTCTGTAGAGATCAACTGATAGTTAAACGATAAATGATTATTTTTTTACACTGGCGCTTGCTAACGTTTAATTCTAAGAGTACGGTATTTGTTTGGTATAATATATAGCAACGTCTCAGCTTCGATATAGGGTCAAAAAGCAAATTTTATGTAATGCGTCAGAGAATTCGTGTTTGGTCAATAATGAATTTCTTTAACATCTTACTTGGTTTTTGGCAGGGTGTTGCTAATTATTCGGCATTTCATTCCCTGCGCCGAAAACAGGCATATGCTTGTTCTCATGATTAACGCCGGCCATACGTGCTGCACCTTAAAGCGGTGGACGCACTTCATGAGCATCGGTCGGATTTTGGCGTAGTGTCCAGGAATTTAATCTTATGACTAGGGCAAGAAACCTTACTACTCTAAGAGTGACACTTCATGACAATATCATATACATATATCGAAATGAGTATACGGTGGTAATGACATTTTCTTCCGCACATATCAACAGATAGGTTGAGCGCTGGAAGTGAGCAATATACGAGTTCAGAAATAGTCCTACAGTGCGACTATTAAAATAGCAATTTGGTAAAAGAAATTGCTTCAATTTTGCGACTGAGGCGGCTATAACTACCTAAGGTTGTAGTACACGTGTTACTATAGTAAGTGTATAAGCATTCACATTTAAGCAAATAAGTCCATATTCGAGTTATTTCAAACTATGTCCCTTGCCGTCAGACTGGGCTTGTTAAGTGCTCCTCTCCCACTAATGAACCATGTGTTGAGTTTTGCAGATATATTTAAACACTTACCCTTTTGTAGCTACAACAATACAATTTTACTATACCATGCGTACTGGTTTTCAAACAAAGGTCAATAATAAACCAAAATGACATTGGCTATGACCTTTTGATCGACTGTCTTGTTTTAAAGCTACACATATGAGATTTTGACATTGTTTGCTATTCTATGAGTGAATATAAATCTTTTTGCATATTCTTAATTGATGACAATGAATTTGATATGTTTTTTAGCTCACCTGAACTCGAAGCGTTGAGATCGCCTGGTGTCCGTCGTCTGCCTGTCGTCTGTCCACACTTAACCTTGTGTATGCAATAGAGGTTGCATTTTTCACTGGATTTTCCTGAAACTTGGTCATCTGGGGTCAAAAATTAGGTCACATGGTCAAATAATAGAAACACCTTGTGTATGCAATAGAGGTTTCATTTTTCATAGGATCTTCATGAAACTTGGTAAGTATGATTGCCTTGATAAAATCTAGGTCGAGTTTGAACATTGAAAATTAAAACTAAATCACGGGGAAAAGATATAAAAAGAACATTGATACCTACATAGTATATGTAATTTGTGTTATCATGAAACAGCAAAATAATGAAAATCATCTAAAAGTGAAATCGAAGACGAAGAACGAATATTTCTATGTATAATAAAACTGCAAAAATAAATACAAATTAAGAAAAAAATGAAATTTCCAGATTTCATGATGAGTGTGGGTTAAGTATTAAACGATACGACATCTGTTTCTGTTCCGTTTTCATCATAGATGGTAAAAACGCTGGGTTAATGCGGTCAATATCTTGCGTTTACAGACGAAAAGAAAACTACTAGACTGCAAATAAGGAAAGAGTAGCCGGTAAAAAAGCGGGTCATTACAAATATGGAAGTAGTGTTCGGGTAAAGAGGCGAGTCCAAAACAAAAAGCTAAGCAATTTCTCTGCATATTTCCCGGTCCCGGATATTCAAATTTTGATCAATGTCCTGTTCAAGTTTTCATTTACTATACTGTATTCCTTTTTTCAAGAATCTTTGTAAGATTCTGTCTAGAGTGAAGGAGCATAGATGATTACAAGACAACCCAGTGATTAATTCGTTGCGACATTTTACCTGGTCTCGACATAAACAACAAGAGGAATGCTAAATAAAAAGGTAAAGAATGCACTTTACATCCCCTTAACTTGGGCACTACGGTCTGTTCAAGTAATGGATATCACCTTTATATCCTTATTTTAGTTCCGACAAAAAATATATTTCTATTTGTAAATCAACATAACCTCTGTAGGTCCTACAACTTTTGTGCATTCGACTTATCGGTTTGACCCCAGTTTTTATCTGATATGTTATAGTTGTCAGACCTAGGAGAAAGCGCCCATAGAACTTCTATCCCCCTAAGAGTCAATGTTGTATTAACTAGAATAACTTTTACGACAATATCAAAATTAAAACGATGCGATTATACTCAATTTCCATTAATTACTCGGTACACATTTAAATCTCGGCAGGGTGAGAAAATGGTTTTATTCTTGGCTTCGCATTTCTCACCTATGAGATACATATATCCGCGCATTTACCCATGTGAGATAAACTTATCTCACATCGCTTATCTCACATCGCTGCCGGACTATTTTTACGTTAATTGTAAGCAGACATAAAAATCGAAAAATGACTGTAAAATTGTTATTTTTGAAATAAACATTGCGAGGGCATAGAGCAAAAGGGGGCTATCTGCAGTTTTGGCATATTTTCATTTTTTGTGATATTTGGACTCAATATATCTTGTTTTACAATGTGTCTAAATATCTTACTGAGGTTGGTACAGGTTAAGATAAAAATGACTAAAACACAAAGGGGCTATCTTCAAAATGTCGAAAATGAAAGAGCAAAAAGGGGTTATATGCAATTTTAAACAGCAACAAAGGGCTATCTGGCACATAGCTCCTTGTTACTCTGAATTAAATATTGTCTTGATAATCAACACCTCTAACATGATAGCTATGTTGATATCGGGAACAATCCAGAATTACTAATTAGAGATGATAAACACACATTTCTGGCTAGGATAAAGGAAAGTTTACATGTTATAAGGAACTGTAGATGTAAAATACAGAAGAAAATGGGAGAAAATGTGAGTAACTTAGTACTGTTTTCTAATGTTGTAATGAATTATTACTCTAGTAAATATTGTATTAAAGAGGCACTCCCTATATCTAGTAGATTATATCCTCCAAACATAGATTATGTGTTCAATTAACGTAAAATGATAAATAAATACAATTTCAAAGAAGAACCTATGGCGAGAAATGCCTCATTTTACCACAATTAATCAATATAGATGCTTTCTGGAATAAATCGCCTCCACCCATTAATTGTACAACAACAACTCTACATAGATTATTGAATGGTTTACTGTAGTATATTTTAAACCGCTGATTTTATCGATAATGACTGGGAATGCACTGCTGAAACTTTTAGAGTAAGTTATAATATTTCCAAAGATTCTATTATTTATATTTTGAAGGTTATTTGTTCGGCATCAGTTATAGGGCATGTCCCTTTTAGTCATTTTATTACTTTAGAAAAAATAGTACTTTTATTACTTCATATTAATTTGGTTTAATACTGGCAAATGTATTTTAAAGTCAAATTATATATGCATGCATAATTGTTTGCGCCAGTTATCTTTGATCGGTAGTGTTGAAAGTGTAGCAATTACTTCATTACAGACAGATGAATTATGGTCAGATTGGTCAGATTCAATGATAGAAACAAAAATAATATCAAACAGGGAATGCCACGTACCAAAAACCCAGCCTCCCCAAAAACGAACTCCACAGCACCCAGAAGTGCACACCACCAACACACACACACACACACACACACACACACACACAAACGCACACACACACGAAACACACACAATCATGTACACACACACATATACACTACCAACACACACTAGCATACAAAGCAAACACACGAGGACAAAACGAACAATTAAAGGAACACAGTGGGGCACCGCCTTGGAACGGTCAGTGGCAAAAACCCCATTGAAGACATTGCCTTAATACAGAACAAGGACAGTGAAGTTTGGGAAGATGAACCGTTGATCAAGTTTACAACCAATAAATGATTGTTACAACGTTTTCGAAGTCGGAAAAGAGAGATACACACGAAGTATTTGAAACGTTCTACGAAGAAAGCCCTAAGGACTCTATTCAGGATAAAATCAAATCCAAAATCTCGGGAAGATGAACCGTTGATCAAGTTTACAACCAATAAACGACTCTTGCAACGTTTTCGAAGTAAGCAAAGAGTGATACACACGAAATGTTTGAAACGTTCTACAAAGAAATCCCCAATGACTCTATTCAGGATAAAATCAAATCCACATGCTTGCAAATCAAAAGGAAGAAAAGCATATAGTTATTGCCCAAGACGATCTTTAAGATTTGAGGGCAATGATGAGAGTTTAGCAGCAGTTCCTGATGATACATCTTCCTGCAATATTTAAGATTACGATACGTCAGCAGAAGATGTGGAGGCCAAAACAGGAATCAGTTTGTCAATATTGGGCTTTTGTATGCAATGCGCAAAAATAAGCATATTGAAAAGATGCCGTCTAATGAGTGTGACTCAGGTAGTTCTCAAGAGGCCGTGAAAAGCAGCAAGAAAAGAAATATAAGCCATCGTGATAAAGCCTGGAAACGAAGGGGGCCACTCTGAGATGGAGTGCGATTCTATGCATGCTGCAGTGGAACATGCCAAGAGAAACACAAATGTATATGTTCCTTCTCAATCGGATGCAATAGTGGCCATGGCGAGGCGGAAAAATCTGTATGTTGTAATCCCAGTTAAGTTTGATGATATTTATAACTTAAAAGCTTACAAGAAGACTGTCACAAATAACATGAAAAGTACAACTGCAAATGAGAAAGTTAATTGGTTGGATATCAAATGGATCAAAATGAGAAGTTCTGAGCCTGAAAGTTTGTTTTTCAGCTATAGCTTTGACAAAGATGCTTTCATGGAGATTAAAGCCAGAAAGGAGACGACAGCAGGAAGACCTTCACTTAGAACGAAAATGGGATATCTTTATGCTGAGAAACTTTCAATTTCTGTTCAGAAAAAGAAAGATCTTATGTCTTTGTGCAATTCACAGATACTACCAACTTGTTTTCACGCTTTTTAAGAAGCATTACCGATATCTTCAAAGGTAAAAGACAAATTACCTGAACCTGATATTGAAGACCCTGACCTGGACAATGATGACGATTAGTTTGAAAAACAGAAACTGAAAGCTTCAATATGAAATTTCTGCCAGAGTAGCAAAGTGTATGCTATTACTGTTTATATGACAATGTGTATGCTATTTTTGTAGACATAGCATTTCAGTAAAAAGATTTTATAACCTAAGATCATGTTTTGTTTTTGCAGTAACAAGGGGATATTTAACAGATAGCCCCCATTTGTTTTGAAAAAATGCTTCATCACATTAAAGCAAAAGGGGGCTATCTGCAAAATTCTTTATTAGGACATAATACAAGTGTTTAAACCTTATAATATTACCTATCATTATACTCTGTATGTACCCCTATCATTTCATAAAATAATCAAAATCATATTGTTAGCTCTTTAATTTATATGTCAGATACAAACTTTAAACCTGATTTTCTCAAAAGTATAAAAAATGCAGATAGCCCCCTTTTGCTCTATGCCCTCGAAAATTAATTTGGGTTGTTGGTATTCATTTTCTTAGTTAGATCATTTTCTATCCATCTATAGCAGTTTTGAAGTAAAATTCGAGAAAAAGTTGATTTTCATTTTTTCATCCCCATCCTGTATTTGCACTTATTCCTTCTTACTTTTGTGAAAATGCGATTTAAACGGTGAGAAAATAAATCTACCATGTCCATTGAGTTGTGAATAAGGAAATCCCACCCTCGGGTTGAGATACGTCCAAAAAACTCGGCAGAGCCTCGTTTTTGGACGTATCTCAACCCTCAGGTGGGATTTCCTTATCCACAACTCATGTTAGATTCACTTTATCCAGGTACTGATATTTTATTTTTATATTGGAATTGTGATTCCTCGGCTTTCCTCGCTGGTCTTTTAGTATTAAAATGTACAAAATTAAAAATAAAAATGAAAGAAGACGACTGCTTACTATGAGCTTATATTCAGAGAACGACATTCACTATGTTGTTAAGTCTTTTCTTTCCTTTTAATTAAAAATAAATTGCACATATATGAGTATACGGTATAGACTGAGTTTTCACTTTTACCGAATGAAGGTAGTATGGTCCGGTAACGAGCGTAATACGATAACTTGACGCGTATCACTTGACAAACATTCGGGTACCCGTTATTATGGAAAAAGAAAAAACAAATTGAAAATTTAAATCTACTTAAATCTCGATATTTTACAAATCAATTTGCCCCCTAAAAAGTGATCCTTAAAACATTGTATGTATTTCCTTATCCTTACATGATGTTAATGTGTCCCGATGTTTCTTTTGAGGTGGATTTTTGCATTGGAAAGTTAACCACAGTTTTTACACCAATAAAGTCACCTGTTTTCATTGTTTTTGGCATAAAAATGTATTTTTCGTTAAAATACAGCTTACAAACTTTAATGACTAATTAAAATTGATATTTCTAACCCAAAAATGCCAAAAATAGTTTTTTCCAAAAATGTCAGTAACATGACATTGCTTCTAGGTGAAGATATCATTTTTTACGTAAAAATGTACGTCCAAACAACGGCCGATATATACTTTACTTGAATATAGGAATATAAGTTGTGTAGGCTCATTAAATCTGTATTATTGTGACAAGGAGAATAGAACACACTCTTCTTATATTGGATGAGTACAATAAAATACTGACAGTAAGAATATGAAAATTTATTTGAAAAGAGATTTTTAGTTTTTGTACACTCATAACGTTCCTTTAATTACGATGGTTTCGTCAAAGCTAACGATACTTGTATTAAAATAACAACGCTGTTAAAAGTGTCTTTCTTCTTAGATATAGATCTTATTGCTGAAATATAAGAAAACAATAAAGTTTTGTCAATATATCTAATGAAAACCAACAGCCACACTCAACGGTTAAAGACTCTAATTCTTCACACAATAAAATCGATAATAATAGGAAAACCAGCCTATCCATTTATATTTTCTTTTCCTTATGCTCGTTATGATCTGCTTTCCTTGTTGCTGCAAATCTAAATGAACGATACAAAGTGAAGAAATAATTTCTGAACAGCAAAACTGTACAATATACAAGCACAAATCTGATTTTTTTAAGTAACATTAATTTCTTTCGTCCATAAACAAAAACAGGAATCAGAGCATGATACAGGAGTCAATGTAAAGAACAGTAATACCAGAATACTTTATCTCTGGAATAACGCCGGACACTAAAATGAATAAAATGCTTAACAATTCAGAGGTGAAAAAAAGGCAAGCATGCTCGAATATAAAATCATACTCAAATTGGGGAAATATAATATTGATTGGAAAAGAGTGTTCATATAACCAATGAAATGTACAATGGATATTAAAATATGAGAATTTCAGTACAAATGCATCATGATAATTATTCCAAATAATGTTTTCTTGTTAAAATGGAAGATCGTTCTAAGTAATCTTTGTGACTTCTGTTCTATGACTCCATCAAAATTCCTGACTGTATTTTATTCAACGATAAAATACAGGGAGGCATTTATTAATTCTTAAACAAAACATATTAAGTAACATTTTAAAAACAGAACATTTCGAACCTTTCGAACCTTTCGAGCTTTTTAAGCTCTTCTTTTTTACTTCATACTTCTTTTTATCTCTTCTTTCCCTTTCATTCTTCAAATATAAAAAAATAATTTAAAAACAGTGAATCGTTACCATGGATAACGTGTACTGAAAGGAAATGAAAATGGTAAAAACGAAAATTAAGGAATGATCCGGAGACTGCATATAGGACATACGCTGTACTGGCATGTGAAAAATAAAAATGTATTAAATTTGTAACATATACAAAAACACAATATTTCCAGTTTGAAAACTCACTTGAGGCCTTATTAAGGGTATAAATTTTATGAATTTGTCTATAGGATATCACCAAACCCTCTCCTCCCACATCTTTTACCGACTCGCCGTTTTGAGGCTCCAGTGCCCTGCCCTTTTCATATCCTAGCTTGAACACTACCTTAATGAATAGTTCAATTAACACATACATGTAGTTAATTTGAGAACGGACATTTTACACAATCAATACAATATCTAAATCGTCTTATGAGGTTAGAAACGGATCAGACAATTGATCAAAATCTTCTCCCGGCCCACCAACAAAAAAAAATATCTTGAATTATTTTTTTGTGTAGTTATACCTAATAAAGGTTTAGATATTTATCAAGGTGATTTAACGGATTCCTAAAATTATTCTATGCAACCCGTATGAAACCCGGCCCGTGTCCTCAAATGATGCCCATGAAAATAATTCATTCAATCAACTTCTGTATTCATACTGCATGTAATATTATGGTACGGTATATCATATTGATCAGTATATATTTTTCATCTATACACTGCCCAGTTGCCTCAACTCAATTTCAATTCTGCATACTTGTAAGTGTATACAGACCTTTCAAATTGTTTTTTCAACTTGACATTGGTATTTCTGACTCGAAACTCGCTTTTCTGACCCGAAACTCTTTTGCATGGCTTTTAAAAATGCAGTAAACATGTAAGTTTAACTATTTTGTAAATTATATGTATGGTTCATTTTAAGATAGCAAATTATTGCTTTCGAATGTTTAAGAATATAAGGGTAATTTTTCTCATTTAATATCATATGCATGGCTCGTAAGAAAAATAATTCTGTTGATTTTGACTAGTAGTGCCATCCTACCATCTAAGTGAGGAAACAAGAAAAAAATGTGTTGTTTGTGGAATGATAACCGTAGCTTCTTCACCTAATACAAATTTAAGGCGTCGACTGTTTGCAGGCGACATCAATGTATACATTGGCAAAGATATGTTCTCGCTAGCAGGCGAAACCCTCGAAACCTTTATAAAAAACACCGTTAACTACATTTCACTACCAGTGCACAAGATACACACATAATCATTGAGAACTAATAACGAGTTAAACTATATTTGGTTTGGACAATATGTTTGATGTCAGAATTTCAACAATAATTGTACGCTTTGGACAAACTTTATGACCGAATTTGAAGAGTTTTAGAATAGATAAATTAGTCAAATTCCAGTTCAAAATCAGATTACGTTGGAGATAGTCCTGGATTTTGTGCAACAAGTATGTGCTCTTTAAAGTGACGATATTTAACTGTTCTGTAGTCTATATCCTAACGTTTGGTATCGTTAGTTTTGCGCACATTCTATATAGGTGCTGCCAAAGATACATTACTATCTTCAATATGCCTGACATCAAGAAATATGTCAACTATATACTACTTCGGGTACTTCAAGGGTTTACTTATTCTTTAACTTCAAGGGGAAGTCTTCTCAGTTGATGGGGAGAACACATTCCTGTGTTTATTTGAATGTTTCATTTAGTCTGTGTTTCAAAGGTCTGATTTTGACTTGCTCAAAACATGCTGATATTTAAAAAGTACACTTTTACAGTGTCCTGCTCTTATAAACAGAGGATAGCTCTGCATTCATCTATCGATTGTTTTACAGGGTTCGATGGTGCAAGGTTTTCTGCGCGTTGCACTGTTATACGGTTCACTAGTTGTGTCTATTCAACTGGAGTTACAGGTGTAAAGATTCATGTATTTGCAAATAGTAATTTTTTTTATATTTATTTATTCCATCGTATCAGTCTACTGGTCCATACCAATCGAAGCACTGGCAGTAATAACGCCATGTGAAAATACTTGTTCTTCATAGTTATTTGTTAAACCTATCGAACATTAAGGATATCTTGGCTAGTTGTCTTTGTCAAAATTGCATTACTAACGCGATGCAATTTAAACGCAGAGGAAGCTTGTTTTCTGTTAATTATGGGCAATTAATGTTCTATTAAACAATAAATTATCTGCCTTTGGCTCTGGTCTTCCCCTGTTCTCGTCGACATGGTCTTTCGATAGTGACAAAATAAAGATCAGATCCCCAAATGCCGTTTATGATTTTCAGTTTTGAAGTGTGTTAAGCGTGAATAAGCATATTTACCAAGGTTGTTTAACATCAGATATTGTATTTGTATGAAAATAAGTGCATATCTCATAAATCATATATATATTGAAATAAATGATAAATAATATTTCACAATACCCTAGGAGCTAAAATATTTCAAGATCAACAGCCAAGTGCTAAGCATTTCGTTCCTTCCCCTGGCACTAATAACTAACAGTCTACAGTTCCTTTTCAGTTTTTGTAGACACAAACTGGCTGCTTCATTATATTCTTCCATATCATTTGGTTCGAGGGATTTGTATTTAAGTCCCTGGATATTGTGCATAACAAATCCATACAACAATACATCTTCGAATGGAAAAAACGGTGAATGGGATGCGGATACATATAATGATGGAATTATATCATTTGTCATACAAACATTCCGCGGCAGTATGTTTCATAATGTGTTTTCCCTCTGAAGTGGTCTTTATTTAGATACCATTTGTTCTTTCTATTTCTTTGAATCCTTCCTGTTTTATAGTTACAATAAACATTGACAGGGCGCGTTGATTTTATGTACTTAAGTGTTTGAAAATATATGAACATATTCACCAAATAATCGTCATCGACTTTCAAAATCATTTCTGCGTTTCGACATCGTTCTGATAGCCACTTGTAGCCCATCACTCCTTTGTGTGTAAGATTGAAGTATGTATCAACAAAATCTCCTTGTAAAACATCTGTGTATTGTTGAAATTCTTTTTCTATAGTCACTTGAATTCGATCATGTATCACCGTACCCAAAAGAAAGAGAAATTTGACAGTTCCTAAATCTATATAATACGTTGCATTCGCCCATGACTCTCTCATAGCTTGTCTGCGTTCAAAATGATGCGGCGCCGAATACACAATGACAAGCACATCTAAACTTTTAAGAGATTTGCATATATCTCGATTTTCTAGTATATATGTAACGTTTGTGATAGGGTACCTAGGATTCGTCCAGTTAATAAGTTTACTTAAATGTGGTTTCACTCTTACAGGATATGTTGAGTTTTTAACACTAATTGTTTTAAAAAAACAGTGTTATTTGGAATCTTATCATATTTGTAATATGTTTTTTCTGTGTAATGTTCATGTTTCAGTTTGTGTGTTTCAAACATGGAAAAAATTGAGTTGGTATAGACAATAGTTTCAATTAACAGTAAGATAGCAACACTTTTGACGAAGAATGTTATCGAATTCAAATTTAAATTAACCATTGTAATCAAAAGGTTGCAGTAATTATAACGCATACATTAAACTACACAGTAATCACATTCCTTGATGCATACTGTACGCGTTGACTATACACAAACAGAATCAAACCACTGTGTTCTTTAATGACATAATTCTCTATAATTCTCTTGGAGAAGGTGACAGTATCGGCGATTAGCACCTCTGCTGGAGATTTTATTATCATCGAGACTTGACCCCTAGTTCCTTCATGGTTTGTTATCAATGATGTCAGCCCAGATGTTTCTAACTTGATGGTAAAGATTTTTCTAGATAAAGTTGAAAGTTGTTATTTTTACATTCACAACACAAGAGAGTCCATATATAAGATTCAATGACTATTTGATATATACAAAACATATAAAAAGATATCAGATTTATCAATGGAAAAATATTTCTTTACATGTTTTTCTTTCATAAAAAAATTAACTCTTATCCTATTTATTTCTTAGATGTACTCTTCCACCAATCAATTTGAACAGTACCATTCATTAATTGTTTGCAGAAGTATTCAGTGAAAATGTATTGACTGAGATTCGAACTGTGCAGATCATGATTAAACTGTACGGATGTACAGGCTGATCATGATATACACTGGTTGCAACGGCAGAAACATTTTAAGCTAGCAGGGTAATGGTTAAATGTATTAATTGTACCAGAAATAAACATTTAACATTTACATATGACATCTTTGTTTTTTCAACAGCCAACATATGACAATATCTTATAAGCATTTTTTTTTCTTATATTAGGTTTACTTAGATCAACAAATAAAAATGTTCTAGAGCAACAAAAAGAGAACTACGTTAAATGAAAGTCAGTCATTATTGTTTGAAAATTCTTTTACTTGCACAATAAATTAGACTTCTTGTTTAATTGTTTGCACATATGTTAACTCATAAAAATCATAGGAGAATTCTTTATGGAAGATTTATTGCTCTCATGCTATGCAAAGCTGACCGCTGACCACTTAGAAAGTAATTGATAAGATTAATATTTCCCTGTACTTTACAGTCTAGGTTCATCACAAGTGATGAGAATTCTGTCAATAAAACACAGACTGAATCTGCTCTGCCGATTTGATTTGCAAAAAATTATCGTTACCAGTCATTTTATACCGTTAGGTTTCTTTCAACAGATCCAAAATCATTTAAACTAATTGAATACAATAGTTAATCGAATAGTTAAGAATACAATAAAATGGCTGTGATAATTATATATATATTTGAAAAATTAAAAAACATTGTGCCGGAAAACATGTTAATTATAGCAAAAGATAAAAACACAGTCCATAAGTTAATTATATCATTATTTGCCAACCGATTTTCTGCTCATCTGGGCAAATATTTTGACGCCATAGTTGCCCTGATGAGCAGAAAAAGCGAAACCGGTTGGCAAATACTGATTTAATTAACTCATGGACTGTGTTTTTATCTTTTGCTATTATTATTTATAATATAATTATATATATATGCATAGTATTTACTGTATGGATAAAATTGAGAATAACGTATTTAACTGACTGTGTTCAAAGAAGCCATCGTTTCTAATCCATAACTATGTTCATGCACGTTAATACAACAAAAACAATTCACGAATTAATTTGCATACGCATGCCGTTTACTGTTCATTCTTTAGCATGTGCCTAGAATTGATAATCGATAGATTTGTAATGTTAGTCACTAAGTATAAGCAAAGAGACACCACATTCAGCTAGGTTATACTTACTTAGTCAGTGTCTTACTCAGTCAGTCAACTACCGTTAGCATGATTAAAGTTTAAGTTGGCTAAGTAGAGCAAAAGTGATAAAAAAAGAGATTTGAAAAGACCGCTCTGTAGAATGAAACATACGAAAACGAACCTATCCGATCTGATGACCAACAACCATGATACTTGCTTCCCAAAATGGCTGTTGAATATTATGTAAATGCGTGGTTAAAAAAAACTACGAAAATGTCCGTATTTTAACGAAGTCGGTTCGTACTTGGGTACGAATAACTGTAATAAATCACATAGATCTACATGTTTTAAATGCGATTTTTAAATGTAGACGGAAATGCAATAATCTAAAGGAAAAATTAAATTCAATTCTCTAGATCATGCTGTCATTTAAAAAGAACATATATTACTCGATAAAAATTCCAATAAAATTTATTGTATTGTATTGTAACTACAACTTTCAAACTTTACCATGATTCTGGGTCCTAATATATTAGGACCCATTATGATTCTTTTGCTACACTTAATTTTGGCGAGTACATTCATACATACATTAATGATATTGTATCATTATTATCATTATCATCATCATTATTAGTATCATTATTATTATGACCATCATCATATCTTGTTACGATATACTTCTAGAGTCTAATGTTGTAAATATGAAAAATAATAGTCTGCTATAAAAACATTCAGTTGTTGTTTTAGACAAGTTATAAAATTTAATACATCATGGTAGAGAGGCTGGTTATGACTATTGGTCCGCAATAGACCCAGTATATTGAAATTAGCAGTATTTTGGAGTAAATAAAGACTGTAATTTCTCCACATTTATTACCTGTAACTTGAATTTGATCTTATGCTTTGTTGTGGGTTTCCAAATAATATTTTTTTCAGCGCATAGGTATGTTGTAAATGAATATTTCGGAATAAGCCATTGAAGTCAATATCTAAGACCCTGATGATAGTGATAGTGACTTTTATATGCTATTTATCCAATAAAATTAATGCAAAATATCTTATATAAAATCATACAAATGTAAATCGTTTTTAAGAATCACATTTTAAACTTGCTGTAATTTTGTTCCGTATTGGCTATGACGGACGGTAGGCTCTATATTGCTCTATCTTAAAAAGGTAAGCAAATAAACATGAAAGACTTTGTCCAAGGAATGGAGCGTTCCAGTTTCTTACGACAAATTTTATAGCCTACCTAAGCCTTTTTAAGGGATTATTTTCTATTCATGGCTAGGTCAACTGCTCACAAACAGTATCACAAACAAACCCACATGCTGTTTTGTGCAAATCAGGTCAACCATTGGACACGTGATGTCCCAATGTGGTCATTGAATAATCAAGCGAGTTAATTTTGATATAAATGTAAACACTGGAACCGTCCATTATTTCATTACTTTATAACCATAATATATCCACGTTTGAATACTTCAAAGTATATTTTTGTAAGAGTTACTCACTTTCAATATATTGCAATAGGGATCCCAATACAGTGCCGCATATTGCAATATATCGCAATACGAGTTCTGGCAATACCAATCCCTATTTTTGACCAAACCTAGACCGAACATAATAATTTTAAGGTCAAAAGTCAAATCGACCTTGGGTCAACAAAACAAAGCTTAGGCTTTGTATGCTAGTGTGTGTCGGTTGTGTGTGTGTGTGTGTGTGTGTGTGTGTGTGTGTGTGTGTGTGTGTGTGTGTGTGTGTGTGTGTGTGTGTGTGTGTGTGTGTGTGTGTGTGTGTGTGTGTGTGTGTGTGTGTGTGTGTGTGTGTGTGTGTGTGTGTGTGTGTGTGTGTGTGTGTGTGTGTGTGTGTGTGTGTGTGTGTGTGTGTGTGTGTGTGTGTGTGTGTGTGTGTGTGTGTGTGTGTGTGTGTGTGTGTGTGTGTGTGTGTGTGTGTGTGTGTGTGTGTGTGTGTGTGTGTGCACTTCTGGGTGCTGTGGGGCTCGTTTTGGGGAGGCTGCGTTTTTGGTATGTGGCATTCCCTGTTTGATATTATTTTTGTTTTTAGGAAGTACAGTCTTGGTAGGGATGCTGACTATGACAATTGAATGACAATTATGTATGTTTGGGTTAGATGTTATGATGACGGTGAATAGACCAAACAATCTAGGAAATATCGTTACCGCAAACTTTGTAGAGGTTACTCATATTCAGAAGTTGGCCTTTATCAACATTTAAAAAGTAAGTCTCGGTTATGGTCACAATGATGGTTCTGTCTAACGTTTATGTCTTGTTGCAGATAAGATGTCATTTTTATTTAACGTTCAAAATTAAAATCATTATTTCTTGGATATTGACCATTATTTACAGATTAAAGCGCGGGTGGATACAGTGTTTGACTTAGGATAGGAATTCCCCGGAGTCAATCTCCACCAGGGCAAAGGTGGTTGTGTCCCTAATCAATACACAGATATGTTCACCTTACCCCTTCTGTCTCTGTCTCTATATCTCTCTCCCTCTGTCTGTCTGTCTGTGTCTGTGTCTGTGTCTGTGTCTGTGTCTGTGTCTGTGTCTGTGTCTGTGTCTGTCTGTCTCCTTGTTTTTCAAGTTTCTTTTGGAAAAAAGTTATTAATCTGACAATTTCAAGTTTTGTCTGCAACATTCCACACTTGTTTTAATTTCTGCTTTAAGTAGGTGAGAGCTGATCAAATCTACTTTGATTTGAGAAACACACAAATTCAGTGCCTTTAGCGCTTTGATTATCATAATATAACGATAATGAATTTAACAATGTGCCGTGTTACTTTGACGCATAAACGTTAGGATTAATGAAAGTTACTTCTTTGTTTTCCAACAAAGAAAATGTCAAAAGTGTGTTACACTACATTGTAAGCAACACAAAACAATTTTTTATCAAACGATCATTTTTATATGACGGTGGCTTACTCTGCAACTCACAGGTTTTCTTTTAGACCTGTCCAGCGTAACTGTAACGTACATGTAAATATAAACGTACTCTATACTTGAACAACGTATTAAAAGGCCATCTCAAGTAAAAACAATAAAACAAACCACAGGCTCTAATATATATATTGATACATGTCAAATTTAGTTCTTTACAGTGGACACTCTTTCCTCTGCAAATGGGGATAATTGATGATAATTTCTCACGTGTGTGTCCCCAGAACGAGCTAACGGCATTACGGTGATAACCATAGTGATGAAAATCATGGCAAGGTAGTGATGACAACAATGGTGCTGACAATAATGTACAAGTGATGATGATAGTTTTTACTAGTACTGATGAAAGTTTTAACATATATAAAAAGATGATGATAATTATGGTGATGAAAAGTATGGTAAAGATGATAATAATAAGGCACGTGTTGACACTAATGATATTGTTAAAGATGATAGTGATGATGATCGTAATGGTGATGAAATTTGACAGTGTGACAACGATAGGATAGTTGATGATGAGGATGATGCTATTGTGATGATGATGATGTGATGGTCATTACCTTATTTATGATGGCGCCACTGGTACTGATGACTATCATGAAAAGGACGACTTTTATGAAACTGATTATTGATTAATTTAATTGCAAAGATGAATCTCTTCATGATAATTATAATGGTGGTGATAATGATAATTTGTATTAGTTCTATAGTACACGAAGGTGGCGATTATTTTGAGGACCATGACCTATTGTGGAGAACTGGGTTGTCCCGACCATAGGGAAATCGAGGGGATAGGAGGAACAGAGCAAAGGGAGGTTTCGACTTTCCGTCGCTTTCCCGAGGGTTGGGACAACCCATTCCTCCACAGCAGACCAATTAAGATAACTTTTCTTGCATACCGAATTTGATTTCATTGTAGTTGATTCGAGATATCACTTCATACTGTTTTTAGCGGTAAATTTCAACTTCATGTTAATCAAATACAAATCCCTGCATGGAATCCCTTGCGAAGGAGTTTGGTCGATTCACAAGTGCAATAACCACTGTGCATGTATTCTAGCGCTTTGTCGCATTCCAAACTGTACTTTATTTACGTGGTAAAACAAAGCAATATTGATTTAAACGACATACCCTACATCGAGCAGATTACATTATCGAAACAGAAAATGTGTTCAATAAATGTAAAATGATAAATAAATATTATTTTAAAGAACAACATATATCGTAAACTGCTTCCTTTTATCACAATCAATCAATATAGAGGCATTCTGTAATAAATCGCATCCACCCATTAATTATACAACAACAACTCTGCATAGGTTATTGAATGGTTTACGGTACTGCAATAAATTTTAAAACGCTGATTTTAATGATAATGACTGGAATGCATAGCTTAAACTTTTGGGCTAGTTATAATACTTCAGAATGTTCTATTATTTATGTTGTTGAGGTTTAGTTGTAGGGTATGTCCCTTTAAATCCAAAACAAACATTCTCCTGACATACGTCCAGTTAACTCACTTAATGTTACGATGCCATCTTGCACTGACTTTATTTACTGTTTTTGTTTACACAATCACATCATTTATAAAGAGAAACTGTACCGTCATTTAGCAAGAAATTCAGTGAAATGAGAATATATTACATTGATAAACATGTACATTCCCAAAATTTTATGCTCTTGATTTATGACACTACTAAAAACACCATTTATTTCTGCAATCAACTATCGACTACTAGGATATTTGTAACTAATTTCGTAACTTGAATCGTTATTGAGTCCCCCAAAAGTTCGAACCATTTATGAAAATGAAATGACTGTTACCGTTACTTGGAAATTATTTAAGTTTCTTCTTTCTTGTGAGATCGTCATGTATATAAGTGAAATATCTGATAATCTTCTATACATAAACCTAGGTGAAACGTATCTAGGAAATATCAAAATGTTCTATGTACGAGTTGAATACACGAAAGTATTTCGGATCCGCGATGATCTTTCACTAAGGAAAAGTATCGGTTGATCTTTCGCTGTGCGTGCAGCGGATGACTCAGTATTATCCCCGGGGCTATGCTGTTAGGATAATGTTGAATGGTCATTATATAATGATGAAGATGTATTAATAATGTACGTAACCAAAGTTTCATATGATACTAGAATCGTTTGAGATCACCTCCAGAATTAGGCATTTGTACGTTTACAATAATGAGTGCGAATGCGCTGGTCAGGACTTTTCGAAAATTGCATTAATATAGATATACACATAAACGGACATTCGTATTCTTCAAATATACATGTAAGTCTGTTTCTAGTATATTTAAAATATACGGACATTTTCGAAAGTGGAATCATAAAAAAAGTCGTTGTTTTACCTACTTCATTTTTAATATTGTTTACGGGAATTCTGTATATTGTACTTTCCACACATATACGGACATATGTATTCTTACATACAACAAACAAAGTTTTTTTTTGCTGTTTTAACATTGCTGCATATCTAATTCCTTATAGACCCCTACGTCAATGCATACATACAGGTAAGAGCATGTGTACAGTGGAACCTCAAAAACCGGACCGGACCCAATAAATTCGGATTTTAGTGGTATATATTTTCAGACATTTTTTTCTGCATGTACAATGGCCAGTTTATTATGCTAAGTAGTCGTTGTTTTATTTTTTGAAGTTGACTTGAATGCTTTATGTTTTGTTTCAGTTTTGGGAGGAGGTAAACACATAAACACATGTACACACACATGGACACACTTTTTTTTAGTTTACAAAAATACATGAGAAATATCTGAAATACGGTAGCAATACATATTATAACTGTTACATATTCTAAAATGCAATTACCATTCCTAAAAATGTATTCTGATGAAGTCTGTTTCGTTTCTTCACTTAACAAACTAGCACATGCAAAAACATGTAACCAGCAGCACAGTGTTCGATTTATACCTTATGAGATTTTTAATGTAAGAAAAGTTAGTAAAGTGTTGTCTACTTCTGAGATTTTCACTTTGCTTTAACAAACTTGATATCAGACATTGAGATTATGTCCTGCATTTTCTCGGAGTAATCCATAACAAAACTAACAGCAGTGTTTAATTTGTTGCAACAATCTATTCTTGTCATTATGAGTTATTTCGATCCCTGTAATGGAGTCGAAGATTTCTCAATTTCACGGCCTGAGGTAGCATCAACCTAAAAAGATTACGTTCCCAGATCTCGGTGGTGTCCTCCGTTTGTGTATTTAAAGACATTCATACTGAAGTGGAGTTGAAATATCTGATGAGCACTGTCAATGGCATATTATCGTCATCATCATCATCATCATCATCACCATCACTATCGTCCTCATCACAGTAGGCATTATTTACACTTTCAACATTAGAGAATCCAACAGACGAAAAGCACTTATTTAATGTCTCAGTTTTCAGACACATGAACATGAATTTCCTGTAGTAGACTTTTAACCCGCGTATTATTTCCAGCACAAAATGGCTGTATGTGAGAGGCAATGCTTGCTTGCAAAACCTTAATCCGTAAGTGAGATATGCTTCTTGTCTATGTGAAGATTCGTTATCAAAACATGAGCTTAATATTTCTGTCTTGACGGCGCATAGCAGCGTTCAAATAACTGATCAGGGCCCATAAAACTGTGTTGTTAATACGGGCGTTCTTGTTCGCGACACACTTCTCTTTGAGGTGTGACTTTTCACGTCCTTAAAACATTGAGGAATTTCTAATTTGCCAAGAACCATAGGCTTCAGTTTTTTACCGGGTAACTACATGCCAACATGACAAAGTCACACGATCGTTCGACACTTTAGTTCCTTCAGCCATTGCTCCCTTGGCTGCAAGTGTCCTGTCTGGTAAATCTCTATAACATGATCCAATTTCATCACAATCGAAAATGTTTTTTAGCAAACATTTTGTCTGGAAATTTATGTTGAAATCCAATCACAACAGCATGATTAACTCCTGCACTTTCGCATGACACTTAACATTTAATGTAATACAATTTTTTTTGTTTGTCTGACGGATCTTGGTTCAATTTTTGTTCTATATTTATTACACAAGGCACGCGTTTTTGCAACGATCATGTTTTCATATTAACCTCTGAATTTAAGTTTCTATTTATAGTCAAACCTGTGTAGGTAAAGACCACCTGTGAATAATGACCGCACTTGGAAAAATGACAAGCATTGGACAACAAACTGCATATTTAGCTATAGCGACAACACCTGCGAAGAAAGACCACATTAAATAAATAAATAATGGAAAATATGTGCAACATGTACAGTGGCGTTCACGTTTTTGTTCCGTTTTTCGGCAGGAAAACGAGAGCAGCGACCGTTTTTCGCCCGTTTACGAATCGGGCCGTTTTTCGGCTCGCACCGTTTAAAAAACGCGTTTTTCTGCACGCCCCATGAAAGAAAACGGCTGGTTGCACTGCACATGCGAGTTCCTGCGTTTTTTCCCGTTTTAACCCGCTTTTTCCCGGGGTATCAAATGCGCATGCGTGAAAAGCGAGTTCCTCCGTTTTTTGCCATTATTTTCCGGGGTAGCAAATGCGCATGCGCCACATGTGTTTCTCCACTGTCTGATTTTTTGGTAAAATTAGGCCTATCCGTACAAACTTAAAAATCGCGAGTATAATTATAGATGTTAAGTTTATAATGTGGTCAGATTAAGATTGTTTTTTTTCTTTGTTTCTTAATTTCAAAAACAAAGTATAACTACCACCAGCCTGTTACATCATTACTTCCGCGTTTTCATCATAACCATTGTAAAATAAGCGGGTACATATCCAACATGATTGAGAGCGAGGGGAAGGCCTTGTGATAGATAGAAATGATTCAGCACCTCCAATGACCCTATTATTTACCCCCCCCCGAAGGCGAAGGGGATATTGGTAATGGTCTCCGTCCGTCCGTCCGTCCGTCCGTCCGTCCGTGTCTCCGTCCCAATTTTGTCCGGAGCATAACTCCAATTCCCCTTTATCAGATTTACTTTAAAAATTTTGTCCAGAGCATAACTCCAAAAGTACTTGAGGGATTTACTTCAAACTTAATACACTGACATAGCACATTGGTAGAAAGTGCAGTGTGCAAGAACAATAACTCTACCTTACCTTCTTTTAGAGTTATTCCCTTTATCAGATTTACTTGTCCGAAGCATAACTCCAAAAGTACTTGAGGGATTTTCTTCAAACTTAATACACTGACATAGCACATTGGTAGGAAGTGCAGTGTGCAAGAACAATAACTCTACCTTGCCTACTTTTAGAGTTATTCCCCTTTATCAGATTTACTTTAAAAGTTTTGTCCAGAGCATAACTCCAAAAGTACTTGAGGGATTTACTTCAAACTTAATACACTGAAATAGCACATTGGTAGGAAGTGCAGTGGGCAAGAACAATAACTCTACCTTGCCTTCTTTTAGAGTTATTCCCCTTTATCAGATTTACTTTAAAAAAAATTCAGGAGCATAGCTCCAAAAGTACTTGAGGGATTTTCTTCAAACTTAATACACTGACATAGCACATTGGTAGGAAGTGCAGTGTGCAAGAACAATAACTCTACCTTGCCTACATTTAGAGTTATTCCCCTTTATCAGATTTACTTTAAAAAAAATTCAGGAGCATAGCTCCAAAAGTACTTGAGGGATTTTCTTAAAACTTAATACACTGACATAGCACACTGGTAGGAAGTGCAGTGTGCAAGAACAATAACTCTACCTTGCCTACATTTAGAGTTATTCCCCTTTATCAGATTTACTTTCTACAAAGTACTTGGGGGGGGGGATTTTCTTCAAACTCAATACACTGACATAGATTTGGTGGGAAGTGCATGTGCAAGAACAAGGGGGTAACTCTACTTGCGTTTTTTGGGGTTTTTTTTATCAGTTTTTAGAGTACTTTAAAAGTTTTGTCCAGAGCATAACTCCAAAAGTACTTGAGGGATTTTCTTCAAACTTAATACACTGACATAGCACATTGGTAGGAAGTGCAGTGTGCAAGAACAATAACTCTACCTTGCCTACTTTTAGTCAAATAGAAAAATATCATACCTATACTGATAATGAACATTAATATAATTTTGCAAACCTTCTCTTCATTGCCTTGTTCTTTTTCCACTTACTTGAAAACTGTACTCAGCATGACCATAACTATACGGCTTTTTAAGGATTTCCTCTCACCAAATAAAATGTACGAAAGTACAACCTTCAGGTAAATTCTTCCCAGCGGGGAGATTAACCATGTGTAACATGGCTCTTGTCTTGCTATGAACAATCTATAACTAGTAGATATACATTTCATTAAATTAAACCTGCTCGATCATATGATTTCAGTTATCAAAATAAAACTATAACATCGGCAGTTGAGAACATTAATGGCCATGCTTCTGGTTCAATAAACATAGATTCTTTAATGTATGCATGTACGAAATTTCCATGTTATTGATAACAATTAAATCGCTCTCGAGACTAACTACTATAGGAATCGCTGTTGCCAGACTTTTCATATCCTGATAAATGGCAAAAAGTATAGAAATATATCAAGAGTTTTACTAACACGAGTGGCCATGTTTCCTATATAAAAACAAAAATAATATCAAACAGGGAATGCCACGTACCAAAAACGCAGCCTCCCCAAAACGAGCCCCACAGCACCCAGAAGTGCATACCACCAACACACACACACACACACACACGCACACACACACACACACACACAACACACACACAATCATGTACACACACAAACATACACTACCAACACACACAAGCATACAAAGCAAACACACGAGGACAAAACGAACAATTAACGGAACACAGTGGGGCACCGCCTTGGAACGGTCAGTGGCAAAAACACCACTGGGGAGCTTAAACCGGTTTATGGTGCGCACCCAACCTCACTCTTACCCCCACCATGTTCCAAAGTCACAGGACAGTGTAAATAAAAGTAATCCCTGCTAGGTGAATCTCTAACACACGCCATGGAAACAAAAGGCATGGTATGTAAAACACAAAAATGCTCGTGTATAAATATATAAAATGCAAACCTTGAGAACCAAAAAACGTATGTACTCAATGCATTTGCAGAAGGCAGAGCACCAAGAGAAACACCCTTAAGGGCCCGACGAAACAGGCCAGAGGACAGAAATCAAAACAGTTTCGTCCCAGTGGGATTTAAAAACTGCCCATCACAGAGTCCTCCCCCTCTTCCGTCAGACACAATCAAAGAGGGAAGCATAGCGTCCAACTGTAAACGGGTTGAACACCAAACATGCGGTGTGTCTCAAAACAGTAGGGTCGTAACCTCTTTTAACAAAACGTTTTATAATTTTAGCAAATACAGTTGGAAAATTGCCATGACCCAAAATCTTACGAAGTTTGTAAACCACATCCCCATAAAAATCGGGTTTTGAAATACCTTCTCGCAGAAGAGTCTTTAGATTACTATTGAATTTCAAAACCAAATCAGAATTACGATAGTAAAATTTAGCAAAATATTTACGCAATTTGTAATAACGGTAGCCCTGTTGAAGAAGTTTATTTGTAATATATTGATTACGTTCAACGTAATAAGGTTGTTTAATATTTTACGATAAAATACAGTACTAAGACAATAATTTATCAAAGGGCGATGTGCCAAAAAGGAAGTATTTGCTAGACGTATGTAAACAAGCCGTCCAATTGCATTTTGTGTTTTCACGTTACAATGATGTATTGCTACAAGTTGAATATAGACGTGTAAGAAATAATTGTAATAATAAATATGTGCCAACATTTTATTGTTTATTCTAAAATGACTCACGATTTTGTCTCTATATAAAAAGAGTTGAAAAATTATGCTATATTAAACCATAAACAATGCAAGAACCGATATGCTGTAAACATGACATCATATTGCACCGCATAAAGTTAAATGAGTGTTCGCATAGAAAACACTTTGCATTTATTCACCTGTTGTAATATCTGGTCATGATAGAATCAAAATAAAATCCTTCTCAGCATTGTAATCGTCTTATAAACATTTATCTGTCGTACTGATGCGCTGTTAAAAACCACTCAGGCTTTCGGCCTTTATGGCTAATTAATGTGTATTAGTGCTCCAAATCATTGTTAATTAAACGATGAACAGTGCTGGAACGGATGTTATTTCATAAATAAAATAGTCGTTCAAATGCAAAAAAATGAAATCACTCGTACTATGTACTCATTTTCTAAAAATTACTTCGCATTTGAACTCCTGACTGTGTTTTACTCAACAACAAATACATGAACACATTTATTACTTCTTAAATAAAATTAACTTTGAAGTAGTTACACTTCCTTTGGCAAAGTCATTAAAGTCTTTTTGTTAACGATTGAATTATATACCGACAGTTATTAGTTACTGTCTGTCATTGCTGTCACAGAAAAAGCACACGGCTAAGAAATGACAGAGAAATTGCAGCTTTTCATTTACTTGAAAGTACCACATCACAGGGTGTAACCATACCGGTATGTATCGAATCTCAAGGGAATTGCAATATACCGGTCTTATCGCACACCCCTACTCATTACAAATGTTACAGATGGACTCAACCCGAATAGAGATGTGCATTGTTGCATGTAGAAGTATCTAAAATGTCTTGCCTAACTTGCCATAAGGATACTTCTTCCTTAATTTGGCATTGAAGTGATCAAACCCATGACTCTTGTATTGATGCAAACGTGCAATTACTGCCCCATAGCAGCTCTACCATTTAGCTTAAACTAGAATTAAGGCATGTATTACTTTTAAACGAAGGCAGTGGTAAGGTAGCCGGATACGGCTTCATAGACTTTTGGTCTAGGTAGCCGGCACTTTATCTCATATGGAGTTACACAAGGTCATTCTTGAAAACATAATTTGTTTTTATAATTATGTGAATTTCACTAAAATCAGATAAATGTATTTTTTGTAAGGCAACACTTGTTCTTAAAATGCTACCACTGTTGTTAAAAAGCTTGCATCCCTTATTATCTACAATAACTCGCTCACTTATGCAGTAAAGCAAAAAAAAAATAAAGGGAGTTTATTCATAACCATACTGGGGCATGCTGATTATATGTGCATCTTCTTTAAATATTGAACTTTCCTACTAAATACTGATAAATTTCAATCTTTGACTGTTGAGAAATGGA
Source organism: Saxidomus purpurata (assembly GCA_022818135.1). Lineage (NCBI taxonomy): Eukaryota > Metazoa > Mollusca > Bivalvia > Venerida > Veneridae > Saxidomus > Saxidomus purpurata. The sequence goes on from JAFMSR010000011.1 coordinate 178,440, forward strand.
GCTGACAAAAATTTTCTCAATGATTTACAGGCAAAAAAGCACTAAAGATCCATAAGTATATGGAAAATAATCACTTTGGAAATTGCCGACATTCCACATATCTTCTATTTGAACTTGCTGAGAAAAAAGGTTGAAACCAACGGAGTTCTATCTATTCAATACAGTACATTGTATAACTCGATCAAAAATCGATCAAGTGGAACACGCCAGTAGTTGCTGTGAAATAGGTCTGGGACAAATGAGGGACAAAAGAATGGATAAACACACCATAGACAAAGCATTATACAATTATTATTATACAATGCCCCACACCCCCGCCTCCAGGTAGCATAATAAAATAGATATATCACTGAAGGTGGTGAATACCCCCAAAACCCCCATCCCTGAACGCCATACTGACACAGTATTCTTAATTCATATCACATTTGATGCTTATAATTGGACTATGCACAACGACTGTAGGCATGTTACTTATCACTTCTGTGTAACATAATTTTTACCAGAGGGTTTGGAAAATCAGAGTGCACAATATTTAATTATCTTAAACACCTGTGACCTTGACGTGACCCAAAACATTGACCAAGTCCAACTAGGCATGGTATTTATTACTTTGTGAAATATCATTAAATTGTGATAAGGGGTTTTGGAGATATATATAAAGCTGAATCCAGTATACCCCATTACACTTTGTGCACCTGGGGTATAGAAACATTCCCGCAGGCCGAGACATTGGTTAATTGTTTTGACGGCGACTGTATCAAAATAAGCGATTACAATAAACAGTCCTGTTATTTCAGTTTTTCCTAATTCTTATTTTTGTTTTTCATACACAAAACGATTATGACTGAAAGCTGCAATGTAGATTCATTCTTCAAGAGAACTGAGTTCCATTTAAGTTGCTCATCTGAGCAACCAATAACATTGTTATTAATGTCACTGTAGTACTCTAGTTCTGTATTAACCAATACTGTATGTACTGCAGTACTAAATAGTATTCTATATTGTTGAAGTACTGCATTAATTTCTGTATTGTCCAAATCAATTCAAAATCTCTCAATGCATTTAAAAGTTACAACCTGAAAAAATTGAAAACAGTACTCATGTGTCCATTTGTTTTCCAACTGCGACCTTGATATTTGAGCTTACATTCACCATGCTGTGATTATAATCATATATATAATTTACTTAGGTTATCTTGCGTGCTTAATTCTTCATCATCAGCTACTGTTCTAGAGTTTAAATGACTGCTCTCATAAAAACAAATATTCACAGCTAGTGTAGCATTATCACTTCAGCTGCAACTTGGGAATTTATCCAATATGAATGTTCAACAGTCTCACCAAATGATGTTTCTTGCTGATTTAACTGTTGTTCTTTCCTTATCTTCAAAAAATTCAAAAAATCAATGTACATGAATTCCGAATTTAAGTAAACTCAGCAAAGTTCTTCTTTAATGTTAACTGCATGTTGTCAATACATCAAGCGTCAAGTGTCCCATTGTTTCACCTCAATTATCAATTCTTTTCATTTGATGCTTTTGTTTTCTTGTTTTGTTTATTCCATTGAAACTGAAAATTCTACTACTAAGCATATGATGTCAAGTCTCATCACCAAGGTAATTTGATGAATCAAAAAAAAAATCATCTTCTAAACTGAAACAGCCATCTCCACAGAATCCTTCAGTTAACAACTGTTGTTTTCATATCTTAGTCTATTGAACTTCCCTATTCACTGTACGTGCATGTACATGACGCTTTTTTCTACAACAAATTAAAAAGAAAAATTAGCAACTGCATTTTGTTTTAAATCTTACAATTAATAACTGATACACATACTGAAAATTTACTGACTGAATAGTTAACAGTGCAGGTTATGATTATGCTACATGGTTTTGATCTGCATAAGAGGCAAACGTGTAAGCAAATTGCTAAAAATTAAACTAGATGCCCACGTGCAACATGTCGAGCCGCCAGCTGTCAAAAGGACTTACTACTTACCAAATAGAGATAGGTCAAAATACACCTAAATATTGGATGCAACATGCATGTTGTACCACATAAAAGTATTCTTGATTTTTCTCTACGGCGAGTAATAAAAAAGTTACAATAAAAGCTATTTAAAGTAACAACAAAGGGAAGTAATTCAAAAAACAAGGGTAGCTAATGGTGGTGAATATTTGTGCCAAGTAATTTCGCTAAATTTTCGCTATATCCACAGTCTTACAAACAAATTTTACTATAAATCAAATATCATTTCATCATAAAAACCGGAATACACAAAATGTAATAAACAATTTTAAGAAAAACATTTAGCATTGATTTCTGTGTATGCTCTTTAGGAATGGTGTTGATTAATGCTATTTTACATTGAAAGGAACAGTCATCCCAAAAATATCCTGTCTGGCCGGTCAGGGAGAGAGGGATAAGATGTACATGTCGCCATGCAATCCTTCTATAAATCCCTCGATCGTTTCGAAAACAAATGTCAGTACATGTTTATTTACATGTACACAGGCTAAGGGGAACGTGTGTGTTTATTATAGCATCACCCTACTTAATGGCCCAACCATTTCTGACTTATGATACACCTTCTTAAAGCACATTTACCTCCCAAATTATATACTTTAACACTAGACACTGGTCAGTCAGGACTATGCATACGTTAACCATTTTCTAACAAGCTGTCGGTTCCGCCACCGACAAATTAGATCTAACCACTGCTGGGATTCAAAACTATGCCCCTCACTCCACCCCAAAGGCGGATGCCACTATACCAAAATGACAGTACGTATGAATTGGCAAAGTCGGCAGGGATGGGCGAGTTAGAGAACCAGAACCGTCATATTTAAACTAGATGCTCACGTGCAACATGTCGAGCCGCCAGCTGTACTTACCAAGCAGAGATAGATAAAAATACATCTTAATATTGGATGTAACATGCATGTTGTACCACAGAAAAGTGGCTCGATTTCTCTCTACGGCTAGTGATAAAAAAGTTACAATATAAGCTATTAATAGTAACAACAAAGGGAAGTAATTCAAAAGACAAGGGTAGCTAATGGTGGTGAATATTTGTGCCAAGTAACATCAACATCCCTGGAACCATGAATGAAGAAAAAATGCTGCAGATTCAAAGAAATTTTTGAATTTGACCTTTCACCTCTAAGTGTGACCTTTACCTTGGACTTAGGGACCTGGTTCTTGCGCATGACACTTCGTCTCATGGTGGTGAACATTTGTATTAAGTTATTTTAGAATCCCTTTATCCATTGAGAAGTTACAGCCCGGACAAGCTGAACTAGGACAGACGCATGACGGACGGACGCACGCACGCAAGCGGCTCGAAAAAAAATATTTTTTTGATGAAAATTTGATTTAAATTGCTTCTTAGAAAAAGACACTTGTTGGTTAACAGATGAGTAATTTTTACATGTTTTATTAATCATAAAGTCCCTGTGTCAAAATCACATGGTTATTTCATTTTCAATATATACCAACAAAAATGCTTTCAGTTTGCATTAGTGCATAAAATTGTTAAATACTGCAATGTCATGCTGTTTCTCTTCTTCAGTAACCACACGCCATTTTGAGCACCCAGAAAGTAAAGCCTTGCGGAGACGGTCATTTTTTAATGACATCCTTAATATTGTATTAACATGTTGCAGTTTTGTTGATGAAAGCTTTATAAAGATAATGTCATGTAATTACTTATGTCGCTTAAAGAGGCACTCCCTACATCTGGCAGATTATATTCTCAAAACAAAGAGTATCTGTTCAATGAACGCAAAATGATAAATAAATACAATTTCAAAGAAGAACCTATGGCGAAAAATGCCTCATTTTACCACAATTAATTAATAAAAAGGCGTTCTGTAATAAATCGCATCCACCCATTAATCGTACAAAAACAACTCTACATAGATTATTGAATTGTTTACTGTACTGCAGTATATTTTAAACCGCTGATTTTATCATAACGGTGCGAGTTTTTAGGTGAGTGTAATATTCTAAAGATCTTTTATTTATGTTTTGGAGGTTTTCAGTTTGTCAACATATAAGCCATATAGGGTATGCCTCTTTAAAGGGCACTCCTACATCTAGCAGATTATATTTTCGAAACATAGATTTTTGTTCAATGAACGTAAATTGAAAAAAATACAAATCAAAAGAAGAACCTTAGGCGAAAACTGCCTCGTTTTACCACAAGTAGGCTTTCGTAATAAATGCATCCCTCCATTAACTGTACAACAACAACTCTACATAGATTATTGAATGGTTTACGGTACTGCAGTATATTTTAAACCGCTGATTTTATCGATAATGACTGGGAATGCATGTAGCTAAAACCTTTAGGTTAAGTTATAAAACATCCAAAGATTCAATTATTTATGTTTTGGAGGTGATTAATAGTTTGACATCAGTTAAATGGTATGCCCCTTTAATCTGAGTTCATCCCCCATATTGGCTCTATGACAGCGGTTTAAAATTTACTGCTACTGCAGTACAGTTAACAATTCAATAATCTATGTAGAGTTGTTTTTGTACAATTAATGGGTGGATGCGATCTATTACAGAACACCTCTTTATTAATTAATTGTGGTAAAATGAGCCATCGCTGTATAATGAGCACGACTCCAGTCACTCGAGCTGAACTTGAAAACATTACAACAACACAACCAATGGAGTTAGTATGCGTTGATTTATTGTCCTTGGAACGTTCCAAAGGAAGATTTGAAAATGTTCTAGTCATAACAGACCATTTTACGAGGTGTGCACAAGCAATACTTACTAGAAATCTAAAAGCTACAACAACTGTCAAAGTCCTTTTTGAAAGTTTTTATCCTTCACTATGGCTTCCATGCACGTTTACATAGCGACCAGAGCCGTTATTTTGAAAGCCGTGTCATTAGGGAACTTTGTAATCTAGCGGAGAAGTTGAGCTATTATTGGCATGTTCAGTTCATTTAAGTGACGACCACAAAGCTAATTGGCGTTCATATGTCCATGCATATAATGCAACTCGTCATAGTAGCAGAGAGTATGCTCCATTCTTTTAAATGTTTGGAAGACATCCTCGTCTAGCTGTAGACGCTTTTTAAAATTTACCAATTTGCTATTTAAATTCAAATGGTAAGAAGAATTATATCAGTACTTTAAAAGATCGTCTTGACTTTGCATACAAGAAGGCCTCCAATGAGTCTGAAAAGGCAGCCCAGAAATGTAAGTCTAATTATGACGTTAGGCTTAAAGAAGCAACAATTAATATTGAAAATAACGTCTAAACATTTAATGTTGGTCTGTAAGGCCAGAATAAGGCAAGAATACACTGGCAGATAAATGGGCCAAAGATCCTTTCATTCTGATAGAAAAACCCTACTCAGATTTGCCTGAAAACAAAGTTGTGAAAGAGAATTGAGGTAGCAGATTTTGCATTGAAATATGTTGCTTCCATTTTTCACTATTCCAACCAATTCTTCTATTTCACATTCTTAGAAAGCAAACAGTAGAAAGAAAGGTTCTTGTAAGTCAAAGACTTATGGCCATACTGTTCATGTTTTATCTCCAGAAAATGGTTTTTCTGTGCAAGTTGTGCAGAATAATATAGGTACTAAATGAGAACAAACTCAGATTCCTCTAGTAATGACACACACTTATTTCCAAGTAGTGACCAACATTCTGAAGTTGTTCTTTCTTCTCCTTCACATCAACTTTCACATACAGAATCTTCTGAAATCACAGTTGAACCACGAATCCGTCCCAAACAAAATCAAAAAGTGCCGGAGAGGTACTGTGGTTATTTAATGTATCAATAGTCAGCGGAGTTTGAAGTCTGCGTTTAAGTTTCAAGGGAGAATGTCACAGTATATTTTATCATAGTGTATTTTCATTGGATAAATCTTTTAAATGTTTCTAAATTTTGTACTGCAAATATTATGCAATATGCATTGCCTAATATGTTATTTTAAAGCATTAATTTTATGCCGAAGTTGGGTGATTGTAATCAAGAATTGTGATGAAGTAGTTAGGGAAAGAAAAGCTTGCAAGCAAGAAGGCAGAGTTTAAACAAATAATGTTGTTGTTAAAATAACATTTTATGGTATGTAGCCTTCATCCAAAAGCAAAAGTTACAGCAGTATAACAATAACATGTAAATACATGTAGTTGAAACTTATTTTCGGCTTAATATTTGCTGGTATTACATTTGTATATCAGTAAAACCCCAAATACATCAGTATTTTGTTTCATTTCATTGAAAAATTCTTTCTGCTTATCGCTACGCAAAGTTTTTTATCTTTCACAAGATTTGTACATATCACAGATTTGGTTTTCTGTTTATTTAACAAACATTATAAACTAAACTACTATCTATCACAAAGTATTCATTTGAAATGTTTAAACACGTTTTTATTTTACTCGGACAACAGTGAAGTTAAATATAGTCACATATAATACTATAATCTGTTAAAACTCATGAAACAGAAAATTCAATGTAATGTGAACATAGTCTTTACATTTTTAAATGTCAGGAAACATTTTAAAGCAGGGAATAATGGCACAGTGGTAATTATAAGTGGTTTTATACCTAATAATGTTTGCACGAGTTGTACATGTGATGTGACAACTCAGTCATGTGATCATATAGTATCAGGTGGCATCTATTTATATATTCTCTCAATAACTAATGTGGTATGTAAAGGGAATTCCAGCTATATCTTTTATAAATCTTCATACAGTTATATTGTATAGATCAGGTTACCCTTTTTAGTCAGTATGACTTAAAGAACCTGAAAAGGAAATAGGAAAAGAATATTATTATTACATAAAAATAGAAACTCAACAAATTTCTTTATTTCCTTGATATGGGAATATATACATGGAATATACCAACGGTCACATTATGTTTAATGCATTAAATAATGTGTTTGCTGAAAATGATGTTGTTAAAGTTGCTTAACAATTAAAATCGACAATAGTGCTGGTCCTTATGCATATATTTCCTTTATTGCCTTTATTTTTCAATATAATATTTAAGTTGGGTTAGTTTCCTAAGCAATGGTCAGAGGTCTAGATTATATACCTTTACATAAAAAGGGAACTACCGATGATGTTACATTGTTATAATCACTCTACATAGTGAACTTGGAAAATTATTTACTCGTATTTTGAAATATAAACTATCAATTTGGGCAGATACCTATAGTGTTTATGTTGAAGCACCAGCAGGATTTAGACAAATAATTGGTAGAGTAGATAACATTTTTGTCCTTCATGTCTTAATATCTGTCTGTCATAATATTAAATCAAGGGTGACAACTATTTTGTGCATTCATATATTAAACTTAAGCGTTTTATTATATTGTACGAGATTATATGTGGCAAAAGTTAATTAAGCTTTGAGTTCGTGTAAATATGTTTAATATTCTTAGATCAATGTATACTGGTATCAAAGCTAGAGTTATATATTGTAGTATGTTAAGTAATGGTTTTGATTGTACACTGGGTGTTAGCAAATGTGAATGATTATCTCCTTTTTTTATTTGCTATGTATCTAAATAACCTTGAAGAATGTTTCATACTTAATAATGTATTTGTACTGCAAGATTATTGTAAAAAAGATGGAAATTGACTGTGTATACGACAAAAACAAAAGTAATGATATTCTGAAATGGTGAAAGGCTTAACAGAAATATATATTTTTGTTATGGTGATACTTTACTAGAAATTGTTAGTTACTACCGGTGGTTCCTTCAATGAACGTTATAAGGTCAAGCTTTGAACGCGATTTTTACAATGGACAGATATCTTTATGAAATTGTAAATATCACCATTCATAATAGATTAGAATAATTTGGTAAATTAATAGCACCGATTCTTAATGATGGTGCTTAAGTATGGGGTTTTACACATGCTCATGCAATAATGCAAAGCCGACCATAACGTCCCTAAACCAAAACGTCCCCAGACGCAATCGTCCGAAATTTGACCAAAGCGTCCCCCACAAATGACAAAAACATCCCCATGTGTAAAAAAGTGTGAAAATGAGAAGTAAAATTCTTACCTTACATTTAAAACATGGGACGTTTCGGACATAGAGATTTTGGATATAATAATAAATAATAAAATAAATTGTGTTTTAGAATCGATCATTGGCCTTATAAATTGTATAATGCTGGATTTAGTAAAAAAAAATTTCACCTATGTCCAAAACGTCCCCAGTAACCAATTTCAGCAATGTCCAAAACGTCTCCATTTACAAAGCATTTAATCCGATAGCGATTAATTAAAGTTGTAAAACGTCCCCAATGTCCAAAACTTTCAAAGTCACAAATTTCAGCAATGTCCAAACGTCCCCATTGACTGAGCACTTAATTTTGAGAATGACTAATAAAAGTTGGTTCTTAATCGAAAGCAAAATATTGTTGAAAAAATCAGACCTATAAAAAGGGGGATGTTTCGTCCAAAAATATGACAGAACTTACTAAAATATTTAAAAAAATATATATATAAACTTAATCATAATAATTTATTCCAAAACGTCACTTTATCGAAATAAATTGTGGACTTTTTGCTCATTTTACGGACGTTTTTTACTATGGGGGACGTTTTCGTCAAAACGGGGACGTTTTCGTCTGTTTTGGACTGTAGTCCGAAAAAACTCCTTGGTGCTTATGCATGCCCTATATATACCACCGATACACGCGAGACTAACTTTGGGTTTCTAACCAGTTCATCTCCAGATGGATTGGAAACACTGAAGTGTGTCTGAAATTCCCAGAGCCCCAGCCGGGGACCGCATGATTAGTAAGTCAGAGCGTTAACCACTCTACCATAGCGCCACCCTGTACCTTTTTGTAATCCAAATTAGTTAAAGAAAATATACATATAGATACACCAATAACATGTAACAGTTGTAATAAGGAAACTAAACAGTATTTGATTGCGACAGGTAAGTCTAAGTGAGCCTCGATACCTCAGTTGTTATGGCGTTTGCTTCCGGAATGTAAGGTCCCAGGTTCGAATCCTAACCCTATCAGGAGGTGTATCATTGGGCGAAGGCACTGATGCCACACATGCCTCAGTCCACCCAGCTGTAAATGGGAAGCAGTGATGTCAAACACGCCGCCTTTTTCTCTCTTGTAGCCGTGATGACTTCTGGAATGAGTGTTCGAGAGTGATTCATTTTTTCCCTTTCGAACTAAAATAAGTTTGTATAAACTAAGCCTCATAATATCCGTCAATTTGTTTTTTTAAGTTTAAGACATTTCTGGACTAAGTGTCGGAGTGGTTTGATTTCAAGAGACAAAAAAATAAATGAAAAGGTTTATATCACCTGACTGACTTGAATATTTCATGTGAAAATGTTATATAGGTTCAGTTTATCGGTATGCATTTTAATCCATTGTCTACTCTGTTAGGTTCTGGATCTAGTGTCTTCTGCATACTATCACAAACATATATTTTCTATATAAGATGTTGTATAATATAGCCATGTATGATATATATATTGAATGATGGCCTGACATCGGGGAGTGAGTTCCAATTTATTGCTTGGATTGCTCTCGAAATTGAAGCATTTCTAAATGGTCGAATATTCATGTTTTTTGTAAATGCATGCAAAAACACTGATGCTGTAGACGGAAACTGTAACTACGAGAACACCGCATATAACCCCTTTAACAGCAAGACCGTCATACAATTCCAAGCAGATTAGATCTATCGGATGAATGCCTGCCAGTCTTGGAGTGCAGAATTTCTTTAACTTGAGTAATCTTTAGTGATTGAAATAATTATGTCCATTCTTTCATTTTTCAATATAGGCTTAGATGCTAGGGAATGTGTATAGAAAGTAATTTTGTTAAACTAAGTTATTTTTTTTAATTCACATATGAATATACATGTGCTTAAAGCTGAACTGTAACTATATGCAATGCTACTCCAGGTGCCCGGTTTACCCATGACAGGAAGAAATTCAAGGAGCTGTTGAGGACAGAACTGGTGACAAAGACGGGCTTTAAGCTCCCCAGTGGTGTTTTTGCCACTGACCGTTCCAAGGCGGTGCCCCACTGTGTTCCGTTAATTGTTCGTTTTGTCCTCGTGTGTTTGCTTTGTATGCTTGTGTGTGTTGGTAGTGTATGTTTGTGTGTGTACATGATTGTGTGTGTGTGTGTTGTGTGTGCGTGCGTGCGTGCGTGCGTGCGTGCCTGCGTGTGTGTGTTGGTGGTGTGCACTTCTGAGTGCTGTGGGGCTCGTTTTGGGGAGGCTGCGTTTTTGGTACGTGGCATTCCCTGTTCGATATTATTTTTGTTTTTTTTACACGGATGTACCTTCACCTAGTGTCCAATGATGCACATAAAATTTTCTTAAAAGGGAGAGAAGATAGATTCCTTATTTAGTAGACCGTGTCGGCCAACCTGCCATTTTCTTATGCATTTTATAGCTAGTTAATTTGTCCAGGGATACCAGCAAGATTAATGCTACTCAGTCAGATACACAGTTTTGCTTTGTCCCTCTTGTTTCAATGTTAGTGAAAATTGTCAGTGAAAATCAAGTTTCACAATAATCTCCGGAGGGGGTTAGGGGGCTTACTTAACTTCATGGACAAAAACATGATTTTGTAGTTTTTGTTATGCCAGTAAGAGTTCTCAAAATACTTTGTGTCTATTATGTATTTCCTAAATTGAGGATAACATATAAAATCACATCATTTCACTCTTTTACATATAGACTACCGACCATCAATCAACTGCTTTATTCCGATATTCTATCATTTGTAGATGTTTCTGTTTACTTCCAGGGGATTAACAATAAATGGGATGTTAAATATATTTTTAGGAGCTGGCTTTTTCATGATTGCCCTGTCCAGGTTAATTTTGGCTCTTAAAATTAGGACTGCAAGGGTACAATTAACTTCCCTTACTTAAAATGGCTCATAAGCAAGACTAACTCATAATGCTATATTTAATGCCAAATATACAGATCACACGTACACAATGTATTATAGATTTACTTATAATTGAAAATACACTATTGAATTGATAAATACCCGCCGATCAAACAAATTCACACAGTTCAACGACGTCATCAAATTCACACAGTTCAACGACTTCATCAAATTCACACAGTTCAATAAATCATCGTTATATCAAATACACACAATTCAACAAGTTATCATCACTATTCACATCTCCACAGTTCGAATCATCATAGAATAATTACACTGTTCCTTCTATGAATAAATTGGACTGTTCCTTTTTTGAATAATATTAATTAAGAACCACGAGTTCATTCAATATCAAAAACCTTGAATTCAATTAAAGAATTCACGCTTTTATTCAACATATCTCTTAAGGATATGTAAATAACTCATAATCAACCAATAAAACAAAATTTCAATGCAACATAATAAAATAACTGAAATCTGGCGGAGGGAGGGTGGGACAAAGAAATAAATTTCTTGAAACGTGTGATCAAGTCAAAATCATATCTAACAGTGATGAGTAAATATCAGATAAAAGACAGGCCGGGCCTCAACAAAACAACTTTCTAAGACCAATCAAAAGTCTTATGACTATACTAATGAACCAATGAAATAGGCAGTTATTATTAACTGTCGACAAAGGAAATGTCCAAATTCCTCAGAATAACCGAAATCCATGTGAATGCTGAATATTCAGTTCGTTAATTAAATATTTTAATAAATGATTAAAATAAACCAATTAACTTCCCTTACTTAAAATGGCTCATAAGCAAGACTAAAGGCATTAAAGGCATTAAAGGCAAAGGCATGAGTAATCGTTTTTGGTTCTCAAGGTTTGCTTTTTATATTTATACACGAGCATTTTGTGTTTTACATACCAGCCTTTTTTTCCATTGGTGTGTTAGAGATTCACCTAGCAGGGATTACTTTTTTTACACTGTCCTGTGACTTTGGAACATGGTGGGGGTAAGAGTGAGGTTGGGTGCGCACCATAAACCGGTTTAAGCTCCCCAGTGGTGTTTTTGCCACTGACCGTTCCAAGGCGGTGCCCCACTGTGTTCCTTTAATTGTTCGTTTTGTCCTCGTGTGTTTGCTTTGTATGCTAGTGTGTGTTGGTAGTGTATATATATGTGTGTACATGATTGTGTGTGTGTGTGTCGTTTGTGTGTGCGTGTGCACGCATGTGTGTGTGTTGGTAGTGTGCACTTCTGGGTGATGTGGGGTTCGTTTTGGGGAGGCTGCGTTTTTGGTACGTGGCATTCCCTGTTTGATATTATTTTTGTTTTTAACTCATAATGCTATATTTAATGCCAAATATACAGATCACACGTACACAATGTATTATAGATTTACTTATAATTGAAAATACACTATTGAATTGATAAATACCCGCCAAATTTCAGCCAAAAACAAGCAAAACAAAAGCAAGAGAAAACAAACAAAATCGCAAAATATAAAATAATATAAATGAATGTCAGTAAACTGAAGGCAATGGGTTAGTTAGCAAACTGACTAAATAAAAAACACAAAAAACCTAATGAATTAATCATACCCTAAAAACTATGTGACATTAAAGATATTTTAAACTAACTTGAAAAATGAAATTCAGTCACACCCGTGCAAAATAAGATGTTAAATTGAATTAGCCGAAAAGTCACATGTTTAGGATATGATTTATAAAAACAAAAGCAAAGCTTGATAACAAACTTTAACATGTTCCTACCTCAGTGACTCGGTAATTATAAGGCCACAAACATTTGGACCCTTTCTTGTGTTATGCATCTACAAGGCAAATTATCGTTGTTTAACAAAAACTTGATATGCTATTTACTACAGAATCTACAGTGTACATTATAAGATCTGCCATTCTAGGACTTTAGTAGGAAAGTGTACAAATGACCCTTTTGAAAAAATAACCCAATCTAGAAGATCCTTCAAGATTTAAATGCAAACCACCGTCCAATTTTGCAAAGAAATGCCGTTTGACCTTGCCACAGTGAAAGAAAGGTCGGTATGACTTGACAAATTTGAAATTCAAATCTTTAGATAACAGAATTCAAAAAATTCATTATATTGTTTTACCTTATGCTCTGTAACCATCATATCAACTGGACGTGGTAGAATGGCGGAAACAATAATATGAATATCTTTAAACCTTAACCGTATTTTAGCCAAAAGATTGGTTAAATCTGCTGTCATATTACTCATACAACTATTCTGAGCTATATTATTGGTACCTACATGCAAAATGATGTAATCAAAACAAAAATAATATCAAACAGGGAATGCCACGTACCAAAAACGCAGCCTCCCCAAAACGAACCCCACAGCACCCAGAAGTGCACACCACCAACACACACACACACACACACACACACACACACACACACACACACACACACACACACGACACACACACACACAATCATGTACACACACACATATACACTACCAACACACAGTAGCATACAAAGCAAACTTACGAGGACAAAACGAACAATTAAAGGAATCCATTTAGGGATAAAACTCCCTTGTCAACAAGATAATGAATTTTCCCTATAGTGGCTCTAGGAAAGGATTTTACTGTAACCCCTTCAATTGGTGGTATATGCTTGATGATTGAATCACCAACGATTATGACTTTACGACAGTCTGTAAAGAGAACAAAAATTAGTAACATGTTCATAAAATTACAATACCAAATAAAATACAACATTATATAAAATATATAATTATCTTTCCATTAAAAACAATAGTCAATGCAGAGAATATCAGTAGCATGATTTAGATAGCAAGGCACAACCTGTCCAGAAGGTCTACTCGTCCAACTGTAAACAGGCAATCTTCTCCTTTTAGGAACAAAGATAACTACCAATCATGCAACATTAATTCACTACATTGACTGATGAAAAGTCTCATAATCCTCACTCTGAATCTTACTAGAAATGAATTTAGACACCCTTAGTTTATCTGCTAAAGAAAAATCAAGGTATTTCTTATAAGCATCGGATTTCCAGTCACCCAATAGTTGAATAATATCTGCTGGTAGATTCATTTGAAAGGCAAGAGTTGCCAAACCTCTTCTAAACGAATGAGTGGAAAATTCTGAAGGATCCAGACCTGCTCTTTCAATACTAAGGCGTAATCTTTGTATAAAAAATAACCTTCCCTGACTTTAAAATAAACAAAGGAGAAGAGATTTTGGGGAGGCTGCGTTTTTGGTACGTGGCATTCCCTAGTTGATATTATTTTTGGTTTTAATCTAGGAATATTTTTTAACATATTAAAATATACATTTACAGGACACAACGGTGAATCTTTAATAGGAGTTAACGGAGCTTGGAGTAATCTTTCCCCTTTTTGTATCGTTTTAGACCACTTCATTGTAACAAGTAAACCCAATTTCGAAACTTTAACATCACCACTTAACAAAAATTTGGGATTAGACAAATCCTGTTTTGTAGTAGGCACAAGATTGGACTTCCTAGCCAACAGAAAAAATGCAAATAACAATAAACACCAAAATGCATGATCATCATGAGAAGAAAAATCCAAAACACTGTAGATCTTTAAAAGTAACCAAGGTGTCATAGGCTGAGCTTGTTTAACCATTGGCGTCCCTGAAATTTCTTGAAACGTGTGATCAAGTCAAAATCATATCTAACAGTGATGAGTAAATATCAGATAAAAGACAGGCCGGGCCTCAACAAAACAACTTTCTAAGACCAATCAAAAGTCTTATGACTATACTAATGAACCAATGAAATAGGCAGTTATTATTAACTGTCGACAAAGGAAATGCCCAAATTCCTCAGAATAACCGAAATCCATGTGAATGCTGAATATTCAGTTCGTTAATTAAATATTTTAATAAATGATTAAAATAAACCTTTTATATATTTAATCATAAATTATGGTTGACATACATTTCTTCCAAACATTTTGCTTTATTCTACAACATAGATATACATGTACTTTGTTTTTCAAATATAGGGATGTCACAAAAGTGTTTGATCTGGTACATGAAACCAGTCAAGAGATGGAGATATAAGTCTATGAAATTATTCCTATGGTTCCTTGCAGCAGACGCTATGACACCCTTGTTCTTAGATAGAGACTGACGTTCCTGCTGAGGTGGATTGGCAGCTCCGACAGAAAGGAGATCTTTGATCACAAACCATATGCCAGATTTATGAGCTATGGAAGACTGATGGTACAAACTTACATGTGTACATCTATACCTTGAAATGTAACGTTTGGTTTTTGGTAAAGCAGTAACCCTATACCAAAAGTGTTAAGTGATGGCCTTCATCTAAATAGAGATGGGACAGAGTGGTATTATCATGAATAAAACATCAACCATCAGTGTATTGATCCCGAGTAATCTAAGCAAGAAATTGATTACACAGAAGGCTGGCTAATGCTTGGAAACTTTTACAGGGAAAAACAGGCTCCTTTAGATATTCCATTTGCAGATATTGTCCGTAACTCGACGGTAAATTGTTTTCCTGCAATTAGCCAGTAACTGAACTTGTCTTCAGTAGATATTTTTTTTTAACTTTTAATAGGATTATCAAGGAGATATCTTTTTAAACTCTTAGAAAACTACTTGAATTTTAAAAAAATAAAGAATTTTGTCCAGAAGCACTTAAAAACATTTTTCCTGGTATATCTCATTGCAAAATTCTGCATTTGATAACATTCTAAAATGAAAAGCATTATTTATGGCGATACGAGCGTGAAATTGTTCTGTTTGTTATAAATGGAAAACTGTGAAACGCATGTTAAAGATCTGGGTGCATAAACATAATTAAGTATTTTGTCATTGTCTACAAATCTAATACAAAATAAGTACATTTGTAGATCTGTCACTGATATCAAATAAAATATTTTGAGTATACAAAGTGAATCTAACATGTTCATGAGTTGTGGATAAGGAAATCCCACCCGAGGGTTGAGATACGTCCAAAAACGAGGCTCTGCCGAGTTTTTTGGACGTATCTCAACCCTCGGGTGGGATTTCCTTATCCACAACTCAATGGACATGGTAGATTTATTTTCTCACCGTTTAAATCGCATTTTCATACAAGTAAGAAGGAATAAGTGCAAACACAAGGATGAGGATGAAAATATGAAAATCAACTATTTCTCGATTTTTTCTTCAAAACCGCTATAGATGGATAGAAAATGATCTAACTAAGAAAATGAATACCAACAACCCTATGTTTATTTCAAAAATAACAATTTTACAGTCATTTTTCGAAATTTATGTCTGCTTACAATTGACGTAAAAATAGCCCGGCAGCGATGTGAGATAAGCGATGGGAGATAAGTTTATCTCACATGGATAAATGCGCGGAAATATGTATCTCATAGGCGAGAAATTTCAATCCAGAGGTTTTAAAACCATCAAGGACTTCAACAATCTTAACATTTCCGATTTACTGTGCTTTCCGTATGAGCCGCATTTTAAACAAGACACAGGTGTTGCTTCACAACCGATATATGAATGCGTAATAGAATGCAAAATTCTGCTAATAGTAAGTTTATTTTCCGACAGAATGGATTAATGTTAACGAAATTTATATTTCTTTTTATTCATAAGAACGCTAAATGGTATTCTTTATCAATATAATTTATGTGTATTAAATACATTATACAAAATATAACACCTGGGGTTATTTTTATTGAATTTATACAGTTGTAAGCACTTATTTACATTTTGACTCTATGCAAAATCTATTCAGTGTGGTTTTCATCTTATCATTTCATTTTTCTTATTTTATTGTATATATTAAAGAGTTTAGTTTGCGGACATGGTTTTGATTGACGTATTTGTTCTTGAAGTTTGTGTACAAATCAAATTTCATGCCCCGGAGGCCTCGAATGTAGAAAAAAAACGTGTTTTATTTTGATTTTTTACGAAGCTATTCATAGCCTCGCGTCCATGTATCAAAATTATTTTGCATTCCAAATACTCGACGGCGCCTCCTATTGATTTTCTGAAGAGATCATAGTCCAAAGAGCTGCAACTAAGACGTAACCGAGTTTGTAGTATTTGCGCTTGGCTAGTGCCACTTAGAAAGTACAATGGGGGTTACGGCGGTTTACGCTGAGTTTACTTTTAAAGATATTTAGTGTAGAGCTTGATTTGAAACATTTCTATGCTGCAGAGTTTAGTAGCTCCTGTTGTTATTCTGGCGGCTTCAATTTGGACGGATTCAATGTTATGTTTTTCTTTTAGTGCAGTTATCTCAAACAACGTCGCTGTATTCTACAGGCCTAATGAAAGTACGATGAAGGGTTTCTAAAGATTTTCTATTCAGTACATATTTTAGAGATCTTAAGATTCCTAAACGTTTCCAGGCTCGAAAGACAGTTGACGAAATATGTGAATGCCACTTTCCTTCGTTATCCAGAGTTACGCCTAGTTGTTTATGTTGTTGTTTACATTTTTTATTGGGATATTATTCATTTTAAGTTCTGGATGTGTAAGCTTTATCCGTTTACGGGAAACCAAAAGTGATTCAGTTTTATTTGAGTTAAAGTCTATAAGCCAGGAAGCAGCCCAAGAGTGTGTGTTTTCCAAGTCATTATTGAGTATATGTGCGGCTGATTCTGGCTGGTTTACTATTACACATATGCTTGTGTCATTAGCGAACAGCCTTACGTTTGAATTTATTTTAGTAACGATATCGTTAACGTATATTAAGAATAGGAGGGGACCGAGTATTGAACCTTGACGGACACCAGCTGAAATTGAACGCCAGTCTGAGTTAGAACTGCGTATAACAACGCGTTGGCGTCTGTTAGAGAGATAAGATCCAAACCATTGGAGGAGATTTCCTCTAACACCAAATGAAGATAATTGCTTTAGAAGGCCGCGATGCCAAACACGGTCAAAGGTTTTGGGGATATCGCAGAAAAACAAAAATAATATCAAACAGGGAAAGCCACGTACCATTCTGACTTCTTTCCCTTCATCGAGAGCCTTACAACTGTCATTTTAGAATGTAGAGAAGTTGGTAAGTGGTTGAGTCGCCCTTTATGAAACGAGATTGACAGGAAGCCAGTATATTATTATCTATTATCAAGTTATAGATATACTTGAGAATACAGGTGTTGCATGTTCCAGTCTGATGGGAAATAAGAGCAAGACAAAAGTCTGTTGAATAGGGTGGAAAGTGGTATTGAAAGTTTATTTGAAGCTTCCTTCAGTAAGCGAGGACTTCTGGCTCAGAAGATTTAGAAGGGTTAATCTTTAGAATAGCAGCTTTTACATCTTGTGGGGAATAATAATATGATTAAGAAAATAATCTGGGTTAGAGTCAAGAGTTGGTGGGTCCCTTTGTTACTTTGGACGATTGATTGCTGGCAGAAGAAATTGTGAAGTATGTTTGTTTTTTCAGAATCTGTATTGGCTTCAATAGTTTGATGAGTCAGTGGTGGAACGGATTCTTCTGTTTTTGTTAGTTTAAGGGCATTTTTGCTAATTTGAACCAATTTTTTTAGGTTATTGTGTTTTCATTTATTTTGTCAATTATTTTATTTTGTTGGGCAACTTTAGCTTTTCTGATTTCTTTGGATACCTCGTTACGTATATGGCGAAATTTTGACCAGTAATATTCAGTGTTGCGAGTTTTTGCAATTTTGTACAGTCTTTTCCGCTTTCGTATTAGCTTTCGTATATTTGAATTAAACCATGTGACATCATTTTGGCGGATGATGACATCTTTGTTAGGTATTGTTTGTCTTGCAGCGTCAAGGATGCTTTGTGTGATTTGAGATGTTTCGAGGTCAAGATCGTTACCAGCTAGGACTTCTTCCCAGTTTGAACCCTTTCCTAGAATGTTTCTGAAGTTTGCGTAATCACCCTGGTCGTATTTCCATTTGCGCCTTTTATATGCATGTGAATTTTGGTTTGTGTTTTTTAAGAACAATGCCAATTGGACAGTGATATCTGACAAGGTCGGGTACGAAGGTATCAGCTACAAAGCTTGTTATCACACTACTGATTTTCATAACTAGAAAGAGATATATTAAGGAACTTGGGGTTTCCGTGAAATTGGTAGGGTCAGAGATAGTTTGGTGCATGTTATAGGTCGCAATAAGGTTTTGAATTTTATGGAAGTTTGAGCTATTTAGACAGTTGAAATTACCAGCAATTACACAATTTTGTATATGTGTGTTATATGCTTTGTCTATACTTTCTTCAATAAGGGTCCAGTAATGATTGTTTGCGCTAGATGGACGGTAGATGCCACCAATTAGGATTGGTTTATTTTGATGAATTTTCCATGAATACCTTCTCTAAGATATGTTGCTACACCACCGCCTATTTGTTTACACGGTCACATCTAAATGGTGTCCCAAAATTAGGTAATTTTGAATTTTCACTGTCAGAATTGTTTGTTAGCCATGTTTCTGTGAATATTAGAATATCATATGGTTGAGCTTCTATTTCGAGTATATCGAACTTATTGCAAAGATGTTGAATATTTGCATGCATTATACTTATAACCATTTTTCATGACATCCTTGAAGCTGTTATAAGAGTCTGTGTCTAGAGAAGTATTACTTGAGGAATGTGTATCAGGACCGGGATTTGGATGTACATTTCCAGACAATAGTAAGAGGAGTAAGTAAAATGCTGCAAAAATGGTATACAGGGTTATGATTGAGAACGGGTATGGAGTCTTATGGATTAAAAGTGCACAATGTCGAGTGTTACGATAGTTCGTGATTAGGTAGCGTCTATATAGTGTAAACACGTTATGAGTGTGGTGTGTAAGCGTCACCACGCGCCGCGTCATACAAGCAACATTATGATTAATGTAATGAAGTCAAATAAAGTTGTATATACTGCTGCGATGGCGCGGCGAGACGAATCGCGACAGTAGCCTGAACGGTCACATAACAAGTATAACACTAGTACTATAAACATGTACATAACATCTAGAAGCAGCATAATTATTTTTCTGGTAAAGTAAAATTAAAGTAATAGAAAAATGATATAAAATATAAAGAAAATGTTAAATAAACTTTTGTGGGGGAGTAGTTGTAGTACACTTTTGTTGATGACGGTATTAAAGATAAGATTATGGTATCTTGTAGTGATTTCACTAATTTACTCACTCAGTAATACTTCCAATGAAAGTTACATAGAAAAACTATATATCTGATAACTTCTTAGACAGTTAAATACCCGGTTTAAGGATCTTTTTAGAAAAGAATATCAGTGAATGGGTAAGCTTTTGCATGACAGTTAAGTGCCGCGGAATTTGTAGTCCGATACGTGTTTGAAT
>JAFMSR010000011.1:199221-295570 GCA_022818135.1 Saxidomus purpurata
AATTAAATGTTGCAGGAGCATCAGCTTTGATTTGGCGCACCCGCGACAATTACTTCCCCAGACGGTTAGTGTATGCGCATCTCTTGTTTGCAGGCGAATAGAAATCGCTCTTATCAATTAAATACTATGTACGCAATTATAAAATGCATTTGCAATGATGTGTCTCCGAAATGAAGCTCTTTGCAAAAATAACCTTTTATACGACAACTAATCACTAATTTGAAATGTGTATAATTTTGAGATGTTCCCCATAAAATGTTCACAATCTGCCATTCACTATCGCCTTCCGACTTACCTCGCAAATGTCTAATAAGATAATCATTATCTTGAAGTAAACATTCATTTCCTTAAGAAATGAGTTCACGTCTTATCAGTCGATGATGTATCTAAACAAAATTAATGCTACTTGTCTATGGTTACAACTCTTAACTACTGACCTCAGTATATTGTTTCCATTGAAACATTTTACAAAGAATAAAAATGAGTTGTATGGAGTACTTTAGCTATATTACTCAAAATTTACTGAATGGCAGTTGAAATGTATCAATCTAGTCTTTTATAACTCTAGTGATAAAATTTACAAACCATGGGGGAAATCTGTCTTCTAATGGTAGATGCTATTATCAGGCATATAACTCTTTCTAAAAGCAGGGAGAGGAAGTATTACTTTCCAAAACGAAAAATTATTTGTTGTTTTCAATTGTTTTCTATCTCACGTAATGTTGCTACCATGGCTCCACTATGGGTGAGAAGAATACATGTCAGTGGCCAAAATACAACTTTTTTGAAAATGTACGGGTCATAGCATTATGAACTGTTGGCATCTTTATTATCTGTAATAGTTAAACATTAAATTAAATCTTTTTTTTTAAAAACATATTTGCCGTTTTATCATTTTAACGTATATTAAAAAAAGTACCCTTCAATAGTTGATATTCTAAATTATGGGTGTGAAGTATGGGGTGCCAACCAAAAATACATATATATATATATATGTTCTGAAGATCAAGGGAATAAAAAATGCTAGCCGTTATTGTCTCTTCTAAGATATTTTTAAAACCTTAAATAAAGCCGTCTTGTAATTGATGCTCCAATCAGGAAAATAAATTTCTATCACAACATGAAATAAATTATTTCTTTTTCAACAATTAAAACTTTGACGTTTCATAATTTACTGTATCTGATAAAATGACTCTAGATCTGAAGGTTCCCGTTATACCCAACGCTCAATTTCTGACAAAAAAAATAGTTTTACAAAAAATACGCAATTATCTAAAAGCCAGCTTTTCTTATTACAGTGTACATAGATGGAATAACATACCTACGAGTTTGCGATATCTCCCATCACAAATTTTATTTAAGAGAAATAACAAAATAGATGTGTTGCAAAAACACAATTAAGACGTCCATAAACATGAGCATTATGATGTTTGTAGTAAAACATCCTGCAATACTTTTACTTTTACTATTATCTGTACATTTTCAAATTATTTCTTTTGATACATTATATTTCTGAACAAAGAAGTCGATATGTGATGTGAATGCACATATATAAGATTAATGTGAAGTGTTTATCAAAGTGTAATTGAAAACTATCACACGATGTATATGTTAAAATTAATGGATGTTTGTTTTTGTATCTTTTATATCTGTTATATTTATGATCTAGGTTAATGATATGTACGGAAACGTATATTAACCCCCTTTATATATTTTCTACATTTTCTTAAGTTATCAAGATATGCGTGTATTATATATAAGTCATCAAATACTTGTGACTAAATAATTTGTTGAAGTATAACATAAGGGAATCTATGAGATATTTGTGCTGCTTTTCTTTTTTTTTGTAGATGTAGGTTGTAAAGATCATGTATTGCAGCTCGTGATATTTTTCTTCAGCAAATATATTTTTTGGGAATAAATATATGACAAATATATGACATGTTGAACTAAACTAATGAGTTGAATATTTCCTGCCAAAATAAAAGCGACAGAAAAAACCAAGTTATATTTCTTCGTCACTTTTAACTTTCTACACTTTTTAGTTTACATACATTTCAGGACAAATAAATCATAACCGTTCACTACGTAGATGTACTACAATAATATTGGTAAAAAGGGTATCAATTGCTGATTAAAACTAATTTATTAATTTATACACAAATTAACTACTGTAAGTCAGAACTTTGTATCTTCGTTCTTAGATAGATCGGTAAATAATGTGAAGTTTATATATAGGCTCAAAATAGAAAAAAGAATGTTTTTTATTAACTTAATTAATATACATAAAGGGGGGTCAATATACGTTTTCGTAGATATGAGCAGAAAAAGCGAAACCGGTTGGCAGGTAATGATTTAATTAACTCATGGAATGTATATTGTTTTTATGTATCTAAAAATGCTTCCTTCGTTAAATAAAGATGTTATAATTATTATTATTTTTATTATTATTATTATTATTATTATTATGATTATTATTATTATTATTATCATTGTTATTATTATTATTATTATTATTATTATTATTATTATTATTATTATTATTATTATTATTATTATTATTATTATTTATCTTATTTTTTTATCACCGCAGAAAGTGAAAGCATTACTTTATAACAAATTAGTACCGCCTCATTTAAATGTGGTATTGAAACTGAAAGATAAAGCATAACTTTCCATAAGAAATAATTAACCGTTTAATGACTTGATGTTCCTGAAAAATTATGACTCCACTATGGCTCTAATTATACACTATAGATGTGTATTATGGGGTTTCCATTAAAATGTGACAGACGATTTATAAACTGTTGTTTGTATATGTGTCGCTATAATACTTACGTGATATATCTGAACACATGTAACGCTCTGATAGCCCCACTTCCTAACTACGGATGTGAAGTATGGGATTTCAATATGCCGTACACATATCAATGATCATAATACATTTTTTGAACGTCAAGAAAGATGAGCAAGCTGATTTGTTGGTACCTGTAATAAAACAGTTTCATAGCTGTGAGAAATTCTGACTACTAATTAATGCAATCACAAACGACAGAAATCTTTATCATGGGAGGAAATTACTTTCCCGAAGAAATAATTTAACATTTCATCATTTGTTGTTTTTGAGGAAATGTTACTATGCCATCGCTACAATTCTTTACTGCTGATGTAATGGGGTTTCCATTAAACTATTTCGGGAAAGGTATGAATAAATTGTGTTGTTGCCTTTGTCATATTTCTCAGACATTAATGAATAGTAATATAGATGAGCAAGGTGACTCGTTCACCTCTATAAATACACTTTACAAACCATAGAGACAATCTGTCTTCTAATGATCAAAACTATTATGAGGTATACAATGAGGTATACACATCTTTCTAATAACAACAGGAGAAAGTATTTCTTTCCGAAAAAAAATTGTTTGACTGTAATAACAACTTTACTTACCTTGAAGAAACGTTGTATCCTATTGGATGTCATCGTCAGGCAGAGCAATCATTATCAAAGCAGAAAGGGAACATATAAATTACTATATCATAAAATTTGACGTTTTATCACTTGATGCAAGCAACAATAGCTCTAATTCTACATTATGGATGTTCTATATCAATATGCTAGACATTTGTGCCAAGTTATTTTAAAATCCTTCAATGCATGACAAAGTTACAGTCCGGACACGAATGTGTGCATATATACAGGATTCCATAGCCTTCAAATCCTAAGTATGACCTTGACCTTTGAGGTAGGAACGTGGGTCTTGTACGCCACACGTTGATTTGATGTGCTAGACATTTGTGCCAAGTTATTTTAAAATCCTTCAATGCATAACAAAGTTACAGTCCGGACACGAATGTGTGCATATATACAGGATTCCATAACCTTCAAATCCTAAGTATGACCTTGACCTTTGAGGTAGGAACGTGGGTCTTGTACGCCACACTTTGATTTGATGTGCTAGACATTTGTGCCAAGTTATTTTAAAATCCTTCAATGCATGACAAAGTTACAATCCGGACACGAATGTGAGAATATATGCATATATAGAGGAAACCATTACCTTCAAACTCTAAGAGTGACCTTGACCTTTGAATAAGGATGTGGGTCTTGCACGCAACACGTCGTCTTGATGTGCTTGATAGTCCGGACACGAATGTAAAAGTTGGGACGCACAGACGGACGGACGGACAGACGGGCGGTGCGATTTTAATATGCCACCCTTTGGGGGCATAAATGGAAGAAGATATGTTCAGTTCCTTTTAAAATTACTATAGATACTAATATACAATGCTTTTGATATACAATCATGCACAGAATGTTTGGAACTAACGAACTTGTACTTAAAATGAATTATAAAGATAATCCAAACTGTACATTTTGTAAAACTAGTGGCGAAAGTATAGAACACCTGTTCTATAACTGTCCAGCTGTATCGGTTGTCATTCAAGATCTCTTCTCAAATCAACAAGCACATTTGACATGTATAACATTTATTCTTGGGTTCATAGACTTAAATGAAGTAGAAATTAACCTTCTAGTTCTTTTTATTAAAAAGTATATTTACTACTGTAAAAGGAATGATAAGAAACTATCAGTTTCAGTTGCCAAGAACTTTATTAACAATCAGTATAACAATCACCGACAAACAGCTGTGATCTTAAATATACTAGAATTTTGAAAAGACATGGGACAAACTCAAAATATATATTTAAATTGTAACATCAAATGATCGTGGTGAATGTGGTTAAAGGTGTTCATTCGAATTGACACAATTCATACGAAACAAAACCTATTTTCCCTCGGAAATTACTAGCTTACAGAGCGATAAAACATTTATTTTGTATATTAAAAGAATTATACAAATAGCTGGCAAAAAACTACCCTGCCTTCTCTCGAAAATCGATACGGGTATTTCACAACTTATAAAATTTATAATCTAATTAATGTATTTAATGAATTGAATTCATGAAAATTGTGCATTGTACATATTCAAACATGTATGTATCTTTGATCACCGAGAGAGCAAATAAACGAGGTTACCCTTTTTTGGCCCTAAAAAAACAATGTACATGTCTATTTTCTTTTACCAATAACTATTATATTTTTAATTTCTGAACGTGAAATGAATAAGAAATACTACTCATTGTAGTATCTAAGAAATTTTACATACTTTAAAGAAACGCTGTCTTATTATTGATGCTACATTTTTTGCAAAAATGTCTAATCATAGCATGAAATAATCGAAGGGCTACTGAAGACCATGGGCCTATATATGACTTGGTGGAAAATGCCAAAACACTTAACTCAAGTCTTGGCTATCAAAGCTTTATCAAAAACAGCTTTTGACGTTCGTTAGTTATGTTGATCATAAGCAACACCAGCAGTGAATTAAAGGTATATAGTGTGCATGACAGGGCACATGATTTTCAAATATATGGTCTGTATGGCAGGGAAGGACAATGATTGTTATTTTAAAACTTTCGTTAAATGAAACATATTCACATGGGCAACACTACGATCAATTTGAAAATGATTTGAGCGACTAATAAAAATAATTCGATCTGCGCTTTTTTTTCAAGTGGATTGAAAATTATGTACTAAGAACGAGACCTTGAAATAGGAATAAACAAAGTAACAACAGCAACGAAATATAAATATATAGTTTGTATGAAATGGCAAGCAAAGAAAGATTCTGGCATGTTCTCGGAGAAACAGTTCACTAGTTTAGCCTCAATAATGGCGGGTGATTTTGTCAAGTGGCCTCCTTGTCGGGACTTACGTTAATTCTGTTTTAAAAAACATATATTTTTATATGAAATAGATGTAATCGTTCGTACATGAGAAGGTTTCCAAGGAATTAACATTAAGCTCATGCTACAGACTTTAATATCGAGCTCCGTATGTGTCCATATTACAGCTTATTAAAAGAAATATGTATAATTTTGAAAATAGCCAACCCAAAATGCATAGCACTTGACAAAAAACTGTTTTAATAGGTTAATGAAAACGTTGGCCTGTCTCATATATTTTGCTTCATCTAAATGCCAGTTTTACGATAGTACTGGCATTTTATCATTTCAAATAATTTACCA
Source organism: Saxidomus purpurata (assembly GCA_022818135.1). NCBI lineage: Eukaryota > Metazoa > Mollusca > Bivalvia > Venerida > Veneridae > Saxidomus > Saxidomus purpurata. The sequence goes on from JAFMSR010000011.1 coordinate 205,312, forward strand.
TTCAAAGATGGTGGAGTCGGAATTTATATATTTTGTGTAAGGGGTCCTGTATTGACAGATACAAATGCAAACAAGAAAAGCAGTAATACAAAGCATCAAAGGTCGCCGGTAAAGAATTGAACAAGAGCAAAGGAAATGTAGTTATTAATGCATACCAGATCGGGATATCTACAGTTTTTACCAGTGCTGGAAAATCTCATCTTACACCCCCTGGTATAAGATGACTTGATGATGTCAGAAAGAACTACTTTTATGAATGAATGCGTAAATTTATACATTACTACAAGAAAATAGACCGTAAATATAAGTCATTACTTTTATTTTATTTCTGCTACTATACATCGAATATGGTATTCAAGAAAAAGAATCTATCACTGGCTGCACCTACAGATGAGAATATCCGACTCTCGGGTAACTACACTTACACTATATATAATACATATACTATATGTAAAATATATACATTATCATTGGTCAAAAATAAAGAAAAATTATAGTACAGGTGCATTGTGACCTATTAAACAGGCCTGTTAAACTGTTAAATTAACCAGACCCTAGTGGTGGCGTGCAGTTTATCTGTTTACTATTTAATTTATAAAAATTGACCTGTGAATTACAGAAATGGGTCTTTCGTGTCAATATTAAATAAGAAGCACATTAAACTCAAAGGTACCTTTTATTTCTGCTACTATACATCGAATATGGTATTCAAGAAAAAGAATCTATCACTGGCTGCACCTACAGATGAGAATATCCGACTCTCGGGTAACTACACTTACACTATATATAATACATATACTATATGTAAAATATATACATTATCATTGGTCAAAAATAAAGAAAAATTATAGTACAGGTGTATTGTGACCTATTAAACAGGCCTGTTAAACTGTTAAATTAACCAGACCCTAGTGGTGGCGTGCAGTTTATCTGTTTACTATTTAATTTATAAAAATTGACCTGTGAATTACAGAAATGGGTCTTTCGTGTCAATATTAAATAAGAAGCACATTAAACTCAAAGGTACCATTTAATTTTTTCCAGTGCATTGACACGTGAGTGAAGTATCCGAACAAACGATAATAAAGTACTGCTAAATCTAACAAAACAAGCTGAAATCGATATCTATTTTGGCTATGGAAATATTAACTTATGCATACCTACCTCGTTTCTGAAAGAGTGTTCATGTTCATCGTTGTTGTTATTTTCCTGCGACGCTGTCGACTAATAAACATCACACTAGTTGGGTTTCTAACACTAGGATAGGCAAACATTTTCTCTATATCAAATAGGAACATAACTGCTATAGAGAATAATATGATTTGGTTTTAACTATTGCATTCTTTATTATTTTAGAAGTATAAATCATGGATTTATGTCTTTTTTAAATTATATCACTTTGAACGGAAATACATGTAACACTTTAAGGCCTAGGAGCAATAATAATTTCTTCCGGTAATTTAAACAATCCAAACTTCGTTATTACCTATATCCACAATGTTCAACTAATCCAAAAGTCTTTTGAATATAAGCAAACAAGAGTAAAATTCCAAAACCTGCAATAAAAGGACAATCTTCTATTTCTACATTAGTTTCAACAATATAACAAATATTGTTTATGGAAAAACATAGTGTAGCATAGACATACAACGTTTTACTCGTACACATGCAATCAATACATTCTCCTAAACATTCCTTGAAACATGAAAATGGATGAAAGAAGGTGATATTGAAGTTTTGCAGCTGCTAACATTCCAAGTAAATGTTCATTTGTAAATATAAGCCCGAAGAAACAAGACGTATACGCATTGGAGTTGTAATGCCTTTTCAGATATTCGTAGTGTAAAAAGTGTCTTATTGGAGGTGACAGCTAACATTCTCTCTAAATTTTATTGCAGTTACATTACTGGAAAAGTCTAAAAGATTTCTTACTGTAATAAGACCTGACTAAATGTTTTATTTAATTAAATATATTCATGACGGCTTATGATTAAACGAACTTCGAAAGTGTTTGCGATACTTCGTTTGTTACAGAGATCTTGTAATTTGTGATGCGCTTTGATTATCATTTGTGAATATATACCATATCATAATAACTGAGGAATCGACTCATCGCACTGGATTAACTATGCATTTTGAATGAATCAGTTTTAAGTGTTATAGTGGATTTGTTATTACGTGCGTAGATATTTACTGTGTAACGATCGTCACGTTTTAATTTTCATATAACAGGCTTTTGAAGTTCCTCTTGGATTTGTAACAGGTTAAAATGCTATGCATTTTTCAGAATGAATGTCCATGTACCTTTTCAAAAACAAACGTGCGTTCTTTTACGATGGATGATAAGCATGTAAATTGCTATAAATTTCACACACACAAAAAATCGAGCTTTAGTTATATCTTTGACAATAAACATTTTTTCAGAAAATGTTAGCGCGTTCTTTAAAAGATGTTGAGTAAGCAGACACCTCTATATAAGAGGACCGTTTTGATCTGCCAAAAAGTCTTAACGAAAAAGTAATGCGGATATCTCAAAGTGCAAAATTTAGCTATATGGACAAACTTTGAAAAGCTTATCACATTGGTCTTATTTATTGGAATTGGTGTTTGTTTTTGACATGATGATTAATCCTGTTCTCTCGTATTCTCAGGGGGCTAAGTCTGAAAATGTGTTACCAATAAAAGTAGCAGCATTATTTACATTTTATTTCATTTATCAGTTGTCCGCATTCTAAAGGTGTGACAGTTATAAAATATCAGATCTGTGAGAGGGGTCAAATTGAAACGCTGAATGAATTAGGCTACTTCTATATTGACTAGCCTGACTTATTGTGCGCCAGGGCTGGGCTTTTTGCTATATACGACGGCCGCCCTAAAAGAATCGGGACGTAAAAACAGACATCTATACAAATGTATCAGTTTGATAAATTGGTCGTCGGTCTTGCAGTCAAAATATTGAGGCTACCATACGCCTACTTAGAGATAAGAAAACAGTTTCTCATATTCTCAAGGATTTATGTTTGCCACATTGTAGAATCTTAAAATTTATAAATGCCAAGGTGCATAGCTTATTATGTTACAAATAACATAAAAAATAATACTGATAGACAGCAAAATAAAACCCCAATTTGACATTTTTAATGTAAAAACAAGAATATGAGAAACCCTGATAATATGAGAAACAGGGATACTTGTTCTTACATTTCAAGTATGTCGTCACATTTCTGTGAAGCTGCAAAAAGAAAATACCCCAAAACAAACAAGTAAAATTGAACTGGAACGAAATGCAATGAGCGAATTATGTCCCTTTATTTCCATATTTTAATGATACTTCCCATCCAAAGTTGCTGTTGCATGGATAAACTATAATATGTATTTAAGCTAGTGTAATATCATATGAGGTAATGAACTACGTGAAATTATTTGGTTAAAAAATACATAAATAAACCTGTGTCAATTTGTTTTAACTTTTTTATACATAAAAAGTATGTCCACAGGTGATAAGTGGTGTTGGGGTCATGCCGATATGATAGTCTCTTTAGAGGATGGTGCACCTAATAAGCACAATTACCAACAAATAGTTGATAAGTGGGGTCTCATCTACAAAGAAAAAGTTAATATATTTGCTCTCATGGACAGACTTTTATAAAATTCACTTCAAATCAAATTAGATGATATGCAGTATGCATGATATGCAACTTGGTTGTAACTTTTGACATAATATAAGAGTGATAAATATGATAAATGCTATTTGAAATTTCCATTTCTATAGGTCGTCAATCACGAAGTGTTTTTATTGGTGTATCCCAAGAAGTAGAAGTGGGTGATGGGTCAGAAGAATCATGGAGGGAAGGGAGAAAGGTAGTTGACCTGGGGGTTCTGGCAGATGCCCTTTCATCATGCAAGCAGTGTTGGGTCCCACTTCAACTATCACATGCTAATGGGATTATCACATATGGACTTTCAGCCATCATTAAAGGTTAAAAGTTAAATTGCTTTGGTTTTCATTTGTTAGTTTTTTTAAAGATGAATTAGTTTATGTGAACTTTATGTGTTCTACAGACAAAATCATTCATGAAATTTTACTGCCAAAAAGTTGATAGAAATTACATATATACAGTCATATGATAGTTTTAGCCTGAAAAAAAATAGGTGCAGAAACAATGTCATGACGTCATCATGACAGCCTCAATGTTAACCTGCCAAAATAATGATAAGTTACTACCAGAAAAGTTGTTGGAAAACTTTTGTTGAAAAGTTGTTGAAAGATGTGAGTTTTTTGTTTGGCATATCCCTACTGGATTTACTCACTTTTAATGTTTTTCAATTCTACATGAATATCACATAGCTTTTATATTGTCACATTTAGAAAAATACTTTAGTGGCAGTACTTTCCTCAGGTTGACAAAATATACTGTTAATTTATGATAATGTGACAGTGACATAACTTACTTCAACCACTTGTGTGTACACAAAGATACTGGACATTTTTGAAAATAGCAGGGTAGGGTGTTATTACATGAAAAATATATGATAATTTCATTGTTGTTTTCTATTCAGTGCCATGTAGTAATACTCAGTGTTGATCAATGAATAATGTGCCTACTGGAAAGAGACACCAGCGCATTTGGAATGCAAACACAAAGTTAGCAACAGGTAGGTTAATAAGTAAAATAATACAGCATCATCAGAGGATTTGTGACAAATTTGTTTCTTCTTTCGGAATTAGATAATACAAGAAAAGGTTTGCATGAAAATTGCAATCACCAAAGCAAATAAAGATACTTCTTTAATAAGATATATCACAATTTAGTTATTTTATCATTCAGCAGAGCACCATGCATGCAGAATGTTTACAATTTGGCTGCAGCAGCTATGAATCATGTGAACTTCATGTATACACATACATAGAGTAATACTGCAACTAATTACTATTGAATAAACATTGTCTACTTGGATTATTATTAGATAAGCCAAGCACTGACATTCTTATTGACACCTCTTGATTTCAACATGGTTTGTTTTAAAATATGTTTTGTTTACCCTATCTTGATGTATTTTACAGCGTTGTTGCATGCTGGAATAGGTAGTGAGCAGGTGAACAACTTTTTTGCAGCGATGAATATTCCTACAGTAAGCAGCAGCCTGATAATGACAAGACAGAAGGAAGCTGGGAAAATTCTAGAGAACAAAGCACAATCTACTGCAGATGACTGGCTACAAGAGGAAGTGCGTCTTAATGAAGGGTGTGCATTATTGCTTTTCAACAAATTATAAATTACTGAACAATGCTTTTCAACAATTATAAATTATTGAACAGTCTACCGAGGTGTAGGATATGTCCAAATGTCTTAAGATAGAAACTAGTTGTTGCATACCATCTTGCACTTTAAAACTTGAAGATTTTCTAAATGCAAACTTACCCAAATAATGCATTATGACATAAAAGCAAACAATATGCAGGTGTTTTGTTTGGGTAAGTAATGTTACAATATTTATAAGGTTACATCACATGTTATTCACAAGATTTATATTACATGGGGGATGTAATACGAGATTTTCTAGCGCTGGTGAAAACTACAAATAGCCCCGATCTGGTATGCAAGAAAAACTTAATTTTTATTTATTTTTATCAAACTCTGTAAGATCATAGCTACCCAAAAACTAGCAAAGGTGCACATTATGTGTTAGAGTTATGGTCCCTGATATAGCCAATTTGAAGCGTGTGAGCACTGTAGCATTCACGTTTGTACAATTATTACCTTTCAAAACATTACAGAAAAAATGGTGTGGCTGGTATTACTGCTTGTGTTGATGCTGGGTGGCAGAAAAGGGGCAGTGGCAGGTCTTATGACAGTTTATCAGGTGATACAATACACAATAAAGGCTTTTTGGTTGACTCCCTGCAGCTTCATTTATAATTTTTTGCTAAAGTGTAATATGAAATGTATACTGATTTTATATGTCACTTTTGTTGTCTATTGTAAGAGTTAATTTTTTCTTATGGACATCTTTACTCTTTTTTTTATTTTAATCAAGTTTTCATATACATTTGTAATTTAAATATACCTAAGATTGTTGTCCCTATTGATGGACAAAATATCGCTATATGTTTTCTTAGCCAGTTTAATCTGATGATTGGTACCCGAGTTATTTGCCCTTTGAATTTGCTTATTTGCTGCTTTTATGCTAGGTTTCATTGTAAAATGGTATCATTGGTTAATTATGATGATCAATAGTTTTATTGAATTACATTATAGGACACTGCTCCATGATTGGAATGCAAACAGGCAAAATAATAAACTATCAAGTCAGGTCAAAGACATGCAGAGTTTGTGAAAGCGCTTTGAAACTTGGTAAGTCAGCAGAAGCACATGATTGCTACAGAAACTATGATGGCAGTGCTCAAAGCATGGAGCCAACCATAATTATTTCAATGGTGAAATCCTGCAAAGACACTGGCATTGAAATATCAACAGTTGTAGAGATGATGATACTACAACCATTTCAAGACTAAAAGCTGAAGTTGATACAAACATAAACAAAATGTCAGATAAAAATCATGAAAGAAAAAACTTTGCAAACAGTCTGTTTGGAATCCAAAAATTACATAAATTTCTTTCGGCAAAAGTAATCATCTACCTAAAAAGAATTTTAATTATGCTGTATCGCAAAACAAAGGAAATCCTGGAGCTTTAGACAAAGCACTGTCTTCAATCTGCAAACATCCGTTTGGTGACCATTCTGATTGTGATGAAAATTTGTGTAGTTTTCTTCAAAATAAGACCAGTAGACACAAAACTCTTCCATTTGGTAGACCTTTAAGTAGTAAATCACTGCAAGAAAGATCTTCAAAGAATTATTGGTTCATACAGAAAACATACAGCCAAGCTGTGTAGTCTTGGAATTAGTCTGCAGTGGCCCAAAAGAACAGTGGTAATACATATCTATTAAATGTAAGAATATTGTAAAATGCTTCATATTCAGTTATTTTAGCAGGCTTTAAGACATAGCCCATTTCATTCAGAATTTTATGGGAAGTCAATGGGAATCAGTGACTGTAATCACATTGTACAGTGACAAGTGAGTGACAGGCCAACGGGTAGCTACCATTTACATACACTTTTAAATGGCAACCAAATTTCTGTGAAATGGGCTATTCCAAAAACAGTTTTATGATACAAGAAGTGTTTGGAAATAATTCGGAAAAGTTACATATTTTGCATGTTAATTTAGTAATTTCCACTTATAAGATTTTACCCATAGTTACAAGAACATCTGATGTATTCTTAGATTAATAGTTTCTGTCATGAGCACGAGGAACAGATCGAAATATCCGTCATCGAGGGTAACTGTTTTGGCGGGAACGAGGCTCTGCCGAGTTCCGGCAAAACAGTTACCAGAGGTCACGGATATTTTCATCTAAACCAAGTGTGGAAACTTTTTATTGCATACCGTCTTGCACTTTAAAGCAAATAGATTTCTAAATGCAAACTTATCAAAATGATGAATTATCATGAAAAACAAACGAGTTTCCGACATTGTGTTTTTGGAAAGTGACGTCACAATGTTTATAACGTTACGTTATAAGTAATTCACGAGAGTCGTCTGGCATAGGAGGGATGCCACCTCTGTCTTTCCAGCATGGGTAAAATCACCGGAAATGCCGATCCGATATGCAAGAATGTTATAGTTGGCTTGTTGCAATTGTGACCTGCATGCCATAGTGAGCAGTTAATAAAAAACCATATTTATCATCATACATATAGCAAAACCTTTATCACAAATACTGAAAATAATTTGAAAGTTATGTAACTTTTCTGAAATATTCCAGAACATTCCTAGTACATCTGAAATGAAATGCATAGAGTAAAGTTTCTGATATTGTTCTTGGTATAAATTACTGAGTTATGCTTGAAAATTATGTTTTCATATACACAGTTTACACAGTTTCCAGACTTTAACAACACCGTTCTCAATTGTTTCAGTATCATTAATAGAATTTGAAAGTATTGTGATGCCAGACTTTATAACATTCTTGTCCTCTAGTACTTATAGCTAAGAAAATGAATGCATTAAAGTGCGTCATGTGAAAGAAGCATTCAGTGCAGATATTAAGTTCTAAATTTGAAATTGTCTTAGTATGCTAGTGTGTGTTGGTAGTGTATGTTTGTGTGTGTACATGATTGTGTGTTTGTGTGGTGTGTGTGTGTGTGTGTGTGTGTGTGTGTGTGTGAACTTTTTTGATGAATATTTCAACACTAAAACCGTGAAATACTATTTATGATATATGTAGACAAATTAACAGTTTAATGTCATTTTAATTGTGATTATACATATGAATATTGCATAAAATGGAGGATACTTCATTGAATACAGTACTATACTGTTATGGCTGAAGTATAGAATACTGTTATTTTGGGCTGTTTACAGATAAATATTTCAACACTAAAACTTTGGGGTGCTATCCATATATTTAGATAATTGGACAGTTTAAAGAAATTTTGATTGTGATTTAACACATGAATATTGCAACACTAAAATTGAGGGGTACTTTATTGGATTTAGTACTATACTGTTACTGCTGATGTATTAACTATTGTATAAGTGCACTCTATTGTCGTTTTGCTGTACTGGTTCAACATCCTTTTTCCCCCCTTTAAATCTACAGGTTCACATATGTTAAAATGTCAAAAACTGTATTACTGTGTAAATTAGAAATGGTAAAAACACGTTAAGTTCATTAAACATAATACGGGTTAAAGTAAATTAACATTTGGGTTGATAATGCCCGATACTTTTGACCTTCTTATAGCTTTCATTCACTTGAATTTTACCAAATACGTGTCCAAAATCTTTTGTGGGTGTCAACATTGTAATGTCGAAAAAAGAATACTATTCAACTGATATAACATGACTGCCTTTATAAATTATTTTCATGTAAGAGGCTTATCTGACGTTAAAAAAAGACAACAAATTTTTCAATTCTTAAAAGAATATATACACTATATCCTTGCTTCAGGAAATACACTCCACTTAAAACTGTTGATCAGTGGACATCAGAATGGACTGGAAAATCATTTTTTAGTAGTAACAAAAGTAATAGCGAAGGTGTTGCTATACTTATAAGCAAGCCATTTGAAGGATCAGTGTCAAATTTTAAAGAAATAATAAAAGGAATACTAATATCAATAGATATAGAAATTAACAGCTGGGAATTTACTTATATACTATTTATGGACCAAACAATTACAACTTTGATTTTTTTAGAACTTTACATAAAGAAATTATTGAAAGTCCTGAAAAAAAGATTTATTTGTGGAGGTGATTTTAACACAGTTGTTGAAATCAATGTCGATAAGAAAAATGGTAGATTGAATACACACAAGAAATGCAGAGAGAAAATTAAAGAAATAATTGAATACAATAACTTGATTGACATATGGATACTTTTAAACCCAAAAACATTACAGTACACATGGCACCCTAACACAAAACCTGTCATTGTTAGCAGACTCGATCTATTCCTCGTGGTATGGTATATTAGGGTTTTATCGCTGGTACCGGTTTCCCATATGACCAACGCCCCCAGAAGAGTTTAGTTATTTTAGGTTTCGGGGGATAGTGCAAGATACAGAAAGCATCCCAATTCCAGAGACACCCCTGGTTCTTTATCATGCCAGGTTTTCACCCATACATGGGACCTCGGTTTTTAAGTCTCATCCGAAAGACTGTTAGTAATTTTAGTTGGTCAGCCCTGGGACCTCATTTCTGATTCTTTAGTTAATATTGTAAAAAGTTGTAAACTTTAACCGGGCCATAAGACAGATCATTCCATTGTAGATATGAGCATAGCATTTATAAACGATAAAAGAGGTACTTTAAAATAAACAACAGCTTATTCCTGGAAAAAAATAACAAGAAGACATAAGAAAATCTATTAAAGAAATAATAAAATAAAAGAAACTTCAGAATTTAATAAGGGGGCTAATCCAACTACACTTTGGGAAATAATAAAGGGGAATAATATAAACCAAACAATCAAATATGCTAGCTATAAGACAAAAAATGACAGTAAACAAGAAAAAAGCCTGGTCACAGAAATAATTAAAGGTCCAATACTAAGGAAAGCGAAAATTCTAATTTAAATTTAAAGGCACAGAAATAAGTTACCTTTAATAAAGAATGAAAGTTGGTATGCAGAAATTCTAAATAAATCACAGTACATGTACTATTATTTTTCTATGCATTATGAAAAAAGTTAAAAAGACCTGGGTTGTCATTTTGTTGATTCACTAAGATTTCAACATAATACACATACTTTTATTTGTGTTCCAAACACTTTCTATAAATTTCAACCTGCCAATTTTCATTATTTAGTGTCTTGCATAAGGTAATGTACTTGCCATTCAAATAACTGTCACTTAATTTTCGCTTAGTAGTGGACCTTTGAATTAGAAAATCAAATTTGTTTGGACACTGCAAACACTGAAGCTCTAAAGCTTGAACTTGATGAAAAACAACAGGAATAACAATCTAACAGATAAAAAGATAAATGGCTTAATGTTACGTGCCAAAGCACAAAATGTGGAAGGAAATGAGGAAAATGGTAAATTCTTCGCTCACTTAGAAAAAAGAAACGCAGAAAAAAAGCTATTCATAAACTTATTGTCAAGAACACAGAAATAACTAACCCAAAAGAAATAATCAAGGAAGAGGTAAAATTCTATAAAACACTCTACTCAAAGAAACAATCATTCACAAATAGCAGTTACGACCTTTTTAATACAGAACACGACATTCTCAATGATGAAGAGAAATCATAATGCGAAGGTCTCCTAAATGAAGAAGACTGTTTGGAAGCATTAAATAAAATGAAAAAACAAAAAAGTCCAGGATCTGATGGTCTGTCTGTAGAATTTTATTAAACATTTTGGAATTAATTAAACACACCTCTAATTGAATCACTGAATTATTCTTACAGCAATGAAAATCTAACACAACTCCAAAAACAGGGGATTCTCACTTTACTTCCAAAATTAAATAAAGATACATCTTTACTAGCAAAATGGAGGCCTATAAATTTATTAAATACAGACTACAAAATTGAATGCTACCAAAACAATTTCAAATAGACAAAAAAATTTTTTGCTCAATCATATCAGGGTCCGTATATTACAGGGTTATGAAACTCCACTTGTAATGGTGAATTAGCTATTATATGATGTCGGCTATCGATTTTCCCGAGCCGGTTTACCTGTATTTATGAATGCGACGGCTTTATCGAGCGGAAGCGTGTTTATGCGTGAAATACGTACCCTACTGATACTAATGTCGTTACGTAAAGACATTTTTCTCGATTTTGATATGATTTTCACATAATTTTCGGCAATAAAATTCTGATTCTAGCAAAAAATATCAAAATCATAATATATAAAATTCACTATGAAAAAACGAGTTAGACGCAAACTGACGCGATGAAAACTGTATTTTAGCTGAAAAAAAATATATGTGCGAACAAAATGCTTTGTTTTTTAACACTTTTCCGTTATATTTTTAAAAGTTAAAAGGGTTAATAAAATGAATACTTTTAATATATTAATTTTAATATATTGAAAGGGACAGTAAATCTCTTTATAATTTCTTTTCTTCTTTGCCGGTTACCCCCTCCCGTCCAAGCTTCTCCGAAATACGTGGAAAACTTTTCCGTTGTATTTTATTTAATTTTTTTTTTTATTAATTTCTTTCCTATTTATGATCTAGGGTCTTGTGAATAAAACAAATGTTGTTTTCTGACCTCTAAAACATTAATTGCGCTATAAACAAACCCGTTAATAATATATAATTATCTGTTTGGTCGGTATTTGTGTAATAACACTAGTTTTAAGAGATCTAAAGGGTAAACAAAACAATTATTTAATTAATTAATGCCACGTTTCCAAACGTGGATATCCAAGGAGCTATAACAAAGTTTCTCTAGTTTTTCTTTCATTTCTGTCTACGGACATTGCAAGTTTATAATGGCATATAGTAAGATCGACTTTTTTAACTGGGATGAGGACTTAGATCTTGATTTGTTGCTTGAGGATTATACCCATGATGAGAGTTAACTTTCAGACAGTGATGATGACTTTCAGTCGACAAAAAGAATAAAATCAGAGAATATTCAGCCTCTGAAAAAGGACAAAAAAAGAGTGTTTATGCTTGTGATAAATGTGTTAAAGGCTATGCCTCAATTTCTGGAATACGGGGACACGTGAGGACAAAGCATGGAGTGCAGAATGTTAAAGGTTGGTATTATTCTAAATAAAAAGACAAATATCTTTGTCTTTGTGTATGGTGCTTAAAATCTGAGTCATAATCAAACAATTTACCTCTGTTAACATAACCTTAAATTCTTATCCTAACCTTGCTTGGGCTTCTCCCTTCAATTTTTGACAATAATATTGCATATTCAAAGGGTGCTCCATAAGACTCTATCAACTAAATACCTGCAGACTGATCATGATCTGCACCGGTTTCAAAGGCTGAATGACCAGTGTGCACACAAGGACAACTCTGTTTCTTTTACAACCAAAATATGATAAAATGAAAATATAGACGTAGTAGGTTTAAGATAATTTATTTTCTTTTCATGAATCTTTTATGTCTCATTAAAATCAAATACACGTGTATACACTAATACATGTAGTAATAGAGAATCAACAATGTACAAAAGAATTTAATGTTTCCTATCAATCATGTTCTTGCTTTAGAATACTGAATTGTCTAACTCTTTCATTCAAAACAAATTCATCCAAGTCATCGTTCTCGGAGTACTTGTGAGGTTTGTCCAAGATCACAAAAAATCATTTGCCAGCAACCATCACTGTCCATCAATTCTTCCGTCTGTTCATTAGCATCTTCGCGTTTGTCAATGAAAACACTCCTCATGAAATCATCAAAACCAGGATCTGGAAAAAATCAAAATCAAAAACAATCAGATTTTCTAACATGGAAGAAAACTGTTAAATGTGGGACTGACAAAATGCTTATAGTACATTTTATATGGAAAGTGAAAGTAAAAATACATAAAACATGCAAGATTTAACCGCTGATACTCCAGTATTTATGCAAATTCATACTAAATGGTTATGATAACTCGAAATTTTGACTTATTTACTTTTCAAAGCAGTTGTTTTATTTAAAAAAGATCGCAGACGTTCTTCGTGAATATGTGCAAACAAAAGGTATCATCGTCACCTAAATAACCGCCATTTTGAAAAATTTGTCAATATGCTATTTTACGCTATTTTAAAACATTGATATTAAAATAACTATGCAGTCTCACGCTGAATGTGTAAGTTTGCACATCAAGTCAACTTCTATACTTTTGAAAGCAATCAACATTTTGAATATATCGTTACGATCAATGAGAATGTGTGCAAACAAATTTCACGTGTAAAAAGATCATCGTCACCTAAATAAGCCTCATTTTGGACATTTTGTAAACAACACCAATTTCAATCGCTCAGACAAGTTTTTTCCAAAAATAAACTCCATTATTTTTTAAAACACATCAAATCAAACTTTAAACTATCCAAAACATCTGATAAATTAGGAAAGTACTCAAACCGCAACAAGTTTACATTTACAGAACATACCCATCTTCAATATTTTCAACAATGGCGTCACCCGCTTCAAATTCTCCACAAAATGCTCCATTTTTAACAGCTTATTAGACCATTCGGTCACAAAAAACAATAAATAAAAGATGAAAATTTTAAAAACGACACTTACCTCATATTTCAGTATCACAACGATGTAAAAACTCGTACAAATAATACAATATTATAAAGATTTTGTTCCTACGAATTCACGTTAGATTTTTTCGCTAATACGAGGAAGCGGAAGTGACGGCCAAGAGGTCACGTGACCCGGGACATCTTATTTCCCGTAATCGGCCGTTTCATAACCCTGTAATATACGGACCCTGATCATATATAATGCACAGACAGGTTTCATTAAAGGGAGATATATTGAAGAAAATATTAAACTGTTGCTTGAAGTAATTGAATATTTCAGAATAAATAATAAACCAGGCTTTCTACGTTTTGAAAAAGCATTTGACAGTGTAGATCATGACTTTATTTATAAATGTTTGAAGTATTCTAACTTTGGTGATTCATCTATGAAATGGGATAAAAAAAAAATTATAACGACATAGTACAGTACAGCACAGGCGAAACCCCACGCATATGCGTCCATGCGGCATGTAAATAAGAGTCTGAAAGCATGGAGATGCGGCGGGAAATCAAACGCGTGACGCGACATTGCAAATTGTATGCGGCATTCAATTGCCGCATCTGAAAGACAAAATAGCAATCAAGCGCATTCAAGCGCGACAACGAGTCCCGCCGAGTGATGCCGCGTGACGCGACGTTATGCGGCATGTCATTTTCTATACAGGTAAAAGCGATGAAATAAAAAATATGTACTATATTGCATTGTACATATGTATGAAACTGTGTTTTTCAATAATGATGTACACTGTATTCCATATTGTAACCAATAAAATTTCAGTCTTAAATGATTTTAGTAATTACATGTGTATACCAGTTAGTTTTAGTAACCATAAAGAACATGTTTGTAGAAACGTGTTTTAGAACTGTGAGATGAAAAAGAAATACCCATACGATTATTTTGAATGAATTATCTTAATGCAGAGATCGACAAATACTACATTGAATGACAGTGTACGACCAAGAAGACAAATGTTAAGAATAATATTAAAGCATCGTGATCACTTTAACTGTTGATAATTGAAAAAAAAGATGCTTAAAAGAATCACGACAGAACTAAGTATTTACTGTAAATTAACGCTGAAATACATGAGAATGGGATTTACTTATCCACTTCTTAATGGACATGGTAGATTTATTTTGACGCAAGTAAGCAGAAATAAGTGTAAATACAGAATGGGGATGAAAAAAATAATAAAAAGCTTTTTCTCAAATTATACTTTAAAGCTGCTATAAATGGATAGAAAATGATCTAACTAAGAAAAAGAATACCCACAACCCCATGTTTACTTTTTAAAATAGTTTTACAATCATTTTTTCGTATGTATGTGATGTGCTTGTTGC
The DNA here is from genome assembly GCA_022818135.1 of Saxidomus purpurata. Classification (NCBI taxonomy): domain Eukaryota; kingdom Metazoa; phylum Mollusca; class Bivalvia; order Venerida; family Veneridae; genus Saxidomus; species Saxidomus purpurata. The sequence continues at coordinate 220,437 of JAFMSR010000011.1, forward strand.
TTTTAGTTTACGTAAAAATAGCCCGGCAGCGATGAGAGATCAGCAGTTAAGTATAAGGTTATTTTTCACCGGTATTGGGCGGAAATTTGTACCTCAAATCTTTATGTACATGTATAATATATGCGGTAAGGACACTTTATATATATAAAGTATATCCTATCTCTCTCTCTCTCTCTCTCTCTCTCTCTCTCCTCTCTCTCTCTCTCTCTCTCTCTCTCTCTCTCTCTCTCTCTCTCTCTCTCTCTCTATTTATTCGTGTCTCGAGAGTGATAAATGTACTCTTTTAAACTCAAGTACGTTTGGCAACCTAGAAAATATAAATAGGTATAGATTTAAATTACAAATAATTAGTATTGATTTCATCGGCGAATGATCAAGCGACGGAAATCAGTTCAGATTTGTGTTATCATGAAACGTTGATATGTACATGTTTATCACTAATAGAGAATGATAACACACGGACATAATCATTTTCCAGTTTCTAAATTTATAGTGAGGCGGGATAATTGCCAGAAGTATGTGACGTACAAATGCATTACGAGTAATCATCACTGTTTCATAAAATATACATGTAGATATCCTCTACTGTCCAACCTAGGGAGACCACTGCTGACCATGGATTCTAAGTAATGAAAAACAAACACTAAGAACATATATTGACTTCCTTTTCACATAACAATGTCGGCATTGACACATCGCTATCGTTCTCATCATGAGGTGTTCTTACTGCTTGAATCAATGTTGCATCTAACTTCGCGGTAAGAGCCACTGACTTGAGCCTACATAAATTGAGCCTAGTACCGACGGTGTGAGAAAACATAGTACCGGTATACAGTAAACTCTCCGGGATCTATTAAATGTGTTCCTTATATCATTGAGTTCCTTATATCCATATATCGACGTTCCTTATATATATCGAACTAAAATACATATCGAACAAGTATGTTTATAGTCAAATCCCAACCATCAACTTACAGTTGCTTTTGATTGTTCTACCACCTTTGGAACAGTTATAAATGTCTATAACGGTTATCCTTTTCTATATCCGTATGTAAAATAATTGCAAAGATTAATAAAGCATAAAAAAGACGGTTCATGTTTTCATTGGCAATACTGAAACAAAAAGTTTTTGTATTTGATACAATTGAATGAAGCCGATTTTCGCTTAATTGTCATAACTTGAATATTTAACATTTTTTTTTCTCCCAAAGTGGGATTTCACCCGGTCTGCATGCTTTTAAAGAAACGCTCATAATTGTTTACTAAAAATATTATCACTTTAACATTTTACTTAGCAATTGTGTTGGTATTCTCTTTTAACTAGTTTATCAAAAGGTTATACATGTGAAGTGTAGAAGACTATATCCGAAGTTTCCTTATAAACGGAGTACGATATAACCGCATCTTTTTACATTAAACAAAAAAGGAAAAATCGGGCCCAAACTGTTCGTTATATCCGAAGTTACGTTATATCCGGAGTCGCTATATACGGATTTTACTGTAATAAGGTTAACTGCCCGTCTGTTAGAACGACCAAAATACGGCTGGAACGGATGTACTTTCCTTCTTGAATTGTAATTCAGTTCAAATAAAATTTAACTGTTTTGAAACCACGAGGTGTTAATGTTACGTGTGTGTATCACAATGTTTGATGTTACGTCACTAAATTTTACTTTCAACAGTGCGATCTTTTAAAAAAATCATCGTTAATTATTTTCATAAAACATCAAACACCTACAGTACAAAAGCCGGTCGTGATCCCGGTTCATAACTCTTAGGTAGTTGGTAAAATGTTGGTGTCTAACTCCGAGTGTAGGAATCGACATGCATGTACGTACAGAAACCGGTTGTGCCCCCGGTTCGAGCTCTCACAATGTAGGGGTTGATAAGTGGACGTACAGTATTTAGGCTGTTACTTGTATGTTTGTGAAGTTTAGTTCTTACATTTATCTACTGATTATGAGGATGCAGTCAGCGCCGAGAGATTGTTGTTTTGATAAAGTAACAATTTTAATGCTAGCAGCAATTGTTCTGCAAGAATTTTCAATCAGTGCAGATCATGACCAGTTCTGCACCGTACGAAATTCACTAAATTGAAAGCTGGAAATATCAACTTTAGAAATTTAATGTAGTACCGTACATTTAAAAGAGTTGATGCCGATTTGTTGTACATTCAGACGGCAAATAATTGTCAGTTCTTATATTTATAACAAACATATTGTTTTTGTCGCAAAGTATGACGATCAGTTTCTACAAATAAACTTATTCAGGAAATAGGATGGTTACCTTTAAGTGACAGGCGTAATCTTCAAAAAGTTGTTATTATGTATAAACATAAAAATAGTTTATTACCAGAGCAGTTCTATTTTAAAGGCACGATAATTGTAAATATTTATCACACTCGTTTAAGAAATGGTTGCAGTAACTTAAATACAGACTTGTTTAATAACCTCTTAAGAGATAATGCAATAAATTATGTCTAAACTAATGATTTATTCGGAAAAAAAATTCAACAGTAGTAAAAGGAAGTCATATCGCGGAAATAAAGTGAATACAAAATGCTACATAATCGTCTAGAAAAATCTTTTTGAAAAAGCATCGAAATATGTTTTTACTATTTTTCTAATGTAAATTCGTTATCTTATTACATTTTTTGTGTATTCCTGTGCGAGTGACATTGACATTATATAGACGGAAGCTTTACCCAACAGTTGAGTGGATAAAATAAATCATAAACTGGCGCGCACATGCAACAAAAAGACATGCTGATGAAGTAGTGATTTAGACGAAAAAAACATGCGATTTCTTACCAAATCTTCCGTCTTAAAAAATCCCCTGCTTCTGACTTGAAGCTCCTGATCAACGTCATAGCGAACCAGAAAGTACATGTCCTGTTTAGAAGCTTGACGTGAAGCCATCACATTCACACAAAGTAACACTTATTAGTATATAAATATAATATGCAAAGTTGACACTAAAATAAATCTGTCTTAACTACTTCGACAGTAAATTGCCAATGATATCTGTTTTAACCGATTATCTTACTTTATGGTTCATTAAAATGAAAAACATGATGACAGTACTGTAGACAATCGCAATCATCAGCAATAAGTGTCTACTCTACACTAATTATCCCCAACTTTAAGGCAAGCGTCGGAATCAATTTTGTTTAATTACATACATCAAAACGACGACAAATTATTGATAAGCAATAATATTATAATTCTTGCGACAAACAACGATATCTGTAATAAAAAGTTTAGAATAAAAGAACAAAGTCATGAAAATGTTACAACTTTTAATTATATACAATAATTATTTTTTTAAACATACTCGAAAGATAGTAAACTGCAGTAACTCATGCAAAAATTCTATAAAATTATATCTTATAAAACCTTTTATAGAATTACATGTGTACATTTTGTACATTGTGCAAAAGGCATTAATTTTTAAAGGAAATATTAATCCTTTACGCCGTGTCACGCGGCATGGTACTTGTCGCATATCGCAAACGACACGCGGCATATAGATGCCGCATATACAATCATATGCCGCGTGATGCGACATGGTTTTATTGCTCCCGCGTTGTAAAACCTCCCGCGCTATAGCGCGGCAAAAACGGGATCCGCCTGTGCTGTACTGTAAGTGTTATATCGACTAATGGACATCTCTCTGAACCTATACCGATCAAACGTGGAGTAAGGCAATGATGTCCACTTTCGTCCTCTTTATTTGTAATATGCATTGAAGTCCTTTCAAATTGTATAAGAAATGAGAAAGAAATAAAAGGTATCAAGGTAAATGATGTTGAAATCAAGCAAACACTCCTTGTAGACGATGCAACGTATGTCAACAATGGGGCACGGGAATCGTTTGAGATAGAAATATTAGTGCGTTTTGAAAATGCCTCTGAACTAAAACTTAATACAAATCAATCTACAATTCTTAGAGTTGGATCTTTACGTAACACCAACGTACAATTTTGCCAAAATAGAAACTTCATTTGAACTTCAAATTCATCTAGCACACTGGGAATGGCTTTTACTAATGACCCTGAAGAAAATGTTCATTTAAACCTAGAACCCAAACTAGTAAGTTTCAAAAATTGTTTGAAACAATGGCAACATCAAAAACTGACGCTGCTCGGCAAAATCACGATTATAAAATTGTTTGCACTGCCGAAACTGATATATCCTCTTACAGTATTACAAAATCCACCTGAACATCTTATGAAAAACATTATTAAGACTATGTTTGAATTTCTTTGGAGCACTTGTTTTGGAAATGTGATATAGTTCAAGTCTTGTGGGATGGATTAAGTAACTTATTGAAGGTAAAAAAATGTCAATTTAAATTTTCAGGATATGTGCTTTGGTATAAATATCAAAAAAAGATTGACCAGTGCTTTTTATTTTATGATAGTAGTTATGAAATATTATATTTACCAAATGAAAAATAGAAAACAAGTACCGGTGTTTTTTCATTTTAAACATTATCTTACAGTCAGAATAGAAATCGAACAAGAAATTGCTTTAATACAAAACAAAATTGAACAACATAAAAAGAAATGGCAATTTTTGAATTTATGTTCATAAAACATACGTTTAAAAATACTAGGTTGTTGTCTTTTAAATCTTTGAGTCAAACATAATATAACAGCATGATATCAATAATATCAAGATTGACACCCATCATACCGATTTCATTAAGGGATATCATACTTTCAATTCTCTTTTCCTCCAAAAGTTTTCTTTTCTTAAATGATCCTTTATGCATAATTTGGCTTTTCTTTTTGTTCTCCAAATTATAACTCCTTTCTTCTTTAATTATTTTTCATTAAAAAAAACCTGTATATGCATATAACATAAAGTATCAGAATAACTATGTTTACATCACACAATGTTGTGTATATTGGAAATTGAATAATAAAAGATAAAAAACTGCCTGGTAAATACAGGTAAAACTGCTAAAAAGCGGAAAAAACTATTGTCTGATACCAACTGTAAAATGCAAAAGCAAAGTTTTTCACTGAAAAAGAGAAATTTCAAGCCGAATCATGGTCAGGAAAAATATATTTAGTTTTGAACAGTCGGATACTTTTCTATAGCTAAACGTAAAGCAAAACTAAAACATTGTGCAATATTCGCAAATATGAAGGACATAATCATGTAAGTGTTCATGCTCGATTTTAACCTCTTCATTAGAATAATGCCATCAAAGAAAATAAGTAATTTGAGTGAGTTTATTCTTAAAAAAGGCCTACAACTTAAAAAAAAAACACACTTACCGTAATTTCCGGACAATAGGCCGCTTCTGTATTTTGGCCGCAACCCTATATTTTTAGAATATAGTAGGATAAGTAAATATCAGGAGGACCAAACGCTGCATACTAAACGCCGAAAAATGTCGAATATCACGATTTTACACTGCTAACATGCTATTGTGAATTGACATTCGCGGAACATGTATATAAGCGCTGTCAAAACAAATCTGTATCAAGAACCGATTTAGCTGATTAAATTTATGTTATTAAAATTAATTTCATGAAGCTGGAATATATCGACAATTCTAACACTATTAAACATTTCTCCTCTATACGCAAAGAAGTATTTCAGCGTTATATGTATCTTACAAAGATTATCACTATAGACATCCGGAACTATGTTTGGTTACAATTTTGCTATATTAACTAAACTTCCGGTACCGCCTGTACTATCAGCAATAACAAAATACAATGTAAAACAAAGAGAGTTTAATGGAGGAGTGAAACGAACAGTAATATGCCACGGGATGCTACTTCATGTTAGAGCAGTAAATAGCAGCCCTTGGAACCTTTTTGTTCAATAAGCGTGTGAAATGGAAATATATTTAACTTTTGAGTGATATACCGGTTGGTATTATTAAGCATCTACTTTTTTACGATCAGCAATCAGACACATTTTAATATTTAATTTGTAATATTAATAATGCTCCATGTATTAGTGGTGTGTAACCTAGACTTTTGTCGGTGCGGCATGGAAACCTGTTTTTCCCATTATCAGTACGGCTGCATGTATACCCACCCAAAATGAAAACTTTACACTTTTATTATACAAATATTTAACACAAAATTAAATCAATGTATATCACTCTGACTCTATAAGACAAAAAACAAAGGCGATAATAGACCTTAAAGTAAAAGACATTTATCATGCATAAAAGGGAGATAACTCATTTCGTGAAAACAAACAGTTTATCAAAAACAAAATTGGTTGTCAATACATAATATTCTTTTTTCCTGTCAGTTGAGAGAAACTAATGTCAAGACTAGAACACTCAACATTTTTTTATGAAACGACAATGCAAAAGCGAGAGTTGAGACTTCAAAAGATTCAAACTTTTATATTACCTCCCTTTGAATTAAATATATAGGTGAATGTATGACCTTAAATCTAAAAGCTCCTGTGATGATTTTTTTATATAAACTCACTCCCCAACTGTTAAAGTTTAACATTCTTACAAATGATTAAATTCCATCCCCTGCATTGTGAGGTCTTGGTGTATCTTTCTCATGCATAGTAAATCCCATTATATACCTGTAAAGTTATCATGTTGGGTCAGTGTATATGTTTCTAAAATCTATCATAGAAATAAATAATTCTGTATTAGAAGATCGTATTCAAGCTGGAAGGCTAGTGGAAATAGTTATCAAATTAAATTCTACTAACGTCTGTTGTGTAAAATTGGATGACACAATTTGACAATAATATATAATTAAACGAATATTGTTTAAACGATTTTATAAATACTGTAAAATCCTTAGGGTTCGGATTAGATGTAGCTATGCATTGTATTTAGACGGTATTGTCCTGCTTGCCGACTGTGAGACAGACTTACAGCTTATGCTGGACACCCTGCATGAGTGGTGTACTAAGAATGCTATGCTATATAAACACAAGCAAGAGTCAAATTGTTCACTTTTGACCCAAAAATGTGTCGAGGTCACAGTTTCAGTTTAAATGGACACGAAATTCTTTTGACTGTAGATAGTTATGTTTACCTTGGGTTGCTTCGCACAGATACTCTGGACTACAGTGTAACTGCTAGGGCTTTGACACAGTCGGCACTGGATTCATTGATTGCAACATGTAAAATATTAGGCGGTATGCCATGCAACGTCTTTATTAAGTTGTATGACAATGTTGTTTGGCCAGTAGTTTTATATGGTACTGCCATTTGGGGTAAAACTTTGATGCTGTGCATAACCGAGCATTGAAATGTTATTTTAGAGTAGGCAAATATACAGCAGTAGTTGTGTCCGAAACAGAATTAACAGGAAAGTTATGGATTTCTATCTGATAAATGTTTCTTCAAGATGTAAGAATTATGTGTAGAGGGTAAAGAAACCTATTTTTGATAATAGTTGTGATGATATAGTCAGTAATGATATCTTTTAAAATATATGTTACAAAATATATTGTGTAATGCATTGTTTGATAATTATAAAGTGAAATGGTTGGATACCGTAAACCACTAATCTTCTAATCGTAGTACTAGTGATAATAAGCTTAGGAAATGAAACAATAACTTTGAATCTGAAGAGTACTGTAATTGTATTTTGCCTGAAACACATAGAGTAGCATTTACAAAATTCAGGGCAGGCGTGGCCCCTATTAAAATTGAACTTGGACGGTATGAATGTTTGCCAGTCCAGGATCGAAAATGCCATTTATGTCGTGTTCATGTAGAAGTTTAATAGCATGTCCTCTTCCAGTGTCCATTATGTATATATATGTGTTAAGAACTATATTGTAAGGGTAGAATTGTTAACGATTGTTTGACAACTATGTCAGATGTAAAGAAGTTTCAATTCCTATTTACTTAGCATTCACTTGCAAGGTGGTGTGCAAACACCTGCTATTTGACCTTACAACGTAGAAATATTTTTATGTGTTAATAATCATCACAGGTTAACTTGTTTTCTAGTTAGATTTTTCATATTATGCTTGTGTATAATGCATGAAGGGAGAAGTTCCATTTTATCATGTACATTGATTTTATTCAAAGTGCAAAATGTCAATTTGTTTAAGTTACTGTCTCATTTTATTGTTTTTCAGCTGATGTAATCATTCCTTATCTGTTCATCCCTGATCTGGCCTGTTAAAACATTTTTTACTTCTGCACATTAGTGCCAGCTTTCTCTTATCTGTGTTTTACTGTCATTAATTTTATGGTAGTTCTTAAAGTCTGATAAGCAATGGTAATCAAGCTTTAATCAGTGTATATAATCAGTCCAAAGTTATAATAGTATCTTGTAATTCTTTGATATAATGCCCAATGCATGTTTTATGTCTTATTTATGAATTTATAACTTTGTACATATTGTATTGGATGGAACGTAAATAAACTATTAAACTTTAACATTGTTTAAGCTTGTTAGAGGGGAACGATTCAGTGTCAGAAATGTGTGAGATTTATTCGGTTTCGCGAAAAAAAGTAAAACAAAACCTAACACTACCAGTCGCTGTTTTAAAACATTTGCATTTGGGCCTTGAAGTAAATTTTTACAGAAAATATAAATACTTAAACTAAACATGCAAAAGGTGCTAATAAATATGCATTATTTCAAATTAAATAATTTAAGCTGAGACTGGGTCGATGTGTAAGCGGTCTTGTTAACCTTCTTATTGATACATTGCCACTATGCTATTTTTAGCTCAAATGCACGGTTTCGGTCCTAGCTACGCTACATTTATCCGTGCACTAAACATGACATTAAATATACCTTTCGTTTCATTACAATCATACCTGGTAAATGTGGTTTACTTAGTTAAGCGCTGTAACAATCTGTGATATTTTATGCTTGATTTGCACAGAAACTCGTATTAATATAATTCAATAAGGGGCTGTTTTTACGACTAAATTCTAACACAGAGCCATGTGACACCTCATAACAAAAATGTTTTCACATATAAATACACAATATAATAATAGAAAACAAAAACTGAAATTGTATTTCGTTTCTGTTTATTCGGAATCGGTTTGTTTTTTTTTGGCCTTTTGTATTTTAATCCCAAAAGTTACTGATATTGGAAAATGAGAAGATTCTGTTCTTTCTTCAACACACACATTTCTTATCAAGTTCACAGTATATGTGGACAACAAAATGTTTTCATTAAAGTTCTCCAGTCTTTTAGAGCTTTGACATAGAACTGAGACATGTTTATGACGTTTTGGAGATTATCTATACATTTACAACTGCATAAGAAAAAACTTTCATTATAAGCTTTGCCAAGTGAGCTAAGATAGGAAACATAGCGTGTTCTTAAATGACAAGAACTGTCTGTTAGCATTTTTACAACGGTCACTTTGGATGTAACTATTACGTGTGCAGTACATCTAGCACTAACAGACCGACGCGATGGCCTTTATTTCTTCATAAAATGAATTATAAATTCGATAGTTCAGCTGTAGAGAAGGGGCAGTGTTACTTCAATGATACGGTAATCCTGACAAAGGAACGCCATGCAGTCCATGTGTGTCAGCTTTGTTTTACAGTAAATAATACTCAGTTATGTCGTTATTCTTTTAAGCATCCTTTTTTAATCAGCAACATTTAAAATGTTAACGATGCTTTAATAATATTATCAACCTTTGTCTTCTTGGTAGTACACGATGGACCGGTTTATTATACGGGATTGTGCGGGCCTATTAAAATTATCGCCAGATTATTTATTTTTAGAATATCGAAAGTGTTTAGACAACTAACAACGATGTTTACATTCATTCATAAATAGCTACATTTGTATGACACTACTGTGGTATTCGCTTTACAAAATAGCCAAAATGCCTTTCCGAGTGCAGCGAAGCCTATCGTTGAAATCAGGAACCTAGAATCAATTTGTATATTCTACGTTCCTGTTGAAATTAAATGTACGGGAAATTACCGATTACTTATAAAAATTAACACCCGTTTAAGTACTAAAATTATGAAAAATTCGATTTTATACAGCAAATTCCATATATATTCGTGAACATTTTCGGTTCTCAAATAGGCCCACATAATTCCGGACATTAAATACTTTACGGAAGTTGCAAATGATGGCAGATATCATGAAGTCGGATCGTTTGATGTAAACATGTAACTATTTTTTAAGGTGAGAATCGATATTTTGTAAATGTTGTTACACCAATAAAATAAAATGCAATTGAAGTGGCGCTAGAAGTTTTAAAGTGGTACAAATAAATAAGCTGCCTCATTGTCGCAGTTATCATTATTATGTAGATGATATAATAGCCTAATTAGTCGGCCATAGCTATCATAGTTTATGTTTATTGTATTGGTTATTTTGATGTACTGACAATAAATAAATTGTTTCTGAAGTTTAAAACAACATCACCAGAACTGGTATTATCTTATTCCTTGTAAAAATAAATAAGCTGCCTCATTGTCGCAGTTTTTATCAATATGTTCATGAAATAATAACCTAATTAGTCGTTCATAGCTATTCATAACTTATGTTTATTGTATTGGTTATATTGATGTACGGACAATAAATACAATTTGAAGATCTATTGTAATTCATGTAGCTCTTCGGTTCGACACGTATTTTTTTATCTGACATTCTATAGTTGTCAAACCTCAGTACTCATATTGGCCAGAAAGACAGACGGGACAGCAATAATAGCTGAAAATGCTCAATGAAGTTAAAAACATTTCAGTTACAAGTCAGAAGTGGGATTACCCTGGCAATACCTTGGCACTTGATATCGATAATGAAGAGTTACTAGTATTGTGTACAGTCGATAAAGTGACAAAACTAATGTGTTGACACAAGTTTGTTGTGTTAATTGTCACTATCATATTGCCCGGAGGGTAGATAGCGGTGATTCATGAACTTTTCAAACATAGATGATTAGTTGACAATCATCCGCAAATCAAGTCACTACGCTCCAAACAAATAATGAAATCGTTTAATCAAGTTTAACAAAAATTTAAAAATTTGATGTTTTCGTAACAGCGCCAAAACAAATTTACGAATCGTTTGGCGGGAGTCGATGCTATGATGTATCTATGTTGTGATAAATTATTAGAAACCTTTTGAAATCTGATTGGATGAGTGCATAATTGGCGACGCCTTCAAATTTATCAGCTTGCAGATCGTAATGATTAGTGACCCATGTTTCCTCAAAGTTTAATGTAAAACAATCAAATAGGTCTTTGAAATGCATGATGTCCTGGTAAAAACATATATCTCCCGGTGAGTTGTCCTAAAACCCGGGGATTTAGCAAAAATATCCCGGCATTAACTAATTTCTTTATGGCATGTATGATGAAACTAGCCTTCGATTTTCTTTCTCCTGATCATACCAAATGCGTGTAATTAATATTGATATACGGATGACCTATTACAAAAATGTACGTTGTTAGTTCCCTTTGTCCTTAATTGGTGGTTCTTCTGCATCTAATGTGCTTGTCAGCCTTCACTCAATATTTCCACTTGGAATGTAAACTGAGCAAAATTGTAGATTGTATATCTTATATGCAAATGCGCCAGCTTCACCTGTAGACATCACAATATTCCTGCGCACTGCTGTTATTTATAATTTAAATAAGCGTTTAGAAATTATTATGCTTCTGGTTTCTGTTGGTCTGATTGACTGAACATTTTTTTTTCCTTGAAAAAATAAAAATTTAGATGCCAAAATATTAGTTCACTATCACACAAACTGATTGGTAATAGTTGTCATTGGCGCTCATGTTTTTTTCTCACAGTTTATAGTCTAGCTTGGTCTGGAACTAACGAAATAAGGATGGTCAGTATGTCTGCAGATGATTCATCGTCGGGCACCCAGGTTATTGACTCCCCTACGTTCCATAGTGATGCATTCAGCATAGAGCTGTCACCAACCGTCAGTGTCTTACGAAGTAGTTTGTTTTACAAAGGTCATTTTATGTTACACGTGTTTCATGATGTAATGTGATTTAAGAAAATAAAAATATTAATTGATTAAATTATATTTCAAATTGTTTCCTTATAAATGTAATGAATTGTTAATTGAATTTCTGTCCTTCATACATGAAACTCTCAGACTGAATTTATTTTTATTATTATTATTTTCATTGAATCAAATGATACTTTAGTTGGAGACAGTTACATATGAATATGTTATACAGTTGAGCAACTAAAAATTGATCAGCATTAATCAAACTCTCTGTGACAATTAAAAATAGAAGTTATACTTGTGACATGTCAAAAATGTAGATACGCTGGCAAATGTGTGACCTGACCAACGAGAAATCTCGAGTTATTATGTGAAGTAGAGTTATTGATACTGCAGTTAGAGAAGTTTACTGAGTGAGCTGTTAGGATCAGTCGCCGTCCCTCCGTCCGTCCGTCCACCGTTTCCTTCAAATGACATCTCCTCGGAAACCACTGGGCCTATGTTGATGAAACTTTGCAGGGATATTACTTGCATAAAGTTTTATCAAAGTTGTTAAAAAATTATATTCAATGCAGAACTTAGGTTGTTATGGTAACAAATAGAAACAAAACTTTAACAGTCTTCTCCTCTTATACCACATGGCCTAGAACTTAGATATTCAACATGGCTTATTGTCTAGTAGACCTCTACCAAGATTGTTCAAATAATGACCCCCGGGTCAAAATTTACCCCGCGTTGGTGGTCACTTGGTTTTACGTAGGTTTAAATAGGAAAAACTAAAACAAATCTTCTCTTAAACCACAAGACCTAGAACTTAGATATTTAGCGTGTAGAAATGCCTAGTGTACCTCTACTAAGATTGCTCAAATCATGACCCCTTTGTCAAAATTTACCCTTTTGGAGCTGGGAGGTCACTTGATTTTATATATAGCATAATAGGCTTATATAAGGAAAACCTTGAAAAACCACAAGGCCAGCAGGCAGAGAATAGATATTTGGAATATTACATTGCATTGTGTTTTAGACCTCTTCAAATTATTTCAGAATCATGACCCCTTTTGTTATAGCCAGGGTAGCCATCATGGCCCTCTTGTTACGATGATATTGCAAAAAGTAGGAAACGTGTTCTGAGAATATGTTTACTGAGTTAGCGGCAAAAGTATGAAAGCAAAGTATACATCGATGTAGTTTTAGAAAAGATACAGAACACTGTTCTGTCATTATTATTTTTCAGAGAATGAAGAGTATTCAAAGTGCTCCTGGATTTTAAAACTTTTGTCATAGATTGTCATCAGAATTTTCATTTTACCATGATTAGTGATATTGCAGAAAACACCATAGATTAATATCGTATCACATCATAATTATGTTTATTATACCCCCGAAACAAAGTTGTAGGGGCGGATTATAGGAGTCACCCTGTTGTTCACCCAAAAAATTAGTTCTAAGCCAGGTCATTTTTAATATCTGTGCTATTCCATAATTAGTTCTCCACCAAGTCATTTAATTATTGTAAAATGTGTGCTTGCTTAAATCTGTGATATTCTATAATTCATGTCTCTCTATGTCATGCCGCCAGTAACAAGGACCGCAATGGAAATAAGGGATCACTCTCTTTTTTGTGCTATCCTTGGTACTGCCTTGCATGACATGGTTAATACTCATGCTTGTATTTTATTTAATTATCTAATATTTTATGAATACAACATGTTTGTAACCATTGTATGCACTGTGATACCGAAATAAATCTATATATCTATCTGTCGGTTGGTCAGTCTGTTTTATTTGTCCATTGCATATTTTTTATCTCTTGAGCATACCCAATAATTTGAAAACTATTGTTTGGAATTCAAAACAACTTCATACAATGATCAAGCACAATAAGAGAAAATGCAGTGTACAAAGGGCATAACACTTTCTTGACTCAGTACAGAGTTATTACCAAGAACCATATCTATATTTTAGTTTTTTTTACAAGATTTGTGTCACTAACAACTTCTTCAGCTGCCAATTAAGTGTACTGGAATTGCTACTCAGTGTGTTAAAATTTCAAGTTTTACATATTCCTGTTCAGGCCTCCTTGATTTTTGGTGAATGTGACGTCATTGCTGTGGAAAACCCTCGGCATAGTAGCTAAGTCAAATTAGGTAAAGATAGTAATACATTTTTCTCGAAAATATTAGGTTTCTCTCCAGGCAAAATGATCATGATCTATGCTGGGAACAAAGATGGGAACACTTTCTTCCAAAGGGGCAACGGTTAAAAGATGTTTCTTATGTACATGATACAGTGATAAATGTAAATTTCTGAAAGTTTTTGATGTTTCAGTTTATCACAAGTATTGCCATAATAACAAACAAGCATTACGAAGCAATTTCCTTGTATACTATGAGAAAAATAGATCAATTTTTATTAGTGTAAAACATTGTGAAATGAAGCTTATAGTTTAATTAAACTCATTTTCAGGAGAAATTAAATTTACATGGTTTTTTAACCACGTTAATATTATGCAGTTTCTAAAATTTGAATGTAGGGTGTTTTCATTTTAGCTTTTTAAAAGAATGTTTCCAATTGTCAAACACCTAGCTCGCATATAAGCAAATAAAATACTATTAATTTGTTGCTGACTGGCAGTTTCTAATTGTACATTTACTATAATTCACAAGTAAAATCAATTAAAAAGCAAGATGACTGTAGAACAGTAGTTGGCATGTTGCTGTAGCAACGTGTCCCATTTCCAGATCAGTGTGACAGATAGTACGATAATCCCCTGAGAGGCATTTTTGGCCACCCACTGATTAATGACCAGTATTGTCATACAAATTTGCAGCACATTGTTGTAAACCGCAATTTCATTTTGTTCTTTTTCAACAAGGGGCATATAATTATAATAAATTCAATTGTAGGTGTTCCAAATATAATATCGATGAAGACACTGGTACATATTTATTTTGACTTTTCAAGTTATAAAAGTCAGTTTGACCACAATACATGAATGTCAAGAACAATGCTTACTTTTAGAAATAATGTGAGAAATAACTCTCATGAATAAATTATTATCTGTTATTAGCAGAAAAAAATTAGATAACCTTAAAACCACATTGATATATCAATATGTGGCATTTTAGACAAAAAATCAATGGACTTAATATATAAACAAAATGCATATGAAATCTGACTTTATATATATTTGGCATATGAAGTGGTCCTTTCAAAGAATAGTACATGCTAGTTCTTGAGCCTACACTAATGTTATCATGAAAACATGATTATAATCTTAATTTTGTTCCTCTGTTTTATAAAGGTCCTCTTGTTGAAATATGGGACCTCTTAATTCTTATTGTTGCACTTTAAATTGATTGCCCTAGGCAGTATTAAAATTCTTCTTATCAGTATGTTTTGTACGATTACATTAACTAATAAACTACAGGATCACAAAGCAAGGATGTTTCTGTCATATAACGAAAAGAAAAGTTGAACAGTGCTATTAAGAAATTAAATCGAAGGAAATTATAAAACTATTAAAAGAAGGGATTGTCACCAGTTTTGTGTTTAGCTGCATATATCATTAATAGAAAACAGTGGAAATGGTCATAAAGTGCAGGCATAATTTATGATGGGAGATGGGAGAGGTAATACATAAAATTTAAAAAATGATCAAGGCATTCTAGAATTTTGCTTCTCCTTTTTATATTTTGGTTATTACATGCCCTTTTTATATATAGGGCCACATAATTAAAGAGCACATGAAAAAAGAATAATGATAATCATAATTATCATAATAATAATTAAAACAAATATGTCTTATTTATACACATTTTCACCAATAAACTTGTTTCTGTCTATTTTCACCCATAAAACAGCAGCCAATGGTATTAAGTTTCTTCAAATATGACCTAGGATTTTAAATTTGAACATTGCGCTCAAAATTGTTAATCTTCTGATATATCATATATATATCAGATTATGTAGAATAAGTGGAATAGATAGAAAGACAATTAATTAAATCAATGATAAAACACAGTGAAATTTTCAAATTGGATTATAAAATACTTGACTAAGTTATTGTTGTATCAAAACATTCAGTTTCACACTAAGAATTAAAATGAGTCTTAGGCTGCGTTTTTGGTACGTGGCATTCCCTGTTTGATATTATTTTTGTTTTTAGAGATATAACAACTACTAGCAGCAGCAAAGTAAATAAGAAGAAACGTTTGAGTGATGGGACAATTAAAACGTATAGCTACACGAAAAGCAGAAAACAGTTTGACATTTCGTTTGCTGATGACAAGGAAAAACTGGTGTTTGATAATAAACTTGAACTGTACAAGAAAAAGAATGGACTTGGGTCAGTTAAGGAATTCTTTAATCATGTTTTGAATTCGCCAGAAACAAATGGCAGCAGAAAAGAAGAATTTAGCACAGGCTGCAGTAATGATAACATTTTAGGGAATGCAAAATGTTCAACATTTTAAAGTGAGAATAAAAATATATTTGACTTAGTTCATGGCTTGTGTCATCATCAGAGAAACTGTGATTTGGAACTTATTTATACACATTTTTTCAGTGTTATTACGGATTCATGTTTGAGTTATTCAATGTAGTAGGAAATAAAAATTACAGTAGCCAGTTGTAGGCAATGATAATCTGAACACGACTGTATGCCATACAAAAAGTAAAGTGAACATCAGTTCACATCTTAAAGTTTGGCAATCTTTTGGGTTGTGATTTGAGTAAAAGTCTGCAATGGAACTTGCCAATCCTTTCAAAACCTTGTTAACAACGCTTTTAATCTGGTAATTTTAATGAATATTTGGTGATGTAAAGTTTATGTAAATAATCATTATTCATACAGTTTTCACAATAACATACACTAAGAACTTTATGTTAATCATGTTAATTGAAGACTTATTTGTTTGGTTTAGCGGTGTGTCAACATATTTGTAAAAAAACTGCTTTGTGCATTTAAACATGAAGTTAGGTCAAATAATTATAATTGGTGTTGCAACATAAGTGGACTTCAGTGATTGTCTTTTGTGGCGGACTAGTTGATATTTTTTGAAGTTCAACATGGCTTGAAAAGTGTTGTCATGGTTGTCTGAGTATGTTACTGTTACAATACTGTCAATTTTAAAGAAGTACTACAGTAGATAAGTACAGATAAATGCTGAATATGATTTATTGAAGCCTAAACAAAGTGACTTGCAGATGGGACTCGGGGACAAATTTATTATCAAACATAGTAGGTCAACTAACAAAATTCATCTAATGGTTTACTGAGTTTCATATTCCTAAACTACTCACAAAAATCTAATATTATACCCAAGGGTTCATAACATATTTAAGTATAGTCATTATAGTAATTATATCTTCCATTCCAAGATGATTTAAATGAAAATTTATAATTTAAATCAAAATATTTTGCAGGACAATGATAGTAAACATAAAAGTAAGTCGACAACAGAATGGCTGACAGAAGACAATGTAGATGTCGTAACTGCACCAGCATCATCATCTGACATCAACCCCATTTAAAACGTTTGGGCAGCAATGAAGGACTATTTAAAAAGAACAGTAAAGCCAAAGACAAAGACTGGACTTGTGTGTTGGTGGTGTGCACTTCTGTGCACTTCTGGGTGCTGTGGGGCTCGTTTTGGAGATGCTGCGTTTTTGGTACGTGGCATTCCCTGTTTGATATTATTTTTGTTTTTTTGTAGTTGGAATTAAAAACGTTTGGAACACACTCACAACAGGAAAATGTGGAACCTTCATCGACCACATTCACAAAGTGCTACCAGTTACTGTATTAAATAATGGTGGTCCAACTGGATATTGACTGACATGTGTGCAGTTAAACAAAAAAAACTGTAAAATAGTTATTATTGATAACATAAGTTTTTGGCATGAATGATAAGTATCATGATGTGTGCCAATATTTGCAATGAATGAAGCAGGAACAATTATTGGGTACATTTTGTTTAAGTTATGTGTATAATAAATCATGTATAAATGCTCTAAGTTCATTCTTGACCATAATTCATATGGCTATTTTGAAGGGAAATAAATGTATAACTTTACAATTCGTTCTCTTTTAACCAGTGTCTGGGCAAGTGGCTGAATATACCCATACTTTTGTACTCTGTCAAAGAGCATTATTCTTCAACAATTTATTTAATAGTGTCTTAAATACTTGTTCTCATGCAGCCACTTTGTTCATGACAAGAATGCAACCTGTAGAGGATTTCTGTATTTTTGGGGTCAAAGTTCATGGTCACAGTGATCCAAATGAGAGAATCACTTCTGCTCAATATTTTTAAATCTAACCTCAAACTTCATTGGACGATTGGTCTTACTGATTAGATTATCCCTACTGTTTTGTGGTAATATCAGTGACCTGTGCTTTTACTGGAAAACATTCCAAAAGATTTTCAGAACACATATTCAGACGTCCGTTGTTACTTGACCATCCATTCTTTTTAAACGTCATTTACTATGCAAGTTATTTTTTAGTCCCAGTCCTACCTTTTAAGCTCGCTAGGTAGAGCTTTTCTGATCGATGTTTGCTGTCGTCCGTAAACATTTTGATTCAAATGACATCTCCTCTGAAACCAATTAGCCAATGTTGATGAAACTATGCAGGGATGTTCCTTGCATGAAGCTCTACAAAATTGATCAATGAATTATTTTCCATGCAGAACTCTGGTTGCTATGGCAACAAATAGAAAAACTGAAAATCTTCTCTGAAACAACATGGTCTAGAGCTTAGATATTTGGGATGTAGCATTGGCTAGTGGACCTTCTGCCAAGATTTCTCAAATTATGACTCCCGGATCAAAATTGACACTGCCCAGGGGTTCACTTAGTTTTAAAACTTTAAAAATCTTTTTCTCTGAATTTACAAGTCCTAAAGCTTAGATATTTGGCATGTAGCATTGTCTAGTGGACCTCTACCAGGATTGTTCAAATTAAATGACTCCCAGAGCTTAGATATTTATCATGTTACATTGCCTAAGTTTGTTCAAATTATACCCCTTGGGTTGAAATTGACCTTGCTGGAGGGGGGGGGTGTCACTTGTTTTACAAAGACGTATATAGGATTTAAACTATTTGGTATATAACATTGTCTAATGATCTTCCACTAGGCAAGTGGACTTGTATCAAGGTGAGCGATATAGGGCCCTCTTATTTAAAGTTATATTACCCTTCAAAATGGTCACATTGTTTTATAGCCAAGAACGATGCTCAAAACGCAATGGATGCTTTAAAAACATATAAGAAAGAAGTTTTTCCAAGTTATTTCTGTTATAGACGCATTCGAATTAAGATAAACATAACCAAAAGCGTGGATTTTTTTTATTTTTGACTAGGATAGTCAAAAAAGATTTTTACAGATTTCCTCTATATTCGATGTGAATGAAACTGTTATACAGATCGTTCTTTTTGGATTGTAACTATGGAAATGTTAATTATTCTAGGAGTATAAATCACTGATTAATGTTTTATTTAAAATTTTGATGGTCACTTTAAACGGTAATATCACTTTAATAAATGATTTCTTTCAATATTAGAGTGAAAACATTAATCATGTGTAGCTGTTGTTGTTACAATGTAGTTATGGATTTGAGAGATAATTTTGCCTGTGTTTTGAAGAAGTCTGTCATTGTTTGTTTTGTACATTATAACAAGTATGCATGCAATTAAATAGTTTTTGAATACAGACAGATTCTCTCTTTGCATTTTAGCTTATCCGATTTATCACTTAATGTCTGTCCGCACTTTAACAAGTGTATGCAATATACATATGATTTTTCACTGGATCGTAATGACACTTCAAGTTCAGAGTGACTATCTTCTTGGAATCTGGATAGCTTTTTAATGTGGGACATTATGTAGGTCCCCTGGTTAATTTACAGGAAAATCATGTGTACGTAATAGAGGCTTAAATCTTCCAGTGACTTTGCAAACACGAGTGATAGAATGAATCTTGGTGAAAGGTAGGTTGCCAGGGCAAGTTATAAAAAACCTTGTGTTTGCCATAGATGTTGCTTTTTTCATAGGATATTCATGAACTTTTGACAGAATCTTCGTCTTATCACTTTCATGTAGAGTTCATATGTACACTTGTATTGCTTTATTTTTTACATTGGTCTTAGTTTAATACAAATATTCTTTTTAATCTTATCTTTCTGTCTAAATCAGTTTAACAATTAGCATCGAGATTCAATTTGCTGATGGTGATCTGAAAAGAGAAAGATGTGTGTCTGGCATTTGATAACACATGTGCTTCAAAGCAATGCTCTTGTTTCTGAAGGTCAAGTTTTATAAATGCAACTTTGACACCATAAACCAATTTCATATAACAAAAAGGCAGCAAGGTCTGATAACCACTTTCCTTATTGGATGTTTTTGCCACACTGAGTCAGGATATCGAGCCTTTTTAGTGTTTGTTATGTACAACAGATGCTCAAGTTAATAAATTGACATTATTAAAAGAAGACTTTCTCTACAACACTATCAATGCTTTACTACACTCAAAGCAGGCAAATGAAATTCTTTGAACAAGGTTGGAAGAGGTTCATGTCTAGTTTCATTGACCCTGTGATTTCAGAGATGTGAATAGTTGACTGACAGACAAGGGTTGATGGGGAGAAGCTCAATATCTCAATGAGCATGATTATAATAGGCCATCAAAGTTTGCTTCAGAGTATGGTGTTGACTGATTGATTTAAACACATATCTACTAGGCAGTAGCTGATAAAACAACACAACACAAAATAACTTATATAACAATACATTTATTTTGTACAAATGATATTAAATAGCATTGATTATTTGTTTGATACATAAATCTGTCATTACAGTCTAATGGACACTATTCCAAAACACATAAATCTTAATATTTATATAATCTACATCTGTTAACCAACAAGTGTGCAAAATTTACAGACATTTCACTGTTAAATCCAAAATTAATTTCGTTTTTTGTTGCCCTACCCTCACTTGCAGAAATACTAATCATATTAAAAAGTACCCTACAAGTTAAAATAGGTATGTTTGCAAGTATTTATTTACATTTATTTTTTCAAAAAGTATTATAAGCAATGTAGAATTACAAAACATGTATTATAATTCTACACGCTAAACATGTGTAACAAAAAAATTGCAATAACTCCATAAACTTGGGTAAAATATTTGTCTAATTTTGCCACAAGACATATCACACATGTACAAATACACGACTGTAAAAAAAAGATTCGGAGTAGGGCCATCATAATTCATTACAAAACTTTTACGTGTAATAAATGAATTGAAATATAAGAAAAAATGAAAACGTTTTACCGTCTACTTTTTGAGATATTCAACTTTTAAAAACGAGCACGGTCAATTTTTATATTTTCAAGTAACTGTCAAGCTTTATAAAATCAAGGAAAATGAAGATATAGTTTTCATATCTTTTAAATGGCATAATGTTTCATATTAAAATTATTTAACGAAAAATAGATTTGGCTCCTTCGGGAATTGAACTCAGGACCTCTTGATCTCAAAGCAGACGCTTTAACCATTGCACCATAAACATAAATGGAGTCTTTCAATTTTCAAGGGAAGTGTAATACAATTGTTATTTGTTTTTTGACGTGCTATTTCTTGATATATTACCCGCCTCAACATAATACTATCCTCGCATAAAAGCTCAGGTAATATAAGTCTAGGCAGTTAATATATATCCCCATATACCGATTCAAAAACAAAATAACATATATCAAGGATTCCACTACCATCAATGTCTAAGTGTGACCTTAACCTGCTTGACATATATGCCAAGTTATTTTAAAATCCTTCAATGCATGACAAAGGTACAGTCCGGACGCGAATATGTGCATGTATAGAAAATTCTATAACCTTCAAACTTTAAGTTTGACCTTGACCTGTGAGGTACAGATATTGGTCTTGCATGTGACACACCGTCTTGATGTGTTGAACATTTGTGCAAAGGTATTTCAAATGTTAAAGCTTTCAATGCATGACATAGTTACAGCCCAGACACGGAAAAATGTAAGGGCGGAGTCCGGCACAGACTGATGGATGGTGTAATATAAATATGCCACCTTCGGCATATAAAAAGTAAAGAATTCTTCAAAGTTTCAAAAATTACATAAATATAATGATGTAAAAAGTTTGTTTGTTCTTATAGAAGTTGATCAACAGAGATTTCATGATGAAACCCAGAACATTTCACTTGTTATTGCACTAGTTTCTAATCTGATTTGTATTCTTAAAATATATTAAGTAGGCATTCATTCACAAACATTGTAAAGATGCAAAATATATATATAACATATAAACTATGCACATATCCAAATACATTGTATAACAACAAATCAACAGTAAAGATTTGTGAAAAAACATGACCCTCATTATATTGATCTTGACGAAACTAATTAAAATACCATTATAACTCCAGTCAATCATATGAAGAGTTCAACACAATGATATAAATGTTTGAAAGACAGCAAATCAATCATCAAAACTTTACATCACACAAATATACTAGACAGAATTTAAAAAATTCTTCACTTTTAAAAGTATCAGTCTGAAACACAATGTGCATCTTTTACCTTAAACAGAAGTTAGTTATATTTTACATTCTAATATGCCCACGGTATATTTCTATAGTCAATTCGAGTGCATTAATATGATTAAAGCACTCGGAAAAGTAGGCGGAGTTTCGGACATGGAAGTAGCTCCCTCCGACTTTTCTAATTTACTCCCGCGCAAAAATAAAATATAGAAATGGAAATAATATCAGTATAAATACATCAGTCGCATGAAAACGATTTGTTTAAGAACCTAAATATTATTTTTGATTACGTCAAGTAAGCCTTAGAATACCCTCACCTTGTTTTCCTTAAAAAAGGCCAAGAAATTCAGGATTAACAGTCATACAAGGTTTTGATTCCGGGAGACAAAACTATGAATGAAAACGTTTACGTCATCACACTGACGTCATTTTTCCACGTTAAAACGTTGTACAGTTCGAATTAACGGTACGCATTTAAATCGATTGGCTGCTTTGTTAGGTTCTGAATCTTACGTCTTCTGCATAATGTCAGTCAGGTATTTATTTTTATATTTTATGTATTAGATGATTAAACTAAAATAAGTTTGTATAATATAGCTATGTTTGATATCTTGAATGGTTGCCCGAATAGGGGAGTGAATTCCAACAGCTACTACTTATGCTGTTTTACACATTACCGCCGAACTGAAAAAAGGTCCGTAGTAGTTACGATAGTTTTTTTTTAAAAATCGGCTTCTAAGAATCGAAATAATCTATGTCTTGGAGTGCTTTATCGAAATTGAAGCATTTCCCGTCGGTAATGTGCCTGCGTAATAATTCACTCGGGCTTCGCCCTCGTGAATTATTCCGCCAGGCACCAGGCACATCACCTCCGAGGAATGCTTCAATTTCGATAAAGCACTCCAAGCCATAGATTATTTCTTAAGTGACAATATTTTTGCATTAACTGCAGTCCAACATAATACCCCAGAATATTCCATCTTGTATTAATATTGGCTTATGTGCTACTCTACACTGATGATAGCATATATTATAGATTATACTTATTATAGATATTACTTCAAGCAAATTTATTACTGCATGGAAGACAAACTCTCTACCTAGCCTTACATTTTAATTTAATATAATTATACACAAAATTAATGCCGAAGAAATAAAAGCTGACATAAATAAAACATTCTTTTCTTTTTTACAATGCAGAAATTGGTACCTTCAGAAATAACTTCATTTAAGGTATATTGTATAGCAGCCTTATGTAAATCATAACACAAGACTGTCAAAACATTCTTCTATCGTATTTTTAGAATAGTTTCGAAAGATTTGTCAATTTCTTTCTCCTAATACCTCTTATACCAGCATTGATTCCGTCTACTGCCATTTTCATGGCTTCTGATTTTGGAAAGTGCTGAAACACTGTTTCTTCTATTAGCCGTCGTCGTCTTGGTGAAAGGCCTGGTTTTCCTCTGCCATAAAAGTTTCTCTCGGTCAACTGTTCTTCAGCACAAATGGTTTGAGCCAATTTCCATGCGAAAAGAGATGGAGAGTGTGAGAATTTCATAAGTAGAGAGTTACTTGTGTTTTCCTGTTACTTAAGATTTACCCCTGGGTGGACAGAAGAGATGTCATCAGGTGATGAAATCTCTATGAAAGATCTGTTAACACCTGAAGATGTATGAAGAGGCTGTCGTTGTGTGAGCACGGATGGTGAATGCGAATGTTGTTGTCCAAGACTTTGACTATTCGATGAAACAACACCTGTATGTATTACTTGAGCAGGAGATGTAAGTGAAACAGAGTCAAGATTTGGTGAAAACATCTGAAGAGCCCGCCTTGTTGGTTTTAAAGATGTATGTTTTTGTTCCACACTTTGTCCATACGACGAGATGATATACACTTCTGGTGTATACATCTGTCTGGGCTGTGATGGTAGAGGTAAAATAGGTGACTGAATGGCAACACTGTGCCCTACCGTTGAAACTTGCACTGTTGAAGCCGGATTTGGAGGCAAGACTGCAACATCTTGTTGACACATCATTGGAGGCTGCATGTGTGTTAAAATTGCTGGCAAATTAGAATACTGCTGTGACAAACTGTGTCCTGATGGTGAATCCACATGCCCTTCTTGTGCATACATATGGGGAGGTTGCGCTGGTGCTAATTTTGATGGCAAAGGTGACTGTTCTGCAAAACTTCCTAAAAATGAATCAACATGGACTGCTGGAGCAGAATTTGGAAACCAGATGGAGTCCTGTGTTGGTGATGATTCCATAGACTTCTCAGCTTGTTTGGAGTGTAAATAAACTGTCAGTGGTTGTGCAGTAAAATATGGCACTGTACTGTGATCACTATCAGGCGTTGAACAAACCGAGGATTTTTTAACGATGTGAGGTCGTTGTGGTTCAATGGCACTGGGCATTGAAGATTGATTCATCAAGTCTAAATAGTTCATTTGATTATATTCAAACACAGCTTCTTGTGATGGCAGGTTATCAGTTGCAGTTCCCACTGCCTGAAGATTTACTTGAGGCGCTAATCTTTGATTAATGAGAGATTTCACAGACTTCTCAGCAGAAGATAAAGCACTATCAATTGTTTTTACAGCAGGTGTTGATCCTTCATTGCTTGCTGAAGTTGGCACATTCTTATCAATTGACGGGACAGTGTTGCATCCTGGCTTTCCTTGTTAACAGATGTTTACTTACATTTTCCTTTCAATGGCTCTAACAATTTCCAGTACTTCTTTCGAAATCATGTACATCTTTGTCATATTCCAAGACAAGAACTGGCTCAGTCTGTGTACCAACACTTTCCTTCCCCTGTTTGTACTGTTCCACTTGTAGTGTTACACTGTCCGCTTGATCATTCGACAAGTGCGTAATATACAATGGTTGTATTTGAGGCTCTGCCAGGGTTTCTTCTGTCTCCATACTGCCTTCATACTACATTGTAAGTGCACGACCATTTGTCCCCTGAAATTGTAAAGAAAATCATCCTTACTACATTCAAGTCAGCAGTATACATATATCATGGTCAGTAGGTATAACATTTTGAATTCAAAGTGTTCATTAATTTTTCTTTCATTCAACTGGACCAACTGACCTGCAGCTGTGGGGTTCGTTTTGGGGAGGCTGCGTTTTTGGTACGTGGCATTCCCTGTTTGATATTATTTTTGTTTTTATACTTACACTAATTATTAGATGTGTGCATATAATATGTACATATTTGGGTGTAAACAAGGTTAATCTATGATTTTAACACAATTTTTGACCCCAGAGGACAAACAATTTGAACCTGAACTAGAGATCACCAAAGCCAACATTCTGAGTAAATTTCTATAAGTAATATTGAATTCCAACAGGTACAAAATGTATTCTTCAAGTTATGCTCCGCACATGGCAAAGTAGTCAAGAGGTATGGTTGACCCCAGTATAACCCCTACACGATATTACAGTGCTGTACATAAAACTTATTATTACAGTCAATGTAAGAATACTTCAATGTTTAAGTTTTAAGATAAAAGTAATACTCATAATTTTCTTCTGATAACCATTGATTGGGATCAATCTTCTCGACTGTACACGTTTCAGCCTTCCTGCAGCCTGTGAAACAAAAAATAAGCACCACTTTAGAACTTGATTTATCTACTATTTATTTTGCTTTATTGTTTTCTTCCTATATTGAGCTTCATATTTGAGTGGTCTTATGCAGAAATGGGAAACAGACACTCATACAATTTTTCTGGAATAATTGATTGCAAACAACATAAAATTTACCTATTTGTCCCCCTCTTCAAGTTTAAAACTTATTGGCACTATCAAGACAAATTTGCTATGGCAACAGCGATTCAAAGTGATACCTTTTTATGTTTGCTGTCCCCTATGAATGAGGAGTGTCAAACTGTCAAAAAATCATTAAAAACACCCATCAAGTAGGCAGTAACTTGCAGTTCAACGGTTTGTTAAATCTATTAGAGCGGACAAGGATTATTCACCAGATATGATGTTTACCAAAACACAAGATATTTTTGCTACCAAAATAAACTGAAATGATCGCTGGAGGTAATGATAATATTTGATGCTTAATTATTAGACCTTCTTTAGGCTTCTGTGTAAGTATAATTAAATTCTGACCAGGGGTTTAAAAGAATAAAAGCACAACAGATTTTACTATCTCATTTAAGTCCCTGTGACCTTTTACCTAGTGACCCGAAACATTGACAGACACAACTACACATTGTGTTTATCACTTCTGTGAAGTATAATACACATTCTATCCAGGGGTTTTGGTGATTTAGTGTCTACAAAATTTTACTATCTCAAGTCTGTGACCTTGATCATTAACCTAGTGACCCGAAACATGTACCATACACATCTAGGCATTGTATATATTAATTGTGTGAAGAATTAGTAAATTCCGACCAGTGGTTTTCTAGATTTTGCTTCCACAAGATTTTACTACTACCAGCTCCTTTGACTTTGACACATGAAAAATGGACCATGTACAAATAGGCACTGTACTTATTGTGTGAACTATCATTAAACTATGTCCAGGGACTTTGGAGATTTAGCGTCCACAATATTTTATTATCCCAGAGTAACCTCTGACCTTCATAATTTTTATATCTTTTACTTTATATTTCCATATTGATTTCCACATATATATGTTCAAAATATGAAAGAGAGCTGGTTTCCTAGTATTTTGTCTAAATGCCCTTTAGAGAGAGGTAACAAGCAATGAAAATCATTTTTAGCTTCAGAGCTCCCTTTTTCCCTATAAAGATCGAGTATAAGACTAAGGAATTTTCTGGCAAATATAGAAAAAAAAAATAATAATATCAAACAGGGAAAGCTTACAAACAGGATGGCTCAACAAAGAAATGGAACTTAACAAAGGGGTCTATAACTTTACCTACCAGTCTAAGAAAATGACATTTTTAAAATACTGTAAACCAAGGAATGATTACGCACAATTTAATTAGCGATTATCCCGGTCAGTTCATTTCCGCACTTTATAGCCCTGAAAACCCCATTTATTGATCGAACAATAGCAAAACATTTTAGCTGCAGAGAAACTAGTCTTGAGAGAATGGTATCAGTCTGAACGTACCTAGCTCTGCAAGTTTACTGTCTAACTGTCTTTAATTGTTTTTATTTAAAGGTTGATAAAGCAGCATAAGATTATGAGAGTCAGATCAATGTACAATTTTTTTTAGATGTTTCAAATATTACTGAAATCATAATATTATCGAGAAAAAAAAACATTTTAAAAACTCCTTCAGTTCCTGATATTTCTGCGTTATCAAACGAGTACACAAACATGAAAAGGGACTGATGGGTTACGTCACAGCTCTATAAATCTCAATATAATAATAAAGTTTATTTTGGATAAGCAATGAGACTTGTTTTGATCCAGTTACATGAAAAAATGACCTGTTTGGACCGTAATTAAAGTGTTAATTTAGGCTACCAACTTTAACACGGTGGGGAATCATATGACCAGAATAATCTCTAACTAGACCTATCACTAAAGGTGATTAATACCCCCAAAAGACTACTATATCAACTGAGGAAGTTCTTAGTAAAATAATACTTTGCAAAAAAAAAAAAAAAATAGAGTAATGGTTCTTGTGCACTGCACTTCCTCTCAATGTACATGACCATTGTATGAAGTTGTATTGAATACCAACGAGCAGTTTTCAAGTTATGCTCCGGACAAGGAAAAGTAACAAAGGACAATAACTTTGTAATAAATCAAGATGAAGTTATGGTTCCTGTGCACTGCACTTTTACTGTATGTACTTGACCATTGTAGGAAGTTGTATTGAATTCCAACCAGTAGTTTTCAAGTTATGCTCCGTACAAGAAAAAGTAACAAAGGGCAATTTCTCCGTAATTAGTCAAGATGGAGTTATGGGTCTTGTGCACTGCACTTTCTCTCAATGTGCTTAACAATTGTATGAAGTTGTATTGTATTCAAATTAGTAGTTTTCAAGTTATGCTCCGGACAAGGAAAATGCAACGGACCGACCGACCACCGGGTGACTCATACATGTATATACCCCCTAAACTTCGTTTCGGGGGTATAATAAAAAGTAGATCTCTGAAAAATGTTAAAAAATAATGAAAGCTGTTCAGCTGTACATGTAATTCATCTTATGGTAAATTGAACCACCATATTAGAATTATGGTAAGCGCGTTGTTGCACGGTAGAAATGGACACATTTGTTTGCAAAGCTTGCCACGTTTAACTTTTTCTTTCATGTAAGAAAATATAGTGGTTTTTTGATTGAATATTGAACGATAAATAAAATAAAAGAAATATGATAAAAAATGACCGATGAAAAATTGTTTACGAGCATCATAAAGTATAGAAATTCATTGGTGCAACTGATATTCTGTCGCAGGAGAGGTTGAAGATAGTCTTTTTAGCCGACTAAGAAATTTATTTGAACACGCAGACAATTATTTTGGTGACAGACATTTTAATATACTTTACAAAACTACCAAGCTTACGAAGTGTCTACTCTTATTTAATGTTTAAAGTATCTGGGAAGTTAAATTTGTTCGTTGACATTTAAATCATGTACAGTCATTTCGAAACAGATAACTGTTTTGCTTAATTACAAATTTATACGTTTGATATTTAGAAATCTTTGATAGCGTAGTGGTATGACATCCCGCTTGTCAAGCGGGATATCGGGGTGTCATTTTTAAAATTCCAAATTCATATGCGTACATCCAATGAAAACATTTAATAATGAAATGGTACCTGTTTCACATGGTAATATGGTTTTAATAATACTCTTACTATTGTCAACCTGATTTAAAATTGATCCTTGACAGTTTCAGTAAAAGTGAAAGTAGTCATTACGAATGAGAGTGATTGAATGGGTGGTAATTTATTTTTTTTTATCCTGTCACACGCCCTCACACCTCTTATATCAAATATCTGCGAATGGCCTGCGAGAGCGGGTTCAAAAACATAACAAATCAAATTTAAATATATGGGTTGGGTTAAATGCCCACGCAGGCTCTTTGGGTACGCAATGTTCACATCTGTTTTTAGCATATGGATTGAGTGCTAACTTTGCTAGTGGGCTATTTATCGCAGTTTCATGAATCATCATTAAAATTCAAACATAACTTCTTACATTGTTTATTTGCCTTTTTTTAAACATAGTAATTAAAACAACTCAAAATGCAAAACACTTGAATAATGTATATCTTTATATTTATTTTTTCATATGTACCTCGCATACCACGCATTTGAGCTTATCTTTAGAAAGGTTTTTTTTTAAACGCCGTTTTCTATTGATTATGTTTTAGCCTGATAGGGCTATTTTAGCTCATTCAGTGTATTTAACTCCATGATTGGGAGATATGCTCAACCTCAGTATAAAAATATTTATCACATATTTTTATTTTAGCAGAAAATACATTTTCATTTTTTACTGTAGAAAAACTGAAGTTCATATAGCCTGAAAATGTAATCGGTTCTGTGATCAAAAATATTTTGAGGCAAACCAAAATCATGGGGTTTCAGTGAGTATCGCTTGGATAAATTTCATGACAAAGAAATTACAAACAAAATTATTTTTTTATATCTAATTTTTTGATAGCCAAAGGTCATGACGTTATTTTTCCTATTTCTCATTATAGCAACTAAATATGATCAACTGACACAATAAAGAGACCAATCTAGTGATGGAAGTCAGAAATATTTTTTTGATTTAGTGTTGAGAAATACCAGAACCCGCTCGAAGGCATTATTTTCCAAAAAATTAGATATAAGAATTAGCAATTCAAAATTAAAAGTGACATTTAGAAAATTGACGTATACAAGACTTTTCTATTCAATTTCCCTAAGGTATGCTGATTAAATAGGGGACGAGTTGACTAAGGTTCGAGGCGACTCGATAAACAGTATACTATAATGATCATGTAGACATGTCATCCCTTGATTTATTCAGTTTTGCAAGGCAGATGGTAACAGATTTGGAATATATCTACCGAAGCACTTACCACTTCATAAAGACATTTAATTCAGCATCCTTTGTCGAAATAGCAGTTGTCTGACCATCTGCCGGAAATGTCCGGATACTGTAGAGCATCTCGATGTTGATTGACTGCACGGTTAGTCCGCTTATTTGATTGGCTGCACGGTTATACCCGGTTCTGCACGATACACGTTTTATTCATAGTTCTGATTGGCTACACGGTTAATCGAGCGTGAAGCGTGTGGTGTTCGTGTTGCACGCAGACAAAAATGTGTGCACGGGGAACCTACACGCAAGCGCCACTGTATTAATGTCAGTGATGAAGCTGGAGATCAAACTTGTGAATTGTGGTTTACTAGTCCAGTGTGTTAAATGCTTTTATTATGTATCCAAATAAAAAGATCAGTTAAAAGCAGTGTGATTTTGCAGTGAACATGAATACTGGTATGGCGTTTGGTTTTACAGTGAGATGTCAATAATCAGTACAATTACCAAGACAATTAATACATACACCTCGAAAATCGTAATACCATCAAATTTCGAAATTAACTGATTTTGTGACAAGAGAAGAGTAGGTAAATGTGTTTATAAGAACTATAAGCTAACAGCAAATACAATACTGTACTGATTGTTTTATTGAAATATTTTGGTGGCGCAGCGTTTTAAGCTCTGGTATACCAATCTGGAGGTCCCTAGTTTGAATACCTCCCAGGGCACTGAAAGTTTCAGTGTTTATACCATATAGAGATGAACTGGTTAGAAACACAAAGTTAGTTTAGCCTGTATCGGTACAATACACTGGACACAAAACAAGGGGTCTATTTGTAAAAGAGCTAGGATCTAGTACCTACATTTCCTGTCATATGCATCTGTATTTTAAACCTGATTCTGAGGGGAGTCTTCACAGTTCATGTACGCCCGGGACAGGGTCCATGAATTAATGTTTGGACTCTGCCAAGGGAAAATCCTAGGGTTGACCGAAACTATAAAACAATCTAAATGAAGTTAAACTTTATGTTACTTAACGAGCTAATATTTGTAGATTATCAGTTAAATCAGAAATTTTATATACTGGATCATTTGTTATGGGGAATATTTGCACTGAGTTTCAGCAAAAGCCAAGTGACTAAGGCGTGTGGCAATATGGTGATTACTGGCTGAAGTTATTTGGCTATATTAGTTATATTCATGACCGAATATATTGGACGGTTAAGCCTTGAGGATGATGTAAACGAATGGTGAATGTTTTAATGAATAATTCCTAAAATGACAAGGAATTTTTATATATGCGCATGCGTAATGTCGAATTCTCATTTCATGCGGGGCATGTACAAATGTAAATTCACGTTTCACGCTACGCATGCGCAGAAGGGAATTCTCGTTTAACGGTTACATGGTTAAACGATTACCGCGTGGTAAACTAACAAACAACGTTTTTTCACGAAAACGTGGAAGTGAAACGCTGGCGGTACTGTAACATGAAGTTATGATAATGATTAAACCCATATAACTAGCCTAACTATACGATTACCAATGTAATAAAAACGTAAAAAATGTAAAGATACAAATTTCACAAAGTTGAACGATTTCTAACAGTTGGAAAATCATTGATGTGGAAAATGATTGAATTGAAGTAATACTTTATGCCAAATGGTTGTATGAGGTGAGGTATTACTTTTTCAACTCACATTTCTAAAACACTTCCAAACATACATGTTTTCATGGTTACTAAAACGTACTTGTATTATTACTGAATACATAAGACTGAAAATTTATTTGTAACAATATAGAATACATTTTACATCATTATTGCAAAACACAGTTTTATACATGTTTACAGCAGTACATTGCATTTTATTTCATTGCTTTTACCTGTATAGAAAATTACACGCTGCGTAACTCTGCGAAACGCGGCATCACGCGTCGGGACTCGTTGTCGCGCTTGATTGCTATTTTATAAGCCGCATACAATTTGCGATACCGCGTCACGCGATCGATTATCCGCCGCATCTCAATGCTTTCAGACTGGTATCTACATGCCGCGTGGACGCATATGCGCGGGGTTTCGCCTGTGGTGCACTGTATATCTAGTTTATCTTTCTTTTCTTTCTACGAACATTGCAAGTTTCGAATGGCATATAGTAAGATTATTTTTGTAACTGGAATGGGGACATAGATCTTGATTTGTTGCTAGGGGATTGTACCTAGTATGAAAGTCAACTTTCAGACAGTGATGATGACTTTTAGTCAACAGAAAGAAAACAAATCTGAGAATGTTCAGCCTCTGAAAAGGGACAAAAAATAGTGTAATATACGGACCACACACGACACAACCATCTTGCATATACATTGTATTAATCAAAATAAAAAATAATGTACTAACTTGAATTCTTGTCAGGATAAAAATCAGGTATCAGAGCTTATAGGTTTATGAGGAAAACGTCATGCCTGTCTCAAGGATTGAGCCTGGGTTTTCCATAATTGTTTAACAATGCCACGGTTAAAAGGAAGATGAATCACTCACTACACTCTTCCCCCACCCATTCCCTATTGGTTTTCAAGATACAAAATTACACCCTTCCCCCATCCATTCCCTGTCAGTTGTCATGAGACAAAATTCATTTATTTTAAAACACATTATATACTCGGCCTGGTGGGGCTCTTTAAATAACAATATGAATTATTGCTGCATTTGACTGAAACCATCATCAGACAGTTAGCAGCTTGTGTGATAAGTTTGTAAACATATTTACTCAGGACAGTTACCAGATTATTTTCCTTCTACTTTCGCTTTAAATTTACCGCAAATTTATGGGTTTTATGTGCAGAATGGTCAAAACAGTAATGCACAAACTTGAACAAAGAAACAAAGACTCACCATGTAAAATTTCTTTCCCGATTGAGCTGAACAGATGAAAAAATGATTATTCATTAGCACTTGATAAGGCATTGAAACGCACACCCGTTTAAGATTTGGATGCAGTTCTCTTAACTCTAACTTACATCGTATAAATCTTGTCGAGTCCCCAGCGTGTACCTGTGGCGACGTGGAGACAACATCTCATTATTTATTCCATGTCCGATATATGAGAATTCCCGCAACTCACACCTTTCAAATCTCCCATGTCCTGCAATTGAAAATCTTCTCCTTGCCAATGAGCACCTAAACTTTGAAGCCAACAAGTCTGTCTTAATACTAGTTCAGAGTTACATTGCAGCAACATGGAGATTTGACACTGTGTGAGGATCCAGCGTCAACATCAACTACAGAAACGCGTATCTGACCTTTTTAGCGACTTGAAAAAATAAACTATTTAGCACTTTGACTTTCGCGGAAAAACACAGTTCATGACGCAATCGGTACCACGCATATTAATTTAAAGCTTTTGGTATTTGAATTGTCACAGGTTGTGTACCACTTAGTGAGATCTCTTGATGATTACTGCATGATAAGCAGTGATTAAAAGAAGCGACCTATAATTCTTTGAAAGTTACATATCATTTTTGTTCAGGCAAATGTGTCCAAATTCAAGCTAGTCTCGCGTTTTCTGGATAGTCACGACGTGAAGAAGCTCAAGAATTGCATTCGACGCCGTAGACCGTGGGTAAAATAGATCTCAGCGGAAAATATTTTCAAAGTTCTGGTCACTGTGACCTTGGCCTTTGACCCACTAACCCAAACATCGATAGGGATCATTTACATATAACATGAAACATTCTGAGCAAG
The DNA here is from genome assembly GCA_022818135.1 of Saxidomus purpurata. Taxonomy (NCBI): domain Eukaryota; kingdom Metazoa; phylum Mollusca; class Bivalvia; order Venerida; family Veneridae; genus Saxidomus; species Saxidomus purpurata. The sequence continues at coordinate 254,664 of JAFMSR010000011.1, forward strand.
TTTGATCGAAAACAGTGACCCGTAGAGTGTTATCAAGGAAAATCTAACGGAAGTCACTGTAACCTTGGCCATATGACCCACTGACCCACACAACAACATAGATCATTTACATGTTTATCACAAAGTTGATAGACCGGCCTCGATTACCGTAGAAAGATATTAACAGCAATTTTATCATTGTTTTTGTTAAGTTTCGATACAGCTTTTCATATAAAATTTAGAGCATGATTTCTACAGTCTGTCCCATCCCAATGGTAAACTCAACTTTGGCCTGGACAAGGTACTTTTGAACATCACAGCTAAAAATAAATATCTGTTTGATAATCTATGAAAAAGTCACCCTCCCAAATTTAAGGATTTTTCGATCGGTTCTTTTGTTTTCTTGTTATCAGCAAATAAAGTTTCTCTATGGCAGCTGTCCATTTTGTATTTTCGACGCCATCTTTTTTTGGATGATGTACACGAAAATGCACGTGTACTTATTCTCCAAATTGTGAATACTGAGTTAATAAATATTGAAAAAATAACTTACGTTGATTTATGCTCTTGTTCGACGTATGAGGAACTAGACCGTCTTGTGTACATACTCTCGCTATCACGAGAAAGCATCACTAACTTATCAAAATAGTATATTTTCAATTTGATCTACAGAGATTTTTAAACGTGCGTCGTATGATCTACTGTAATTCCTAGTTTCCTACACAGCGATCTTCGGGTAAACAACCATGGGATACTATTGAAACACTAGTTAATATTTCAGTGTTCCAAAAGCATAACACGAAAAAAAGACCCGTGACTTGATGAAATTCTTATTCCATGTACTTTCCCCAGTTGAATCTGGAATCCAATTAATTCCCTTTGAATCACAACATTCCTAATATATGATGGTCTTTACATCCATCTATACATAAAAATGGCGTACGTTAACTATTTAGGTTACTACATGTACCTACTGATGTGAGCATATTACGATATTGCTGACGTCACTACATTTATAAAATTCACCGAGAGCACCTATGCATTTGCAGTGCCCATAGAGCCCATAAACGTACATTATGTATCTTGTGTTAAGGATCGCTCGCGCTTAAAACCCCGAGGTCCGGATGAGACTCTGTAGACTGACAGTTCAAGGCTGTGAGATGTCGTATAGGTATTTATCTATCGTCACATGACGATCGTTCGATGAAAATTTGATTTTTATTGGCTTTGAGTGAAATGCGTATTTGTCATCCCTCTGTTGGTTTATATAGAATCTAGAAGTTCAAGTAACTTTTTACCTGTGTCAAAATTGCACGTCAAATGATTACAATCATAGTAGTTGTTATATAAAATTGTTAAATACTGCAATGGTATGCCTTTCTCTTTTCAGGAATCAACAAGTCAAATGAATATTGCTACCTGTAGAGCGTTATCAAGGAAAAGTTTACGGACGGAGGGATGGCATAAGCTCCGCTGGACATCGTGCAGTAGGGCTAAATAGTCAGTGTTTAGCTAGCATAGTCAGTGTCTTGCTAGCATAACTCTTTTTTGTGTCACCTGCAATAGAAGTATACACATCAGAGTCATATTGTCCAGTGACCTGAAACTATATTTTGCTCATAACTGTTAAAGCATTTGAAATGTTGTCATTGAAAAGGAAGAACATCGTCATTATCCATGTCTTTGGTAACTTTAACTCCTTGTTGATAGTTATGCTCCTGGAAAAAAGGTTTGGAACAAAATTTATGATTTTGTGTTACTGAGAATGTGTGTAAACTATTGTAATTTATCTTAATGTAGACTCAACATCAGTAGCAAAACTTCAAGCAGCAATAGTGATATGTTCTTATTATCAACGTTTAGAGTTATACCCTTTTGAAAGATATCAACCTTGAATTTTGAAAAGTCAATGGCTTCAGTGTAGTATGTGAACTATTGCTATAAACCTTCGAATATACAATCATCCCCAATAAAACTGCTTTTAGCAATGTAATATGACATAAACTTCCTACATTTTGGTTAAATATGTCAGTTTTATTTCCAATCGTTGCTATTACATGTTCCAATTTAATGTAATGTAAATATAGTATTCAGTATGTAATTATTTCGACCTCCAGAGATTGACACGGATAAAAAAAGAGTGTTTCATTTACTGGTCACGGAAATAGGAATAGATAACATATACAATATCATATAAAACAGTGTGTAATTTATTTGACTTTTAAACAAAGACACGAATAACAAATAGTTTCTAATTAACTGTACACAGAGAAGAAATTATGAGAAAGACGAAAATTGTCATTACTCTGAATTCATAATAAGACACGGATAACAGAGACTTGTTTAATTTATGGTCGCTTAAAAACGAAATGTTACCTATAATTCTTCTTCTTAACATTGACACTCAGATAAAGGCCACGATATTGTTGCATTGTCCTTATTACAGTTATATCCAAATGTGAACAACAATAAATGCTATGGAAAAAAAAATTGGTACTAACATTTTATATGTGAATGAATAAAACAATGGTGTGTCATATATTTCTGTAGTGTTCGTCTTTCAATCGGCCAACGTCCCACTTGTTTATTTCGCAGTCGTTTCTAAAAACAGAGAATCCTGCGTCCCATTTTGAAGATGGAAATATATATTTCTCTGCCACTAAAGGTTGTCGTCCCGTGCAAAATACATTGACTGTATTTAAAACATTTTTGAAATATCGAACTTCTTCCTGAAAATCGTCCCCTGCTTTTCTTATCTTCTTATTTAGCTCATTTGAAAAGAAATCATAAATGCCAAAATCTAACGCATTTGTACGCCGAATTACTTCCTTTTGTGTTCGATTTAGATACACGTGGTCATGGCCGCTCTTTTTTTTCTCCCGTAAACTATATCAACAAACGACCAATGTAGAAGCCTCTTCATCAAAACCAGCAATTCGTCCAGTCTTTCAAGGAGAAGTACTAACGTAAATTCAGACTTAATTTTCTTTAGTACTTTTATCAGTTCTGTCCAGTTTGTTTTTGCTTTCAGTGATATTCCGAAGTATTCTGCTATAACATTCCGTATTTCATATTTGTTAGTTTTACCTATTATTTCATTAACGAAAACTTGCGGAGAAAGGTCTCTAAACATTTCTTTCGTTTTCAGAAAGTAGAAGGCGTGGCTTATCAACCTTGTTTCTGGATCACGAACTAAGCCGATAATTGCTGGGTTTTTAACAATATGTGTAAAGAAATAATAATCATAATGCGTGTGTATAACAAATATGTCAAACTGCAATCTTAGCTTTAATAAGTACACTTTTTTATCGTCAGTAATGAAAGTAATTATAGGTACAAACATCGTCAGATTATATATGAGACCAAACTTTAAAAATACACATGCAAGCGTGCTAGACCCAGTTTTAGGGACTTTCAAAAACGCTATTTGTGTTTTTCTTGGTGTGACAGTAACTGGTGGTAGAGGAACTTTTCTTTTAGTGATGATCAAAGGATGTTGCATTTTCTGTAAGTTTGACAGTGTGTCGAAAAATGTGTACAATAGGAACAGTACTAGGAAAAACGAGCCTCCAAAAATAAGTTTATACCTGAAAAAATAAAAATATACATACTTAGACCTGCATATTTGATCACTTTTATTTTACAATCATTAAAGATATATCATATCACAATTAGGTCAAATTTTGATGTTTAAAAGTAAAAAAAACAAATATAGACTGGAATGTGTAAGTCCCCTTTATATATGTGTGTTCAAGCTTTATTGATGGTGGCAGTTAGTAAAATGCAAGCAATTCTTACATGTCTTGAATTGATTTGGATTTTTGTATTTTATACATCAGACATACAATTAGAAATAGAAATAAATAATACTGTTGTTTTCTTGTTGGTTTTGTCTCAGAAAAAAAAAATTGGTATCTACTCTTAAGGTGCAAAATACACCTAATAGAATTCTGAAAGAAAAAAACAACACAAAAAGGGGTAAAACGCGACAGGCGACAAACACGCAACAGAAATTTAAAATATGAACATCTTTATCTTTTACAGGTTGAGTATATAGTTTTGTCTCACATAAGCTCATGCTGACTGTCATATACATGATAAGAATATAAAATACCGTTTACTTAATACAAAATACAAAAAAGAAAACATATAAGATTTTTAACAATATTTTACAAGTCGTTCTTTTAGGATTTACTGCATTGTGACAGATTATCGTCTTTGACAATTAATATTGATAGTATCCATTTTATTGAGAGTCATTGTCATTAGAAATCGGCAACAGAAAGATAACATTGTTCGAACTGTCTGAAGTTAACATATTTTATAATGAATCATTATCAAACAGGTTCCAGTATAAATTATTGTTTATAATTTTTTTATGTTTATCTTACCTGAGCATGAAGTGCTCAAGGTGAGCTTTTGTGTCAGTTAGTCGTCGCCCGTCGTGCGTCGTCGTCAACATTTGGATTCAAACGACTTATCTCTGAAACGACTTGGCCAATGTTGATTGAACTTGGCAGGAATGTTTATTGCATATACAGTAGTCGGAACGTAACAGTTGTCACACGGAGTGCACGCACGTTGCACGTTCGGTAAAAACACAATAAGCAATTAAGAACGATTCACGATATACGAAGCGCACGCTACAAGATTAAACGGAGTACACGTTATACGATCACTTTGTACTTTTACATCTTATCCAAATTTAGACTGTTTTTTTCTTTTATTTCTGTTTTAAAATTTTATACTCACATAAAACAATTACTTTTCGTAAGATTTTTAATCAGACCGAACGAGTCAGATCAATAAGAAGCTAAGCATCTTCTTATAGAAAAATGACATCGATAAATTTGAAAAATTCACAGTTTTCATATCACAGTATGTGAAAATTTGAACACCTCGTGGGGAAACTTTGGCAGAAAATTGATCCCGAGGTGCGAGAAAATGGATCAATTAAAGTTAATTGACATCAACACTTTTCGATAAATGAATTCTAAACGAAAGACACTGCATAATGTTAAAACCTTGGCATAAGTATGTTCAAATATAATATATTATACTGGAACCTTGTATAGACATTTGTGACGGGTGTCAAGTAGGTTACTTAAACATGGGGTTTCTGGCAGTCTCTTTAGTAAAATAATTTCTTGTTATACTAAAATACAATCATTAATCAAGAGTGTGGTTTCTCTCAAGACGGATATACATTTCAAATATAATTAAACCTTTTTCAAGGTATACTACTTGATTAAAATCAATTTATACTATGTGCCGCCTTCTGAAGTAATAGTTTGTTATAGTTACACTGGCAAGAATGGTGCAGGTTATCAGATTTGGCAGCTGTCTGGCCAGTCGCCAGTCTAAACCCACAAAGATCAACTAATCATGATCTGCACTTCTAAATAAAGGGTTGATCTTTTATTCAACTGGAGGAAGTAGGAGTAGGTTTGTAAGCAAAGACCAGCTAACATTTAGATGTAGGAGAGGAAAAAGATGTAAAAGGATATCATTCTAAATATAGCAACAAGTATGTGTTCAACAATAGGAACTATCCTGAACCCCCCTTCCCACAGATAATAGCCAGTGATATTTGTTTAATTATAATTATCATTATGGTGCCATACAGACAGTACAAACGTCCATACAGTATTTAATAACATATAAAATATAAACTACAGTTACAGTATTTTATAACTGAAACAGGCATGTAACAGGTACAGTGATTATGCATTCCCTACTTACATGTCACCCGTCACACCCTGTTAATTCTGTTATTTGCAGACTATGATTTGCTAAATGATAACAAGATTGAATTTAACGTTTTTGGGTTGCCACTATAATTCAACACCCACTAAGCAGTGGAAAAGCTTGTTTACTACTACAATTAACATAGTTGGGAATTGTTAAATATAAAAAAATGCATTAATAAAAGAATTGTTTAGGATTTTGAATAGTGATCTGCAGGGGTCATATAGCAACTAAAGTAAATTAGGTAACTAAATCGTATCTGCCATTTGACAGTCTACAATATAATTTTCCAACAACCTCTTCACACAATTACTTACGGCTTTGCTTTGACTGAGCATATCATTAATAGCGAAAAACAGTCCAAGCTTACCGATTTCTGGCTGGAGATTTAGTCTCTGTATGGTTAAAGCTATGCAGTCAAATATCCAATGAGGAGTTTTGCATTCTACAATGCACTGGATGAGAACCTGGTCAAGTATGTACCGACCCATGCTGGTTGGTAGTAAGTTAAGTTTCCTCTAGCCTAAGACGTGTTAATGATTTGTCTATTTTGTAATATGTGGAGTGTCCCATAGGATGGCCAAAATATGGTTTTGAAAGATTCAATTCTTTACGCCATCCATCCAGGATATTGGTTCGAATCATGGCATATATTACGGCTGGTGAGTATGGAATGTCTAGGATGACCTTGAAACCCAGGCCCCTTGTGGCTGCATCATCTGCACTCTCATTACCAGATATACGTATATGAGCTAGGCACCATCACATGGTAACTGGTAAGCCTGTATTTAGGCATTGATAAAAAAGTATGTAATAATGTTTTCAATACCTCTGGTCTAGAATGACTGTTGTTTGATTTCATTGAGACCAGACATGATAGTGAATCTGAAAATATATTTCAGCTTTATAGAAAGATGATGTAAAACCCAGCTCAATGCAGTGTCTATTGCAATCATTTCTGTTGTGCTAATGGAACAATAATTTGCCAATCTGTCTATAATGGTGACAGTCCTGTTTAGATGATAATACAACAGCAAAAGCTAATCTACCAGAGTCTGATTTTTAGACCCATCTTTGTTTATATGTAGATGACCAGAAAATAAATATCTGATGTTCATTTGCGTTTCGAACTTTGCGAGATGTGGTAGGTCAGAATTGTTCAATTTGTTTTCAGAGGGTTCTTGTAGCAGGATCTGACACAATAGCCCTGCCTTGAGATCTCATTGAGCCATAGCCTTGACTCTCATTCAATATTTTAGATTCTAATCCTTGCGCCTCAGTCTAAGGGGCAGAACCGCAGCCTATAGTTCTAACAGGTAGGCAGGAGTAGAGGACAATGCCAACCGGAGGGCTATTTTGGAAGACATTCAGCCTTTTGATGATACTCATACTAATTATGCAAGTCAACGCCACTGCCGGTCTTTCTCTTTATTTCAGCTAACGGAAATATTATTCCAATAAGGCAGTATTATTCACAGTTCCAATTCAATTCGGTATTTTTTTTTTGGCTTGGACTATAAATAATTTCGAAAAAGTATAGTGGATTAGGCCTATTATTTTCACCTAGCCAATAAACAATTGGTAACACCATACCCCCGATCTGTTGCTTCGGTGCAGGCTAACCTTGCATTGACAATGGCAGTTTAGATATTGATAATAAAAATGTCCTTTCAGTCGCTTAAATAGAAAAAGAATTCGGATATGAGGTGAAAATGTCTTCGACCTGTCCTGAAAGTCTTTCTCGCCCGCAGCTACACTAAAGAATGAAATAATATAATATGAATTCTGAAGTATGAAGTATTATCGAGTGGAGATCTATCAAGTGTGTTACAAATTTCCCAGTGTTCAATATTGGCCCTTCCAGGGGGTTACTTGTTTTTCACATATATTTAAAAGGAAACTCTTTAAAAGAATATTTTATTTTATTTATATGATATGTAGCATTGTCCAGTGATGATCTACCAAACATGTTTAATCAGGCCTCTGAGGGGTTAAAATTGACCACCAACTTCCTTAGCAATCAGTGATATCCCTAGCAACCAGTAACTTACTATTTGAATTGGAGTGATTTTCTTGGAAACCAGTGAATTGCCCTAGCAACTGGTGACTTACGCTTGACACAAGCATCGTCTATCTTAGCAACCAGTGACTTCCTTACCATCAAGTGACTTCTTGTATAAACAAACGACTTCCTAAGCAACCATTGACTTCCTTAGTCCCCATAGCAATTAGTGACTTCCCCTATAAACCAATGACATCTTTAGCAACATTAAGCATCACCTTGTCACCAGTGACTTCGTCAGTAACAAGTAGCATTTGTCTTTGGCAACAGTGACCAATGATTTTATTATCAGCCACTGACTGCCCCTGGTTGCTGGTCACATTTAGTTACCAGTGACTTCTTAAGCAACCATTGATGTCCTCAGCAACTACGTACTTTCTTTAGCAACAATTGACTAAATTTTGTTAGTGCACTGGTAGTCAGGTAAGCAAAATTGGGCCATCAGGACCATCTTGATGCAATTATGCTAAAACATTTTTGAAATTGCTTTGTAAAATTTTACTTGTGACATTTCACGTTTTAGTATATCTTTTTGTAGGAATTCATCGTGTCACCGGAAACTGTGAACGATCAGCTATAAACTGCATTGTGAATGATAGCGCAAACGTTTCACCTACAGTTTATTCTATATTAATAGTATAAATATATTCATTCAACTTTAAAATATATTTTTGAAAGTTAAACCTAGAAAATATAAGTGTGTACTAACAATAGTACATGTATTTATATTGATTAATGTAATTTATTTTCACTTCCACTTGATAATAGGAGAACATATATAATTTGTTACATTTTTTCAACGGATAATATTTTAAATTGAGTATCTCTTTCTGATTTAAACACTGATGCATTTTGTAGTCAGGAAACCGATAGGAAATGTTTTTTTAATTTCTCGCACAAAATTATCAAAACGTAGCAATTATATTGTGTCAATAGTTAGTTGCATATATGCTATAACACAATGGTTTATTTCAAACATTCTGCAGAAACGTCCTTGCACACTCCATATCAGATATTCCTGAACTTTTTCGCTCTATAAATCCGACGCAGTTAATGATGTATTTGCGTTTTACTTTGTTTATTAACTAATGATAGATCCCCGAACTTAAATGTAATTTGATAATAAAAAGACATCCTGTACACACTTTAATCCCAACATTCAAAATATACAGAAACGTTAAAATAACAATGTTGTGAACAATCTGCCCGTTACACAGCCAATCAAAAATGGTTCGCAAATATACAATGTAGCATACAAGCGGCAATGACTGATAATCAAAATCCTTACAGAAGATGCTATGGGGAAGTAATATGTTGTAAAAAGGAATTTCGACAGTTTTTGCTGATTCTAATCAACAAGAAAATAGTATGATGAAGAGATGATAGAAAATAATTACCCTGGTGTTTTTTTTAACTTTATATTCTCTATGGCGTACTCGCCCTGAGGAATTTGTATTTGGTATTTCATGTCAATCACTCATGGTCAATTTGTTGCTTTGGAGAAAAAACAGCACTGTATGAAACCAATTTAAGAGGTTTGTTGGATGACTGCTTTGGAAAGTAATTTCCTGTAAGTTAACAAAAAAAAAAACAGTTGTCAAAACAGAAATTTAGCGTGATGATAATATTTCATTTCAGACAAGATAGAACATAATTATCTGTAATCGTAAACAAAACCGTTTTGCAACATTTTTTTGTTCGTACAGTTATCGTAATTTATACAATTTAGTTAATTTTGCATTTCCGGTTAGACCGAACCTTAATACAGTAAACTCCGTATATATCGACTCCGGATATAACGTAACTTCGAATATAACGAACAGTTTTTTTGGCCCGATTTTTTCCCTTCTTTGTTTAATGTAAAAATATACGGTTATATCGTACTCCGGTTATAAGGAAACTTCGGATATAAGGAACAATATTTTCTGGCCCAACAATGAAAAATGTACAGTAAAGGTATCGTATATATCGAACTGCAAACTGTTTTAATATGTTCCGAAGAGTGACGCATAAAGAATTGATGATGACATACCTAAACTTTATTTTGAAAATGTAAGAGGGTGGCGCATGTATCTTCTTCAAAAACCCCTGAGTATCGAGATCCACAATTCAAATTGATGCCATCCAAGTGTTACACTTGGCCCTTTTATATACGGTATAAATAGGCGTAACAGATAGAAAACAATATATACTGCAGTAATTACAATAGTGTAACCGTACGAATTACTACACAATCTGAAAGGATCAGATATTAACAATCATAAATATGAGATCTAAACTATTCTTTGGTCATAAGATCTCGTGCGGCAAGTAAGAGTAAAGAACATGAATCAATTGAACACAACTGGTCATATTTTAATACGAACGTCTTAATTGTGAACGTTAAAAAGAGCAAACCTATAAAAAAAACAAGAAAATTGTTAACAAATCTAAACTGACAAAATTTTGACAAGAAATATCAATTTTAGTAATCTAACAAAGAGTTTACATAGAGCACGAAGTAAGGCCACGTAAAACTACAGAAAACTTCAATCACTTAAGTGACTCGTAAAAACATATGAAATATAAAACTGAATACATTTATGAAGTAATCAAAGATTGAAGCAGCATAAGCAAGAGGGCCAAGATGACCCTATATCGCTCGACTGAGACCTACTCATTACCCTATGTGACCAAAATCTAACCCAAATGATTTATTTTGTGACTCCAAGTAACACATCTTACGACTTTACCAAGAAATCATTCGGTTAAATATTCTGATCAATTTTCATGAAGACTAGATATAAAATGTGACCTCACGAGTGTTAATGTTTTCATTTAATTTGACTGTGAGACAAATGTTTTTCATCCCAGATAATCCAAATTCGAATTTCATCTAAACAGAATTGAGAGAAACATTTTGATGAATTTTCATAAAGATTGGATATAAAATGTTGCCTATAGAGTATAAACAACGTTTCTCTTTAATTCGACCATGTATCCTAGTTTTAGACCCCTATCACTGCGACAAAGGGTGGATATACAGGAGTGTATGGGTCCGTATTTTTCGAGTATACGGGAGTATGCGGGACGTTTATGCATAATATAGGGACCTCGCACATACACTCAACCACTTTTCTAAGTATCGTCTGAAATAAATCTTGTAGTTTATTCAATTTTCGAGATATTTTGATGAATATTTCAAAGTCATAGGATAAAAGATTGTTATTGAACGTTCTATCAGAGTTATAAAGATAGGTACCAAATTCATTGCTGTAAACACAATAACCCAACTATTCAAAAGTCACAAAAACGTTAAAATTACCAAGACTGTGATCAATGTACGTGTAACACAGACGACCATTTATGATTCACTAAAATAAAATTAGCAGACAGGTTGTAATGTTTGATCATTCAAATCCTTTAAGAAAATGTTCTTGGGCAGATGTAAAGAGTAAAAAAGGAAATTTGAGACATTTGCCTGACTCTAATCCTCCACTCCATTTCGATCGGATGAATATTTGATGGAAAATGAACACCCCACCGATTGTTCAACTCATTTGTGGATTGGACGTAATCGTCTTCAAGAATTGGTATTTGGTACTTCTCATGAATCTCTAATGGTCAGTTTGTGGAATTAAAACGTCACTTTGGAGAAAATACAGCACTGTCTTCAACCAATTGATCCAATTGACGAGGTTTGTTGAATACAATCATGGGAAAGGAAATTCTGCTAAGGCTAGACAGACCAACTTCGCTAATAAATTTAACGTTGAGATGATATTTTATCAAAGCAGGATATCTGAAAGTTATACCAGAAACCGCCTTTTTAACAAAAACTTTACTGTTCTAGATAATTTAGCAGAAATTTAGAATTACCAAAATTTACAGTTTTGCGAATTTACCATTTAGAGGTGTGGTGATGTAAACTATCTGAGACAATGAAATCACCATTTATACTCGTAAACTTTACACCGAGTATTGAGAGAATGAATCCAATAATTTGTAGACAAATTTTCATGATCGTATCTCTCAAAATGTCTTATATATGACACATAATTGAGGTGTATACTGTGTATACAAAAGTTGTTGAGCGTATATCTGTTTATGGAAGTTCTGGTATACGGAAATTCCGTTCAACATTTATACGGACATCCGTATTGGTTGTTGAAAATTCGTTTGGGTATTCTTGGCTTGTTCTGATTGGATTCTTTTGTTCATACAGTTTCTAGTCACCCCAAAGTTTTGGATTCCCACTATTCCAGGTTTATATTTTAGCCAAGGTCATATCTAAACATAGTTTTTTTTTAGAAAGTAAATAACTTCATTTTCAGAAAAGAGCTGTACTACAGTTCATGTATTGAAATTATTTGTTTGTAGTTATCTACCCTAGGTGCAGTACAGATAGTTAGTGCTGTTTATCTAGGTCAAGATAAATCATTTATAAGTTAGCCATCTATAATAGTTTTATTACAGATGTATAGTGCCGAGATTGATGTTTATGTCAGATTGAACTGATTTGAAGGTCTAAAAAAGTAAATCTTTTTTTTCACCTTGTGATTGAAGTGTTCCCTAGTCAGCACTTATTTACAACATTGCTGGCTGGAAGGTCATATCTAAACATAGTTTGGCTTGGCTGGTTACTAAATACATAATTCAGTGACAGTTAAAAAAAAGAAATTGTACATTTTTGAGATTTGTACTTTTACATTTCAGAAATTCAGTGATTGTCGCGGTACGATTTGTGTTGTATAGACAACTGATCAAAGTAAATGAATTAAAGGGACTTGTATTGCTGTGACATCTGACTACTTAAAGGTAGTTAAACAAATTTGACTTATTGAAGTGTAATTCAATACATAAAAAAGTTAAAAGTGTGTAGTCAATTTAGATTTTAACTTTAAATAAAAGTTTAAATAGGATACAGTTATTAAAATCAAATTTACTCAAAAAAACAACAACAACTGCTTGAATTTAAAATAAATGTAACTATACAATCAGACTTACATTAATTAAGTTCTAAATTAATGTTAAGTTTATTTATATTTTATAAACCTACATTTCAACTTAAACTATTTTGAAAGACAGTAGCTCTTAATTAAAATTGAATTATAAAGTGAAATATTATGGTAATAGCTGTTTTGCAGATTTCAGGATTAAAGTTAGTTAAGTTGATTTCAATTAATACTTTAGTAAGTACTTAAGTAAGATTTTTGAGGAAATACTGAAGTAAGATAGTCATTTAATTCATATAATACGTTTATACTTAAATGAGATAATCAGTTAGAATCAAATGAATTATAATAGAATTAAAACTATTGACTTTGTGATTAACAAGAGATGAAGGAAAATCTTAAGGCAGATGCACACAGTGAACTTGAGTTTGAGTTGAGAATACTTCAGTTAAATAACTGAAGTAAGTTGAGTGGTGAAATCAGTGATATTAAGAGAAAATACTTAAGTTGTGAATACTAAAGTTAAGGCACTCGATTAAATTTAGTGGTGAATGAAATGCAATTCTGTCTGAATTGATTTTTTTTAAACAAAAGTTTGGTGCATTTTGACATAGTGATGTAAGGTTGCACTACGAGAGTTTAAGAAATAAACTCTAAATATTTCAGTGGATTTTGAAGTAGTGATTATTAAACGTGAATGTATGCACATACTGAAATAGTGCACATACTGAAACAGTGTATTGTGATTGTGCTTATACTGAAATAGTGCACACATTGAAATAGTGAATTGTTATTCAACTTAGGTGCCAAAAGTTAATAGTCAGTGATATTTATTGTGAAAGTGAAATTGTAAGTCCATAGTTATATCAAATACTATAGTGACATTGAGATTTATTCCGTACAGTGAAAGTGACATTGTGAATATCTCTTTGAAATTTAATATTCAATAATGATTGTGTGATAAATCACCACAAATGGCAACTCCTTCAACAAAGGACGATGTGTCTTAATGTGCTGTGGGGCTCGTTTTGGGGAGGTTGCGTTTTTGGTACGTGGCATTCCCTGTTTGATATTATTTTTGTTTTTAAGAAGAGCTTAAACTCTTAGGAGCCATAAGGTCCCTTGACGTTAAACCGAAGGGAGTAGTGTCAAAAGCAGGATTTGAAAGCTTGTTGAAATCATATGAGGAAAGTGTCAAAGGACGAGCACCAGATAAGCGCCAAACCCCTAGAATCTCAACCTTTTTTGGAGAGGAGGGAAAAGGGGACGTTAGATACAGGAATTGGCGTTATGAGAGCCAATGTCTGATGGGAGAGAAAGCCTATTATTAGGATAATACACTTTCTTATGGACAAATTGATAACCCGGAAACCATTTTGAAAAATGCCAGATGGGATCGTTTACAAAGTATTCAGCAAGAGTAGAAGAGCTTTTCTTGCTCAGGCAGTGGACATTGATATACTTAAACCATCCAATAGCAAGTTATTGAAAACAATTGTATATCAAGGCATAAGTCAGCCATTGAAACATAAAGCCAACTTGAAATATGAAGCAACTGATGACTATGACAAGCTTAAAATTGAGGTACTAAAAATTGAAAGCGAAATAAAGTCATCAACACCAAAATCAACAACCTATAGCAGGAATAAAGTGGCATCTACAAAATGCAATGCTGTCAATGAAAACAAATCAGAACTTGGAGAATTGAAGGTACTCCTTACAAAGATGAACATCAGAATAGGACTTATAGAGAAAGAAAATGAAACTCATCAACAGGAAACACAAATATTATATTACAGCAACAACATATGCAGCAACCATTCTCCGAACCGAGAGAATTTAACCCCAATAGAGTTGACCAAGATATGGAAGAGAAAGAGGCAATAGGGAAGGTCATAAGAATAGAGGGAGAGGATCATTTAGGTAATAACGGCCGTTGGGCACAAATACATATCGACCTAATGCGCCTGATAGAAATAACTCATTTGCTTGCTACAATTGCGTTAACTTGGACATATAGCACGAAATGGTCCGGAAAACGTCTAAGTGCATCGATGACAGGACCGCAGGGAGGCACTCATCTATCTCCGAATAGACAAGGTCCCAATTTAGTAGGAAATTCTAACGAAAGTTGTGTCGCAATCAAAAACATTGAAACAACAGCATTACTTGATTGTGGCTCTTGCATTTCAACAATTTCAGAACCATTCTTCAAACAACACTTATCAGGATCATTGGATTTAAAGCCAGTTAATAAAATTCTACATTTAGAATGTGCATATGGTCAACAACTTCCTTATTTAGGCTAGTGACTGATCACTTCACTAAGTTAGCTCTTTAAATACCCTGCAACAACCAGACGACCAAGACCACGGCAGATGCACTCTATAATCACTTTATTGTGCATTACGGCATACATACTCGCCTTCACTCAGATAAGGGTGCGAATCTGGCATAATTCCTTAACTTTGTAAAATTATGGGTATTGGAAAGTCCAGAACAACTCCATACCACCCCATGGGAAATTCTATACCCGAACGGTATAATAGGACTTTGTAGGATATGTTGGGAACCTTAGATCGTGTTCAGAAAAACGATTAGAGAAAATATTTACCTTTACTGGTTTACGCTTATAACTGCACTATTCATTGGACTACAAAAGTTTCTCCTTTCGAATTAATGTTTGCACGTGAACCAAAACTGTCGACTTAGTATTTAAAGAAACAGAACTATATACAGTCAACAAAACAACAAGAACATTAAAGAGTTCAAGGATAGACTGAAAACAACACATGATATTGTTAACACAGTAACAACAGAAGCTAGGGCAAAACAGAGAGAAGTTTATGACAGACATGCTAAAGCAGCCAGATTGGAAGTTGGAGATAATGTTCTGGTCAAAATCTTAGTATCTGAAGGCAAACACAAAATTACTGACAATTTTGAAGCAGACATGGTCACATCTTTAATTTAAAGGCTTCTTGTTGAAACACACTTTAGTTTTTAGTTTTGTCCTCGTGTGTTTGCTTTGTATGCTAGTGTGTGTTGGTAGTGTATATATGTGTGTGTACATGATTGTGTGTACGTGTGTGTGTGCGTGTGTGGGTGTGTGTGTGTGTGTTGGTGGTGTGCACTTCTGGGTGCTGTGGGGTTTGTTTTGGGGAGGCTGCGTTTTTGGTACGTGGCATTCCCTGTTTGATATTATTTTTGTTTTTAGGATCACTGTTGAAAATCTGAATAACAAGAAATGTTGTTGACCCTATTTTTTATAGAGACTAACATATTGCTTGTTAATTTCTGGAACAATAATGATGGGTCGATGACTTACCGTTTTCGCAATATTAATCTTTATTGATACACTATCATATTAAGGTGCTACATGCAGAATTAGCTAGAAGTTTGGTATTGTAATCTTTTATGTATCTGGTGTATTTTTCAGAATAGGTATCGAATTTCCATCTTGTCTAATGTAATATGTAATATGTCATACTTTAGGATGAAATATTAGGGACAGTGGTATTTTTATCATCATCTCAATAAATATTTATTTTTTATATCCTAACATTTGTTCTTGTAATAGAGCTTGAATTAAGTGAATATCTTAAACAGTTTTGACAATTTAGTCACAAAATGTGAGGTCAAAATATTTTTTCTCAAAAATGTTCATAGTTTTTGCACTAAAAGATTCCTTTTGTGCCTAAGTTTACTACTGCATAACTGTTTTTTCCAGTTAAATCATGTATTTTTAAATATAACAAATGTAAATTTCTGGAAATGCAAAAATCCAAAACCTCACCAGTGACTCCCCCCACACCTTAAATCGTTTTAGTTTATATTTAAAAAAAAATCTTAAAATCTTTAAAACTATACTTTTATGACCGTTGATATAATTATGTCTACCTATCTCTCTCTGAGGATTCAGGTCACAAAGAAATAAAGAAGTTTAAGTCTCAACAAAAATCTACTTGCATTGGGAAACTTAAAAAAATCCCTTTGGAAAGTGCGCATACATCTTACGGGATTTTTTAATTTCTATTTATTTTTGATTGCGAAACAAGTTCTTACATCTTAGATAAATCGTACATAAACATCAAAAATAGAGAGGCAATGTGGAAATATATATCTATTGCCTTAGGACACAACCTTGGTTGCACTGGTGGGTATCAAATTTGGGGCCTTCCGATTTTGCCACTGCACCATTGCGGCTCACCTGAATGCTTTTTTCAACTACCTATTTGTTTCGTGAATGGTTTTAAATTTCACCGAACAATTTGCATCTCACATTAACGTATGCAGGGATAACATGCTTTTTCATTAAGTTGGGATATCTAAAATCAGATTGGCAGTACGATACCGTCTATGTCTATATATATATCTATATCTGTGTATATGTCTCTATTGCACCCGATAGGGGATTTTCATGTGTGATATGGTACCGATTGGGACACTATGGTACCCTATGGAATTTGATATCATTGAATAATTTTATTGAATAATAAATTATCAACAAGAACATGTTAACGAATTATTCATTTTCTGAAAACAGGTTTTGGCTAGTTTTCGGAAAATGTTGTGTGCTGACGTCACTCGTTTAGCTCTAAATGGCGTTTACAACCCTTTATTCAATTCAGTTTCTAATACTAGTATTTCTCCATTTTTGTAAACTATAACACAATTATGACAAAACAAGTAATGATACCAAGATAAGGCATTTCTGTCCGACTCCTTGCCCGACTCTTGACAAAAGTTTTCACCATTTGCGGCGAACACAAATTATGGTAAATATATTACAAAACTAAGTAGATTTACCCTTTCGAATAAGACCAGTTTCAAAGTTTTCCATCGCGAAAGAAATAAATAAACAATTCTAGATTCAAGATGAGTGACAATATCCACCATTTTATCCAAACAAGTGACGTAATTAGTAACAGGTCTATTTACCGAAAATGTGACCCTATTTGGGATTTTCTTAAAGTTGCTTTATGAAAAGCTTCACTGGTCAAAATTTAGACGGGCGGTTAGTGTGTTCCTTTGCAAAAACGTTTTGGAGGTTTTCTGTCAAATCGGGGTGCAAAATAGTGGGCGTTGGCCGGATTTTGGAGGTAGCTGTTGGTGGACGGTAAAACATATAGAAAAATAGAAGCATGTATGAATGTTGTATTTATATGTTGTTGCTGAGCACTGTCAATAACTGTTAGATAACGCTGCAACAAATCAGCTACAGCCTCAACGTTATTTGTATTAGTGCAATATTTTGGCCGAGGAAAATGTGTAGATCACTATTTAGGGCCAAATTAGTGGGTGTTTTTGGTTGCAAACTTTGTCACTGCCAGTGCTAGTCCGTAAAATTCGGATCATTTTTATGCAGCTGTCTATTACGACATCACAAGTTTAGCTTTTAAAAAAACTAGAAAGCGGCTAGTGATCTGGAATGGAAGGAAGGAATCTAGCAAGAATATAATTTAATGCTAGATTAATGATTACATCAGAATAATTATGTAAATATTAACGTGATTTCTTATCATACAGATGTGTACTTGTGTAGAAGTAATGGTTGTGCTTTGAAAAAAAAGAGTAAATTACACAACAATTTCTTCTCAATATCTTCCGTATATGTATTTTGTAAGAACACAACCCAGTCATTGGTTATGACTGAAATTCAGAACAAGAAAATGCAGCAATGTATTCTCTTATATAGATGTAGCAAGTCCGATTAATTTATGATGTTCCATTCCGTGTCATTTAGTATTTTGTGTTAATTCATACGTTGCTGAATAAGAACAAAATATCTTGTTTGTTTCAAGTGCTATTTGGCACGACATAGTCGGCAGTACTTAAAAAGTACCTTTAGCCGCTGTGTCCATGGCAATGTGGCACCAAGCATTACTATATGAGATGAATGACAACCACGCAGAGAAGCGGTATTCAGATATCCCAACAACCTGTCTAGGCAGGTTATTTTTTATAAAACTCTATTAGGACACCGTTTCTAAATGCTGTAACACCTTGAATTATATCCGTTCTTAACCTAGAAATGTACACAGCTTATTTACTCTATAAGACTATTACAAAACTACGTATACTATTACAAAAACTACTAAAAAAACTATTACTAAAACTATCTTGCTGGCTATTGATTGATCAAAACTGTGTACACTATATAATGCAAAGCCTAAATCCACAAGACTACTCGGCAAATTCCATTGCGAGGAACTATTGGCAGTTTAAAATGATCCTTCATCGCACGTGCATCGCTCACTACTTACTGATCTGTCACTACATACTATACCAACATTTTATTCCAATATTTTTAAAGTTCTCTTTAAAAAATAAGTGATTGTTTAGATTACTATAAACAATTTATTTCAGATCATAATTCATTTGATGTATGAATCTTGCAATTGCTTCAGTGAAGCACCAACATAGTTTAAAGTGCAGTCAAACTCTGTGTTATATGAAGTCTAGGCTTCTGGACGTTGACGTCGTTATCGAGAAAACGCGAGATTAACAAGCGCCAATTTTATCTTGAATTTGGACACGTTTGCTTGAAAAAAACCGATCTGTAAAAGTTTAAAGAATTATAGGTCGCAATTATTAATCACTGATGTACATGCATTTTCATCAAGATGTCTCATTCCATGGTATACAACCTATGACATATCAAATATCACAAGCTTTTTATTAATCTTTTTATCAATGCTACTGATGATAGATTTTGCAACGGTCCTGAATTTCTCTTTCATGGACTTTTATGCAAAAAGTACTTCAATTCTTTAACTTTTGGGAGGGATTTATAAAATGGGTGAACTTGTTTTATAAGAATATTCAGTCTTGTGTTTCTATAAATGGACATCTATCTGACTGGTTCAATGAACTGCGCGGTTGTCGACAAGGAGATCCCATATCCCCTTACATTTTTATTTTATGTGCAGACATTCTTGCATTACTACTGAAAAACAACAAGAACATTAAAGATATCAACATTAATAATATAGAATTTCTTTTATCACAGTATGCAGATGACACAACTATAATGTTAGATGGAACTGAGAAGTCTCTAAAATACACTTTACTAACTTTAGAATTTTATGCCAAAATTTCAGGCTTAAAAGTCAACATAGATAAAACAAAAATAGTATGGATTGGGTCAATAAAAGGCAGTAATATTACACTTTTTTCAGACCTTCAGTGGGAGTCAGAATGTTTTAAACTGCTTGGTATTAATTTCACAGTTGATTTAAGTAATATAATCAAGACAAATTACAGTTCAAAAATGTAACAAATCAAAAGACTATTGAGTCACTTTTCAAAGAGAATCATTACGCCCTTGGGTAAAAATGTTGTTATTAAAACATTGGCTCTGTCAAAAAGGAATCACCTGCATTTGAGCTTACCCAACTCTAGTTCAGAAATCATTAGCTTAATACAAAAGTCGTTTTTCAAATTTCTTTGGAATTCAGGACCAGACAAAATAAAGAGATATATTGTGACCCAGTCATATGATTATGGAGGATTCAGAATGGTAAATGTTGAAATATTTATGACATCTTTGAAAATAACATGGATTAGAAGACTATTGGCTTATAATACTAAATACTTCAATTTTGTTCAGGAAAATTATCCTTTTCTTTCAGACTTCAGTAAGTTTGGGACGATTTTTTGAAAAAACAAAATCAGAACCACTATAAAATCAGTTTTGGAGAGATATTTTTATGGGACATTTACTTTTAAATAAGCAATATCCAAACAATTGGAGTGAATTTTGTGCATTGCCTGTATGTTACAACTCTGTGTTTCAAATAGGCGGGAATAGTTTCTGCTACCCTAGATTTATTAATAGGGGTGTGATTTTAGTAAATGACTTTATGGATAATACCGGAAATCTAATGTCTTTTAATGAATTCTCAAACAAGTTTAACACCAATACCAACTTTTTGCAGTATCAAAATATTATTGAGTCTAATAAAGGGTTTTTAGGTAAAATGAGGTTTACAAACTCGGCTAAAAAGATTGAAAATCCTGTACAACCATTATCCATAAAAGCAATCAACAGTCAAAGGAAAGGATGCAGGTCAATTTATGATTATATTTCAAGACCAAGTTCTTACCCAATTTCGAAGAGAAAATGGGATGATGAACTTAATTTAGATGACAACTTCAACTGGAATTATATTTACAGACTTCCCTTTACAGTTACAAAGGATCCAACATTACAATGGTTTCAATTTAAGATAAACCATATAATTCTTGTTACTAATCATTTATTACAAAAAATGAGGATACAAGATGTGAGCATGTGGTCGTTTTGTGGTGAACAAACTGAAACCATAAAACATCTCTTCTGGGACTGTCAAACAACTATTTCTTTCTGGGAGGAGGTGAAAAGATGGTTATCTTTAAAGTGTCCAAATATTGATGTAAATTGGACTGTGACAGACATAATTCTAGGTAACGAGAAATTCAGTAAAGCTGCAATGAACCTACTTCTTGTACCAAAGTATAGTTTATACCGCTGTAAGATAGAGAACTCAGTTCCAAGCTTTCAGTTTTTTAAGAGTCAGGCTATTTTATTGTTAGAAACTGAGCGTTACATTGCAAGAAAAGAAAACATGAAGTCAAAAAAGTTGTTTGACAAAAAATGGAGCGAATGTTTATTATTGATGACAAAAAGTGATTGATTTTTGTAGTTTTTGTATTCACTACAAGTCTGGTTCTCCTCAGTACTGCACACCTAATCCCTTTTATGTGCCTCTCAGTATTCATGCATATAAGCGGAATCTATTATTTGATTTCACTTAAAAAAATGGAGATATTTTTTACCGTGCGCGCTTTTTGTATCCTTTTTTAAATTTTTTCCCCTCTGTTTCTCAAAAGACTAAGTATAATGGCAGATTTAGTAAATTAAAATAATACAAGAAGTATAACTAATGATATAAGGACAAATGAAAATATAGGAGTTATTTCCCTTGAATAATATATAAATAGTTAATCCTACATTATTAGTCTTGCATTTCGTATTTCGACTCCTTTCTAATCTTGCACGTCATTTTTAATTAATTGACTGTCTTTTACTAGCGAATTGATAATACGTAGAATATTAATAGACCCCATGCTCTTAGTAGCTAAGAACAGATAATAGAATGGATGAAGTATTCATAAACTGTGTTGCTTGGGAACACCTTTTTCTTTTTAGATTAGAATTTTATACTTCAAATAACTTGAATGTGCTTTGAAAAATAAACGGGGTTACCCAAGTACTGGGCCCTAAAAAAAAACAAAAACAAAACAATCAATGCATGATAGATCAGAGAAATAATGTACAGAGAAATAATAAAAAGGAACAGTAAAGTGGAAAATATACAGGTACACTACTGTTGGTTATCTTTCGTTAAGGTCTGTTGCTTTCTGACACACTCCTAACCATTTAGTAAAATCAGTATAATGCATTGCTGACCTTTTCAAATGATATAGTTTATCACAAATATTACACAGTGAATCAGGAAACGTGTAATCTCTTTCATACACAACATATTTGTCTTTCCGTTTCAAATAACTAATGTATTCTTTTTCGTTACTTGACAAAAAAATTAGGTACTTTGCAAGTGATGAAATATTCGAAAATTGTTGTGTATCGATATAAGTATTTTTCGGAAAATAGAAGCTATAATCCAGTCTACCTCTCAATACTGTGATAATGTCTAACTGATAGTAATGAAAGAGTTTTTCAGTTACGTAATCCTGACTAATTGAATTTTCAAAACTAAGATAAAATTTATACTCCTTATTCAGTAATGATGACAGGTTAGCCCGTGATATTTGTACATCTCCTCCACACGTTCCAAAGATATCAACATCAACATATTTCTTTAAAATATTAACAAACTAAGCTCTTTCGCTTGAGGTTTTACAATGGCTAACTGCCCATGCAGCAATTTTGCGTTTAGAATGGAATAAAGATGGGTAATTCCTGTAGTACACAGCTTTAACACGCTGAAGCTTTCCATATGGCAAAAATACATCTGAAATGAGACGGTAGCCCATAGACCAGTTAAAACATTATGCCAGTCTTTCTTCGTATAGAAGTAGCTTCGTCCTATATGACAAGGTGCTTCAAAGTATAAAAATATCCAAATTTGATCCGTTTTCCGCTGATATAAGTAAACTGGTGGTGTTGTTTCTAACTCACCATCTAGAAAGAAAATCACAACTTGACTTTGATTAAAGAGCGTGCGATTTGTTGTAAGTTTGCAATTGTTTGATGTCAGGCAATTACTCATATTAATTTTGTTAAATATTGGTGTAAGCCAATTCTTTAAATTCCATAGCAATATAATAAATTGCTTCTTGTTGAGTTTTAAATTACTTAACGTCTTTATATCTGTTGTCATATACCGTAAATTCATAAAATCATCATTTAATACAACGGGTTCCCTCAGAGCAAACGCTGCTTTTTCTAACATTAAATACAGTAAAAATGAGTAACTTAATATAAATACAATGGAACCGAAAGTAATTTTATTCATATCAATGTTGATGAGTATCAGATAGCATCGAAAAGTTTTTGCATTGTCATGACAAATGATGATCAAATATATTTTATTGTTATCAAAACTATATTATGTCTACAGTTAATTCGGGTTTTTATGAAAAAATAAATTATATTTAATTTCTATAGAAATTGTTTGAAGGGAAAGTTGTATTATTTCCAAACGTTTTACCTTTTCTATCTGTAAAGGTAACTGAAAACTAAACCACGCGTTGAATAATTTCTATTGCTGGATATATATCACAAAAGAAATGGTTTCAATATGATTACTTTTTATGAAATCTTGATTAAATTCATTATACAACGCCTCAGCGCATTTTAAAGGTTAAGGTCCATACGAATCGTTTTGACAATTTGATTATCCAAAACACTTTCAGCGTATTGCAATATCAGACTGTTGCTTTAAATCGTGAACAATTATTGAAATTATATGTAAGGTTTAAAAGATAAATTTATTAGGAATTATAAGTGTTTATGATTTTACATACACAATATGTGTTCAGTCATATTGGAAATCAAAACACAAAGACAAATAATGCAAAACCATTTTATTCTGTTTAAGATTAAATCTAAAATATTTAACCTTTCTTAGTACAGATAGTTGGGAATATATAGACAATATGCCGCTGCCCAGTGGATGGAATTTCATCATTTATGCATGGTAGAATTAAATTACAAGATTAAGAATCAAACAGCAGAGGAAAATTTAAAAGAATTTCTAGATAAACTTAAATTCCAAAATCTAAACCCAAAATTATCAAAATTAGAATCAAGAAAGTATGGTGGACACAGGAATGCCACGAAGCCATAAGAAGCAGAGAAATTAGACGTAAAATTCATAAGAGGGAAACAACTCCCATAAATCTCATTTTATTCAAAATGGCACGAGCAAGAGCAGTAAGAGTAGTTAAAAAGGCAAAGCAGGGCAGTTGGCGCAATTTCTGCTCAACTATCATATGTAATACATCATCTAAGGAAGTTTGGAATTTTGTAAATAAAGTTAAAGGCAGTGTACCAAAGAGCAATCCAGTCTTTAAGATAGGCCAACAAATTATTACGGAACCAAAAATAAAAGCTAACGCATTAGTCAAACAATATGACAAAGCTAGCAGTAATAAAGGATACACTAGAGAATTTTTATTACACAAAAGGATTATAAACAGAGCAGTAAATGAACATATCAATGATAGGAACAATGATAACTCACAAGAATATAACCAAGAATTTACTATATTTGAACTTAATACAGCTTTGTCGGACTGCAAGGACGGTGCACCGGGAGAAGACCTGATTCATTACAAAATACTCAAAACACTACCACAGGAAAGCAGGAATACACTTCTTCAAATCTTTAACCAATCATGGGTGGAGGGCACCACGCCAGAAAGCTGGAATCATGCAGTTATCATACCACTACTAAAGCCTAATAAAGACAAAAATGAACCTGCTTCTTATAAACCGATTTCTTTACATTGTAACTTCAACATTTACAAAACTAATGCAAAAAATGATTAAACCGAGACTGTGCAAATATTAAGAAAAGAACAATCTTATGTCCAAATACCAGTCCGGATGCAGGTCGCATCACTCATGCGACGATAACATCACTAGATTAGAGTCCGATTGCAAGAAAGCACATGCAGAACACAAATATATTATAGCTATATTTTTATATCTGAGTAATGCATTTGATAAAATGTGGAACGGAGGAGCACTCATGCAACTCCTAAATTCTGGGATACAAGGGCGCATGATAAAATGGTTAAGGTGCTTTTTACAAAACAGACAGATTAAGGTAAAATATAACGGAGCTCTCTCAGAGGTAGTGGAAACAGTGAATGGATGCCCCCAGGGAGCGGTATTGTCTCCCATAATTTTCAGTTTAATGATGAATACTTTCGAAGAACAAATTAAAAACCTTAATACGCAACACCCAACTATAAATGCTCAAATATCCCAATTTGTGGATGATTCAGCAGCATGGCTAACCTCAAACAGTCCGGTGAAGGCAGTGAAAAAAGCCCAAACTGTTTTGAACGAAATAGAAAAATGGAGCAATTCATGGGGATTCATCATTAACCCGACTAAAACTCAAGTTTTATTAATACACAGGCAGGCCGTAAAACATCCGGAAAGAGCCACCAACTTTCCGAACTGTCCTAAGTTTATGGCTTTTAGGTCGTTGGTGAAATGTTTGTTTTTAACTCCACGTGTAGGAATCGAACCTACGTCCAAAAAGTAAATGCCACAAAATCTAATTGTTTATCCCGTCATTAAGAATATTCATGCGGCTAATAAGATTTGTAATGAAAAAGTACATGTTTATTTCTAACGTGTTTACTGAATGCATTTGAAGTAACTTTTTTTCGCATGCACACATTTAGAACATTTTGTGCTCAATAATGTCCTAACAAGTGGTGCGATTATCACTTAAATGCTGTTACTTGTATTTTTGTCAAATTTTACTTTTTACATTCACCTACTGTTTATGTAGATGCAGTCGCCGAGAGATCGTTGTTTTGATAAGTGACACCTGTCATGCTAGCAGCAAGATCTTCTGCATGCATTTTCAATCAGTGCAGATCATGATCAGTTCTGCATGGTACGATATTCATTTATTTTATAGGTATCACTCTTTGAAACATTATTTAGTAAGTGTGGATGCCGGTTTAAATATTATGCGTACATTCAGAAGGCAAATATGTATCAGTACTTATTTTTATAACATATATACAAAAATTATGTCCTTTTATTATACGTAACATTATAACATTTATCTGTACAGATAATTGTGTATCATCATTATGCATTAGCTGTCTACTTTTACAAGACACGTTTTTAAAAAGTTGTGATTTAACAGACAAGATTCATTCAAATTTTTAAATTTGCAAATGACCTTAACAAAATATTTATGTTAGGATTCTGATTCTATATCTATTAATGCAGTTTCTACTGAATACAAGCCAATAAAACAAAATCAGTTTACATATAAATGGAGGGAATGGCTTAAATTTTGCTATACTGTAAACATAGAAACTTTCGCGGATACTGTATTTGGCTTTTTTCATATAGGAGATGTGTTTGTTTTATTCCTCTCCTTATCTTTATTTGATTTTAGTCAAATAATCATTACCAAAGCCGTTTGTATTTTAAACTGTAGAAATTCAAAAATAGTACTTTGTTTGTTACAGACATTTTTCTGGGTTTTTTTTCGCCAGACTTCAGATTCAATTAGTAATCTAAATTTTCATTTGTACATACACAATACATATTTAGTCTTTGAATCAAAAAGTTTTGTGTGTGCTACTGTTGCAAAATAGAAATTGTATATATTGGCAATAAAATATGTTTAAACTTATGTCAGAACAAAATAATACGACCGCGTCGCGATTTTTTTTATATTCATATGAATACTAGTAGTATTATTATTTGGTAATATAACGACACTTTTAAAGCTACGCGAAATATTTCCGAGTTATTTATGTAAAGGATTTTGTGTAAACAACATCATCAGTTTAAGTAAATATGTTTATGGCTATATTCAGAGTCGTCACTCGAACTCCACCTCGACTCATACTCGGGAAAGGCTTCCTTAAGGGATGCTCAAGGACGCCTCAAGTAAGGTGAACTCGAGTGACTAATTGGTATTCATAGTCAAAAGTCATCCTTGACTTTCTCGAGGAAGGTTTGAGGCGTTAATCACCCGTAACAAATCTTTTAACAATTGATTCAGACATAAATATTGAATACACATTGCAAAAGAAAACATTACAGTTTAAAGAATTGTGTAATCAGATACGATTCCGTTTCCAGCATCTTCAAGAAGTAAACCTAAAAGTCAAAGATTTTGATCGGCGATCATGGTGGATGGATTTTAACAGAAAGGATGGGGATGTTACTTAAAATATATACTAATTTATACTTAACAAAAAAATAAAGAATAGCTTTTTTAAAGTTGATTTTCGTTTACGTAACAATATGATCTGATTTGAAAATAACAATTTTCTTGGTTGTTACCTCATCAGTCATCACACTATACTTTTATATACAAGTATGAGAAAGCATAAATTGAATGTGTCGTTCTACTGACGCCATTTTCAAGATCACTGTTTTACGTGTGGACTCTTGCTAAAGCTAGGCATTGATGCTTTATAAAAATATCAATGCATATTGATTGTTTTAAAACAAATATTTAAAAAATAAGTTGGCTTATCTTATAAGATCAGTACCTGGCCCTACCAGAAAAGCGTTTGTTTCATTGCAACTGTCTCACAGTATATTATTTACTTATTCAAGGATTTGTCTGTCAAGACATTTAAATTATATGTAATTGACCCTTTGATTTTTTGTTGAGTATATTTTAGCTCGATTACGCAACAAATTCTCTTAACGTATAGAAATCGCTCTCGAGACACCATACTTGACCCAACCAATCACTTGTCAGAGAGAGATAGAGATTTTCATATCTGGTACACAGTTGCAGCTGTATAAACTGAGACACCTGTGGCGTAAAATGTTTTGGTCTAGGACATTTGTCAAGTGGCCTAACTGTGAATTGAACCTGGAACCTTTAAGTTGCGAATCGAATGTCGTAATCACTGCACCAATGAGGCCCACAGTTAGAGAGAGAGAGAGAGTGAGAGTAAAGAGCGAATGTATGTGTCTCTGTGGTTGGGGGTGTGTTTGGTGCGATGCGGCAAAAAACATTTAATACCGTGCAGTGAATCCCTGCGCTAATATGTACAATTTAACAATATGCAACTTTGAAATCAGAGAAATAAAACAGAGGGATATAATTATACTGTTGTATCCTGATCGTGCAAGTTTTATTTCATGTTAAAATATAATATCCTGGTCTGACTCGGCGGGGACGGGGAGAACCAATCCGACCCCCATTCCTACGCCTATTTTTTTTCTTGTCCATTTATTGATTGCGTCGAGTGTATTTCACAATCCCCTTGGTCGAAATCCCCTTGGTCCAAAAAATGGCATAGTAGTCATAATCCCCTCGATGGATTTTACAAGTGAAAAGGCATATATTGAATGAAATTTTTTTACTGTTTATTTGTCTCTAGTTTTACTTTACTACAGCGAATGATTGAAAAAAATTAAAATTATTGAAATTACAATGTAAAATTCATTTAGGGGATTATGACTACTATGCCATTTTTGGACCAAGGGGATTTTGAGTGTCTCCCGATTGCGTCTCCTGGCACCACAACTGTCCAACTTTCTAGTCTGCGCAATTTATATAGGGTGAGTTTTTGGTCATAAAATATGTTTTATTGCCTACTGAGTTTTATTTCGTTTTTTAAGTACTAGTATAATATTTTAAGAAGAATTCCACATCATCAAAATCATCTAAGGGGTTGTCTCTGTCCCTTAAAACTATCCATGTCATACGGACCTATACAACTTTATCTATTTCCTGCAATTCGGCCATTTCTCACTGGAGTCATATTCAAAATGACACCTTGAGTGCAGCTCGAGGAAGCGCTTTCGCTCCTCGAAATATCTGTCCTTACTCGAGGTTACTCGACCCTTCCTTACGTTTATGAATACCAATCGCTCCTTATTGGAGGAAATGCATCGACCGTTAGCCGATTAAAGGTAATTATCTGTTCGAGTTTGAGTCGAGGAACGTTTCTGAATATAGCCATTAATGTCAAATAATATATACAACTATCCTGAAAGGTAGGGGAATAAATGAATACAAACTGTCCCTTCACCCGTTTATATACATTCAGCTGTAGAAGTATGTTTGCATTTTTAAAGCGTTTTCTCTCTTTTCATTTTACCCTTTAAGTGTTATGGCAACACTTCTTAATATCTTTATTTAAACTTTTGTGTAAACTCTTTTTTCATCATCTGTTTTTAAACTGATTACGAAGCTATAGACTTTAAGCCCTAAACGAATATTAGCACACGTCCGTTTTCCAACTATTTATATCTATTTACTTTCTTTAGAATATTGTGCTGACTTCTTTTAAGACATCTTAAAAATTCGTTGCTTTAATTCGTAGATAATTGTTTTAATTATTATTCTTAAGTCATGATTGATGTGCAATTATGCCGTAGTAAGTATGGGTCCGTGCCCGTAGAAGTTGACGAGTTACGGAATAAATCTCTAATGCTATACTTGCCTTAATTATATATTTGTCCTTAATTGCTTCTGTTTTCAAACTCACTTTTACATTTTTCAAGACGTTTTATTGGAATTATTTCTATTTGATAAATCTTAACTATTTTGTTTGAATAATAAAATAATTTACAGTTGACTGTAGATATGAATACTCAATACACAAGACGCGCTGTAGAAGAGTTTCTGTTTGAAAAAAGAAAACTCCAACACCACGTATTTTACTTCCTTTTTTATTTAAATATAACAACGAATTTACTAAACTTATTGAGATATTTAATTTTGTTGAAATGCTGAAAGTAGGATTTTAATTAATTCATGTATTCATGAAATTGTAGTCTGACAATTTTTTTCTTTCCTCCATATTATAATTTCTTCATTTCCTACAATGAAAGTTACAAAACTATACTTTTTTAAGTGAGTATTTAATTTGTAGAAGAAAAATTATACATACAAAAAAGTTACACGCCTTCGTTATCGGACCGAAACTGCCCCTTCATTCGGTGATCGATAACTGTGTGTGCTCTTTAACGCTGAAGAGTATGCAAGAACGGCAAGTCTGTGAAAAACCGATACCCCGACGGCTTTAGATCCAGATATTTTGGATCCCTAGTGATTTGCCCAACTCGACAGTGAATATAGACCAGTCTGTGCATCTTTAGCTAGTTTGACCAAATTTGTTCGACGTTTCCAGGTTCCAAAATCATCTGCAAACTGGATGATGACCAACCCTGTCCCTTGGTGAGTTTCGTGAAGCCCATTTATCATAAGATAACATAATAAGGGGGATAGAATCGCGACCTGAGGAGTTGATTGGATATGTTATCTAAATATGTGCAGATATCTTTTTTTATTTTCAATGCTTACATAATTCTGATTTCAAGTTTCAAAATCAGCTTGGAAATTAAGAGTTTCAGCATGCATGTTAGAATGGCTTAAGACCTGTTGGTAATGCTTTACAAAACATTTGCCTAATCTTTGCTTGCCAATGCAATGATGTTGTTTGACCTGAAAAGGGGTTGTGAGCGACCGCTTTCATCCTATCTATGTGCTTCCATGTATCTATCTCTGGCTAAAATATCGTTTCATTGAGACGGAATATCAGAATTGCTGCCAATTCTGCTATTTGGCCTCCAGGATGATATGTTTTCTGTTTTTTTAGCAATATTTTATACTAGACATCCTTGGGGTATGCTTGGAAGTGTTCAAAGCCCTTTTTCCTTTATGTGACTGTTTCCTTGTCCTCAATATATAGAGTTACATGTTCATGTCAGGATCAATGACACCCTCCAAGGCATTGTTTAACATAGATTAAAGACTAAATCCCAGTAAGCTTTGTCAAAATTAAATTTGTTGCTGGGATAAACATCGATAAACATCAGCTAGGGTGCATTTAAACCCTAAAGTGGTAATTAAAGGGAATTGGTCTGATCCTATATTATTATAAAGTACACCTCATGAGGCTCATGTAGATCACTAGGGGTTACAGAAGGTTATCTATACGCTGGTCAAAGTCCCATGAGTCTTGTCATATCTAATAGGGGAACCATCATTGAGCAAAATTAAATCTTGATTCAATACAATAACTCAGAACCATATTTATTTGTATATTTGGAACCCCTGTTTACATGATGATCACCAGTGACAATACAATGCATAAGATTACAATCTTTAGTAATTCGTTTACCTAGTTGTTGAAGAGAGTGTTACTCTATCACTTAGGTGTAACTGTTGACAACGTATTTATGTTCTATTTGAGTAAAGACTGTGACAATTTGTACTTCAATAACCTCATAATTTAAGCTATGTTTTAATATACATGGCTAGGCCACCATGTCTCTGCTTCTCATAGTTTTTAATAAATATATGTTTGTCTAGATAAATTCCTAAAATGTTTGTATTACTGGTGCCACACCACTTCACTTCACTTCCTGTAAGCCAATTATGTTTACATATGGATTGTTGTGTACACATATTTTAATTTTAGAGTGCTTTAATGACGATAAACCCTGCACATTATAATATTGTAAATGTTTTTGCCAGACTTAAGATCCTTTATGTTTGGTGATTTTATATCTATAGAACAGTCAACCCAAAAGTTAGCCACCTTCGCATAGGATCTGCTGCCTGTTGGGTGGTTTGAGTTATGACTCTCTGATTGGGGTAAAGGATTAACGTTTTTGAATAACCACTTTTGCCATATCCTCATGACCTGCTTCTCATTTTCTCCCTCGCTATGTATATTTCTCCCTTCTCTCACACTATTAAATAAACTGGAGGGTTGCGTAGCTGTTTTGCTTGCCTTCTTCTACCAATCTTTTCTGCTTCTGAAATACCTGACCTGAAGCTCTGTGCTAGGGGACTATTTCTCTATATACATTGACCTGAATGCATGCGGCCCTCCAATATGTATTGCATCCCTTAAATAAAGCTATCATCATTTCTAGCGGGTAACGACTTAAGCATTGTTTTATTGCTTAATGTATTCATTGGCTGTATATGAATGCGGAATAAAAATGGAACAATGATCTCCGACGATCATTCAATCTCTGATCTCCCGCGTGTCAAGCGGAGATACATAGCACTGCACTATCAAGGAGTTTTGAAACGTAGATGTGTAAATTCATACTTTGTGTCAGAATGACGGTACAATTTGTAAACAAACTAATTTAACTTCGCAGAATTTAGCTGTGTGTATTCTTGAACAGTTTCAGGTATATACTTTAGAAATTATTTATTATCTCTTAAGTAGCTATGCACATTCTGAAGAAAAGGTCCCGTACAATAAATTTCACCGACAGGCTTCGTACCGCACTCGGAAACGCATTGTGACTATTTAGTAAAACAAAGACTACAGTATTTATGAATGAAAGTAAAAACATTTAAACATTGTAGGTCATAATCTAAACACTTTCCAATAAAATAAATAATCAGGCCCGCACAATACCCGTAGAATAAACCGGTCCATCCAGCCCTTTTGATTGGCTACACGGTTTCCGAGAAACGTTTCACGTTTAGAGTCATTCTGATTGGCTACACGGATTTAACCAAACTGAAAACGAGAACCGTTTACGGTGCGGTTACCGTTAATCGGTAATCGAGAACTCGCGGAAGTGAAACGCTGGCGGTACTGTACATATAAATATACAATGTTTACATAAAGACTAGCATATAAATACTTTATAATGTGCTTACGAATGTAAGTTAGAAACTGACGTACACGTCCAATATAAACTGACGCACATATCCAATATTGTTTGTAATTTTATCATTTGATTTCCCTTTCTATCCAGTTGTAAGCCTTTACTAAACGAAACAAAAGGACAGTCTTTTGGATGCCGGGATATTTGTAACAAAATGTTGAAGTTTTTTATCTTAATCTTCCCCTTTTTAAAGTTAATGCAACAAAAAACAAATTGTATTCTCGACATTTACTCAATATATTCAATATGAAAATAATTATTTCACTTATTTGTCAAATAACTGAGACTGTGACATCACAGAGCTACGGTCCGCCCTAATTCTTTATAATATATGTTTCAAAACAAACATTGTCCGTAGATGGGATAAACTGTAAGCCGTTTATATGTCCATATAACAGGAATAAACAAACTTATAGCTTATTTCTGTAAGATAGACCAATAACCTATACTTCCTGTTTACTTGATCAAAACACGGCTATGTCAGGATTCAAAAGATTTCAAAGTTGGCTCACTCTTTTGGTGCATGCAAATTTTTAACAACCATCATTCTACGCTACACGAGTGTCATGATGTAATGTCATGAAAGAAAATGAAAATAATAATTTATTAAATTCTTTACAAATGTAATGAAATATTAATTTTATTACTGTACACCAAACATGAAACTCTCACACTGAGTTTATCTTCATTTTTGTTTCATTGAAAAAAAAGTGAATTCGGTTGGAGACAATTAAATGTGAATATTTATACAGTTGAGCGATAAAACAATTGCTCGGCAGTAAACAAACTCTCAATGATTATAAAAATAGACGTTATTTTAACGACGTGTAACGATAGGTGCGCTGGCAAATGTTATCCTGTGACGTCAGGTTCTTGATGCTTGAGTTCACGAAGGTTTATGCACCATAAAATATTAACAGAGATCTACAAGCATGTAAAACGTGTGACTTTTGGTTTAGGTCTGTTTCAAATCTTTTACGGTTGTTTGTTAACTTTATGTATGTCTTCAACCATGTCAACCCAACAATGTTTTAAACATTACAATATTGATATAAATTTTCAAACGTCAAAAAAGCTTTACAGTAGACAGATAGTACTTTCATAGTGATAACGATGCATTGAAAAATAAGGAAACAAAATTCCGACCAACTTTGCTCTGCTAACGAGCGTGCCAAGGTGTACTTTTACTTTCTAGGAGGGAGCCACGGTTGCATGACGTAGTAGCGACTGATTCTAAAACCCCGTATTTCCGGTTAGTCTTTACATGGAAATGTTTTACCTCTTGAGATACAGTCGAAATTATAGTGGCTAGTGGCCTTTATGTTGACATTATAAGTTTTGTTTGCAGGATGCAGCAGCAAAAAATACTGTTGAGAGTCTCAAAGAGAAAATAGTAGCCACAGATTCATCGCAACCAAACTCAGAACCTCTTATTTCGGAAAGGACCTAAGCGTCTAAAATGCCCCATAAATTTAAAGTCCAAGGAGCACTCTAGTTGTAGCCTTTATTTTAACATGACAGATCTCTTACCAGTGAAACTGTCAATTATTTGTACTAAAACATTTCTTACATTGCTTTTTATATGTAAATCAAAAGTATTGCAATAAATATAGTCATATAGCGCATTATTATGAACACTGATATTGCAACAAAAAAGGAAACATGTTCTGAATGTGCCTTTAATGATGGAGCGGTGTAAAAGAACCATAACTCTATTTCGACGTATAACAAAGTTATTGTCCTTTGTTACTTTCCTTGTATGGAGCATAACTTTTACATAAGATTGCTCCGGGGTTAAAAATGTAGGAACACACAAACAGTTGAACATGTGCTAGTGGTCACCTTCATTGTGGGGCAACCTGCCAAAAGAGATGATATTGATATGTCATATTTAGTCTATTTACACATTAAATAAACCTGTATTAGGCAAACAACTACTTAATTGGCCACATTTTATATATCATTGACTGCGTGCCTAAGACAAAATTGTGTTTTAGCTCTTTTTGCCGAACAAATTGTTTATAATTTCTTCTGCTGTCTATAAATGATTTTTTTTTCAGTTTTTTTAATCAAATTGAAAATATTCAGTGCATCTAAATACCTCTCACGCTTAGCGACAAATTCATGATCGAACCATTCTGATGTCTGAAAGGCTGAAATTTTGAGATAATATTTGTTTTACATGATTATTACAACGCATCTGTTGTTCAAACAACGGTGAAGAAGCACTATTGATCATACTTGTAAATTATGTAACTGTTTCGTTGACACTCTTTTTGTCATTTATATTCTTGTTTTCGAAAACGAAATTGAACTGTGGCAGGGATACAATAAAACGTTTTCTAAATTGTTACATTTTGTCTTGGTCAAACAAGAGGTAAGAACTTGTTTGTTTTATTTTCATTTGCTACAAGTCTTATGCTTCGGGATATGTCGGCATTTCTACTGGCAGTCCCTTCTCATCCAAAGTAGAGAATTTTCTACGATGAAAATAGTAAGCCTTATCGAGAGACTTGATTCGTAAAGGTGCGTCCCAAAAATGCACGTGCATCAATTCGTAAACGAGTCTACACACCTGAAATGTGAAACGCAACTGCAATGTTAAACTATTTCCTGTTCTATCATTTTACTTAAATAATAAGAATTGCCACTTAATTTCTATGTTGCTAAAATGTTATGTAAATTCTGGGAAATACATGTACTAGCCGCTATCCTTTTGAATTTGTAAGATGGATGTTTCCCAGAATACAGTACAATTGTTTATTCATTAGGTCTTTCACGTAAATTTATTGACGGACAGGCGACGTGCTTATGCCTAAACACTGGGGTCAAGATCAATGCCAAAGTAGTGTCCGCAGGCATAACACATCTACATTGCCTAAATATAATCCTTCTGGTGCAAGAATACGGTGTTCTGTAAGGGCCATCGTCTTCTCTCTTATAATTCCTAGTGCGATAACACGAAGTAACGATGACGATGCACGAAGT
The DNA here is from genome assembly GCA_022818135.1 of Saxidomus purpurata. Taxonomy (NCBI): domain Eukaryota; kingdom Metazoa; phylum Mollusca; class Bivalvia; order Venerida; family Veneridae; genus Saxidomus; species Saxidomus purpurata. Next base: position 290,263 of record JAFMSR010000011.1, read on the forward strand.
TACGATGTCAAAATGGCGATCCACGAAGTTACGAAGGAAAACACCGCGTATCGTTATCGTGACTTCTCGTATCGTGATTTTCAGTATCGCCATCGTCATTATGCTATCGTGACTTTGCGCATCACGTGACGCCAGTCTGACATCATATATCGTCATCGTAACTTCGCACTTCGCGTATCTCCTTCTTAAGAGAAGAGTGCCTGGATGACTATTAAGCTTACTTGAGAGTCAAAACATTTTTGGCATACAAATCATTTTGCATGCAGATTCTTTTCTATTTAGTCAGTGCTGATGGTGTATCAATGCCGAGAGAAAAGTGATGCTGAGAGAATTATTCATTCTGAACTTACTGTAACAAAACCATTGATTTCAGCCAAACGTACATTCAAACAGAAAAACATGTAATGTATATAGGTATATGGTGTAGATTTGGATAGATTGGCATAGCCCCAAAACGTAAGAAACACAACTCTTGCATCGGTATGTTAATTATTTTCATTAACAAACATCATTTATTTGGTTCATCTACAGATAAGGGCAATGTTCAACTGTCGTAGATAAACTGAATTTTATTCCTGTATTCAAAATCTTTAGATTCTATATAAGAATTGAGGGTTGTTGTTTGTAATATTAGTGTAACATATCCATGAGCATAATCTGATATACATATTATTGTTTGATGTTGTGTAGATTGTGCATTCTATTTCCTCTTGTCACAGTTTAATTTCTTTCAGGATTGCCCAATGTCATTGGTGCAAATGACTGCACACATATTCCTATACAGGCGCCTTTAAATAATGAACCAGACTTTACCATATTTAGAAAACCTATTTGCAAAAAAGACCGGTTTTCACAAAAAGCACATGTGATTTATTTTAATGATTCTCTGTGCCTTAATATTTATCATGAATAAGCGAACATTTAAAAAAAAGTTGTCCATCCATCATCTAACATTTAAATTTTAAGGATAACAATATGAAATTAACATTAAAAATCCAATTCAATAATTTTGTCAGAAACATTCATATAGTTATGTACACTTGTCTGTTGCTGAAGAGAATGATGGTAAATTTAATTTTAAGATGGCAACACAAAGTAACAGTTAAACATAAGCTCTGAAGAGCTTTTAAAACCAACATATAATAACAAATGTATAGGATCAAAAATGCACCAAAGCATATTTAATTGACATTATTTTTCAATCACACTAGCATCTGCCAAGCAAGTACAGATACAGTAAGTTTAATTATGTCAATAAAGGAACAGTCACATTTAAGCTTATACACATAATTTAATTTACAGAATCTTGAAAAATTGCAGATGTAAGACTCTTTTTTGCAATTAAAGGTAAAATATAATTTATTTTTACTAAAAATGTGTCTGGTACAAAAGAAATCGCATTCCTTCTTCAAAAAAAATATATGAAAGAGCGGCTACGAAGAGGAATTTTCAACCGTTGTTCTAGAAAGTGTTGTGGCACTCGGATAAAACAAATGTCGGATAGTTATTTAAAAAGCACACATATCTAGCAAACATTGCCTTTTAAAAATATTTTAAGTAATTTCTTATTAAGAGAAAACAATACATGTTATACATGTTTAGGATAGTACAGTGTCTTACATGTTGAACTGTTATCTTTATATTTCACTTATTTGTCTTGCAGGTCAAGAAGACTCATGTCTCAGCTCTACATGATGAAGAAAGGAACATCTGCATTTTGTGTATCAGGTATATTTTGTCAGTTGTATAAAAAGAAGAAGATTGTTTGGTAATAAAAATGAAATATATGTTTAATTATTATAAAGTAATTATAAAGATTTTCTTCTTAAAGATTACCATTTAATTGCTTATGATAATACAATCTTTAACATGTTGAATTGCAGTTCAAGAAATGATTTATATCAGGCTGTCCATGATGAAAAAAGGAACATCAGCATTTTGAGTGTCAGGTATATTGTTTTAGATTGTATGAGAAAATCAAAGTATTTAGTAGTAAAAATGGACAATTTACGGAATCAATCTTTTAAAGTTAGTTACCCTTTTCTTATCAAAATAGATTTTTAATCATTAGGTTTAGTGTATTCTTGTACATATATTTATCACTTTAGGCTTCTTGGTTAATACATTTCTTATTAAGAAATACTACTTCATGCTTAGGACTGTACAATGTCTAACATGTTGAATTGTACTCTTTATATTTTTCTTGCAGCTCAAGAAGACTTAGGTCAAGCTCTGCATGATTAATATAGGAAAAAACATGTATTTTGAGTGTCAGGTACAATTTTCATTTGTATGAAAAGAAGTGTCTTTGGTTATAAAAATGAATACTCTTTTTAATCATTATCAAGTAATCTTAAAGATACACTTATTAAAGATTACCATTTAATTGCTTATGGCAGTATACAGTTTTTCATGTTGAATTTTTCTCGTTAAATCTAAACTATTTTCTTGCAGTTCAAGAAAACATTTATGTGAAGCTCTACATGACACATAGGAAAATCTGTAGTTTGAGTGTCATGTATTTTGTTTATTGGTTGTATGAGAAAATTGAAGTTTCTTTGGTTATACAAATGAACCTTGAAGCTCTTGAGTTCAAATTTTAGAAGATACTAAGTATTTCATTTATCTCATTTCTTTTTTAAGAGTAAAAGGCTTATTGATGTTTAGAAATGGGATTGATACACATACAGTAAGACAGTAAAGCAAGCACTGATTACATTTTAACACGATTAATAGGTAATCAAAATAGCTATGGACGGTTTTAATGAATGTATTTCAATCAAAGCCTTATCTCTGTCTATTTGATAATAATGATTTTACACTGACTTTTCAAAATGTTTTGTGTCGAAATACAAACTTGTTACAATTGAAGACTCTATTCCCATGACACATCTTCGTGCACCTGACCTTGTAGGATGACTTCAAAAGCCAGTTGTGTTGCTCCGGTAAAGTGTTTAATCATAGCTATAACAGGTTTAGACTGTAAGGCTTATGGACATTTTCTTTTGAAGAAGTACGTTCTGTACTAAGATAGAATTACAGAGGATTATTCTCAGTTCTACTTATTTTTCAAAATAACTTATATGTATAGTACGTAGCGTTCATACACCACATTCATGGATGTAAAGTCTGTTTACCGGTATAAAATGTATAGGCCATGTTGTTATAGCCTGATGCCTAAATTTATCTAGTTATATAAAACTTTTTATATGAATGTAAGTATTCGTTTTCAGAGAAAAAAACTTGGGAACAACAAACAAAAGACCTACGCATCTAACCCCTACACTTCGGAGCGATGTTGATCACCAAACAGTAGACTATTCCAGAATGTTCAGCAATGTTTGCCTGTTTTGTAATCAGTTATAGAAAAAGAGTGAAAAATAATCGTGAAACAAGTGAACCAATTATTAAACAATCAGCTTTAGGACTGAATGATGAAATATTACAAGCCAAAATATCAGGCATTGACCTTGTTGCAAAGAAAGCTTAACTTGACCATTCTTGCATAAGTGCCTAATTGAAAAGGTATTCAATGTTAAAGAAATCAAACAGTAAAAGCAGTGGTTTAGATTTTGTACACATACGTGCCTACGATAGTGAACGACAATTTGTTCAAACATAGGTTGTTTTCTAGTCTCTAGTTTAGTTTAATACTGCTTTATTGTTCTATGTACAAAAACACTTATACTATCTGGACAAAAAAAAACATATTAAAACATTTTGCAAACGGTTGTTGACTGTGGGGGACAAATAAAATTGTAAACATTGTTTGATAGATATGTTAGCTTTCAGGTAAAATTTACCCTCGATACAAGCCTCAATATCTATTGAAAAACTTCTTTCAGATTTCAAAAGACTACTGAAAGCATGTTAATCATCCACCAAAAATATAATTATTTTGTGTTCTGCTTCTATGTGTGATCAGGATGCACTTACCAAAGCGAAATATGGAAACGACTTTGTTACAGAAGCTATGATTTTCCTGAGAAATGCAATTATATCACAAAATGTTGAAAATATACCTGACCCAATAACGGCTGAATTGTCAAACAAGGACAAAATGGAACACCTAAAGAACTGCTGTCGTTTTTTATTTGATCGTGTATACTGGTTCAAATAAAGATATCAACTCTGATCAAACTAACACTGTGACGATATGGTATTTGCCATATCATGGGGAACAGTCAAACCTGGAACGCATTTTATCATGGGGAAAAGTCAAACCTGGAAAGCATTTAAGCCTTAAAATGGGTCTTAAGAGTCTGACTGGAAGAAGAAGGGTATTGGAGATTTTAAACAGGCTTATTCATTGTGTATCCTATCACAAAGAAGAAGGAATGGAAGCGCAACTTGCAACAAATATTTCAAAAAGCAACATGCAACAGCCAATAAGTATGCCAACCCCGGGACTTCTAACAAGCCTTACATGGGATAATTGCGATGTAATCCTTGAGACACTGCCTGCTGCAGGTACGTGTACATGATAAACAAAGTAGTACAACAATATATCAAAAATGTCTATCACACACGAAAGTTAAGTCTTAAACGACCTCGTAGATCTCTAGAGTTTTCAGAGCGAACTATTTTGCCTTACAGAAAAAAGCCGAGAATGTCTACATTAGAATACGAGACGAATACATCTGACATCCGAAATAACTTCATGTGAATCCAGAAATTAGACATATTCTGGATGATGAACATCTCAGTTCACAATGATATTCCTCTATGGGCAGGCTGGAATTCCTTTGTAACTAGAGATGAACTTCCTGTTCAAAAGATTGGATACCACCAACGCGACTTGACATAGTAGTTGAAACGCTGAAGAATTCAGAAAGTAGCTAGGGAGTGCAGAGAAGACTTGGTGATGGCAACTTATGACTTAGCAGTTGCAAAACCTACACGTAGAATTCAAGCGTAAGAAGCCCCGACTTATGAAAACACATTTATTTTTTTGTGCATTCCTCATATTGTTACGCAGACTTAGGCTCTGCTGGACACTTCCTTGATGGTTCAGGAGGTCCAGAAATTCTGACAAAGTCTCGGGTACTCGCTGCAGGATCGCTTAATACCTTTCTGAAAGGTAAATATTACAGTTGATGTAGCGTCTACATATAGTACTAGCGAGCGCTGTCAGTGTTTTACACTACCGGCAATTCATGGAGAAATATGAACCAATATCCGGTGATTGATTGACATCTATTATTCAAGTGTCAGAACATCCATTCCCTGAACTGTAACAGATAGACACATCACAATGTTATAATGAGTACATTGATATATACCAAAAGTTCTGCAATGAACCTGAAGA